>JAJJWX010000654.1:0-478800 GCA_023529315.1 Papaver bracteatum
GAGGTATTAGGTATCGAAGAGATATAGAGAGATTAAAGGAGACAATAGTAGACGAATGGAGACAAATAGAGACCAAATGAGCTCCAAAAGGATATTGAGAGGTATAAGGTATCGAAGAGATATAGAGGGCTTAAAGGAGACAATAGGAGCGAATGGAGACAAATAGAGACCAAAGTAGATGCAAAAGGATATTGAGAGGTATAAGGTATCGAAGAGCTAGAGAGAGATTAAAGGAGACAATAAGATATGAATGGAGACAAATAGAGACCAAAGGAGCTCCAAAAGGATATTCACTTCAACGTGACTGACTATCACTTAGGGGCGAGATATATAACACCTCATGGTCTAAAATAACTCTTTTAGGGCGAGATGCGTAACACTCCATACGCTTTGGGGGGGGGGGGGGGGAGTTACATAGAACCTAATTGTAATGAAGAATTCAACTTCTGAAAATCGAAACTTCAGGTAACCCAAACTTCTTAATCCTCCAACGAGTTACAGGATTAAGAGGGGGAGAGCATACACCCTAATATTTTGACGCAATAATTATAATCAGTAATTTTAAACTGCTACAGTTAAGTTGATCGAATTGTTGTAGTCCAGTTCAAAAGCAATCACGACTCGGTTGACGAATCGATGGGTCAATTTTCTCATCAATTTTGTACTCAGTTGGACGCAGCTGATGCAATCTGGTTTTATTTGTAACTGTTACACCTATGTTTATCAAACTGTTTAAATCTAGTCCCTCAGCAGCTGCTGCAGCCTAGCTGATCAAAGCTGCTGCAGTCCGGCTCTGCTCATTGCTGCTGCAGACCAGCTGATCGAAGTTGCTCTAGTCCAGCTATATTTGTAACACCTGCATTCCAGTTGATCGCGAAGATTTCATGATCTGATTTTGCTCGTTATCTGCTAAAGATACTTTGCTCGTCGCAAATACATTGCATTCTGCAGTCTAGCTATGTTCGGCTCTTGCGAGTCCAGTGTCGCGGTGCTGCATGGAACCATCTTTGCTCGAAGCTGTTGTAACCCAGTTTTCCTCATTACTGCGAAGGACAGTTTTTGTGGCCGTCGCAGTCCAGTTTACCGCAATCATTGCAATCCGGTTCCGCAAAAACTATTGTGATCTAGTTGACATCGCTGCTGCTATACTGATTCATATAACTACTGAAGACATATAAATATCGATTAAGACCATTGGAGGTCCAATAACACTCAAAGTATGTTACCATCTCAACTACTAAAGGGTCACACCCTTTCGCTTGAAATTACCACGGCTCAACAGTCTGTAATTGACAGCATCTTGATACCAACAGTTCACACAGATTCCAGCCGAGTGAAGTCAAATACAACTTATCTTTTCCAAACAACAGTTACTAGTCAAATTCTACGCAACTACCATAGTTCAATTTTACATCAACAGTTACAACTCACTTTCAAGACCACTCCTGTCCAGCATCACGCTTCCCTTACAGTCCAGTTTAGCCTTCAGTCTTATTTTTACATACAACAATGGTTCATATTCAATTGTTTTCCGCCGGTCTTCCAATCGCAATAACCTCACTTAGGGGAGACTTTATTACGATTTCCACAATCAACGAAGGCAGATTTCTTTCCGTTTCAACAACAATAATTTACTCTTGGGGGCGTCTTGATTTCCGCAAACAACAAGGGAAGTTTGCCAATCACCCTAGCATCAATAATTCACACTTGGGGGCGAGTTTTGTCATTGATTAAGGAAAACAAAATTTTCTTAACCCCCAAGAAGTTGGAGGTTAAGAGGAGGCGATGTTTGTACCATAAGTAAAAATGCCACATAATGGGCCCAATTGGTACTTGAATCATATTTTGGACCTCATCTAAGACCGCTAACCAGTCAATCGAAGCATCCCACCAGCCTGCCCAATATTACATAAAGTCAACGCCCGGTTAATGGTCAAAGTCAATTTTCAATCACCTATCGAAGTCAAGTTTCCATCCGCGCTTCTAGGAATTCGGAAGGAGGCCTATGACGGCGTCCAACGCCAGAGGCCAATGTCATCGTCCAACGACGGAGGCCTACGTCGGAGGCCAATGTCGGCGACCAACGCTGGAGGACGACGCCAGCGGCCTATGTCGGCGTCCAACGCCGGAGGCCAATGTCGGCGAACAATGCCGGAGGACGATACCAGAGGCCTACGTCGGCGACCGATGCCGGCGACCTATGTCGGCGTACAACAACGGAGGCCTATGTCGACGACCGATGCCGCATGTCAGCCAGTCAATCCATGCTGCCAGCCATTATGCATGTCAGCCAGTCAATCCAGTCAGCCATCTATTATGCATGTCAGCCAGTCAGTCTATCATAAAGAATTAACACAAGGAGCCATGCGAATAGTTTCATGCAGAATTTATTCAAGAATCATGCAAAGGAGGTTTCATGCATATTAATGACAAGAAGCATGCAAAGGAGGTTTCATGCAGTTTAATGCCAGTAGGCATGCAAGGGAAGTAAATACCATTTATGTTCAGGATTATATAAATAAAGGGAAGGTAATTATGAATGAGGGGGGTAGCTGGGAGAGAAAAAATGCTATGTAATTCTATTATCAATAAAACATCACTCCCAATGGGGATTAGTCCGTGGATGTAGGCAAACCATTCTCGTCTATTTTCTATTTTTAACCCTGTTTTCATCAACAACACCACAATCATCGCGTTCTGTTCCTAAGAATATTTTTGGGTACAAACATCCATCTAACCAACTGACCTAATGCATCATGATGATGCAACATTGGCCACGGGCCAAAGGCATCTTACTATGCAATGAAGTTTTAATGAAGCTTCATCTTAATCTATGGCGCATCCTTTAGCATGCGCAATGCTAAAAATACGAGATGTCACAGGCTATAGCCCGGGTTAGCCCCTTGCTAGGTGCGTCCCTGAGTGAAGTTAGTTGGGTGTGTTACTTTTAACCAAAATCAATCTATTCAAACTAGTTTTGATGCTACTACTGTCACAAAGGAATGAATATGGAATGGTTAGATATCTTCATCAAAAATTGGACCGTAACTCTATCTTGTTAGGTTCTTTGGATGTATTGGTTGTATGTTCGAATACTGTAACATTGTTGATATTCTGCTATTGAGTCAGTCCTGTAACCGTTCCCGATTCTGAATCCATAACTATCAATTTAAGTTATGAATTTTCGAAAAAAATAAAAATAAACTAGTGTTACTAGTCCTAATTTTTGAATACTCCTGTTTCTTTTTTTTCTTTTTTCTTTGAAGAGTGTTCATGATTTCTGAATCGTCAATATGATCTTTATTTATTATTTATTCTTTAAATATGTATTCTTTGTTTTCATACCGATACAAGTATATTGGCGAGACCATTCTACATGGCTGCTAATAGGGGATGCCAGTTTACTAGGAAAGTCTTTTTTATACGAATTTCGGTATCCTCCCCCAATAATCCGGCACCTCAATGGCAATGTTCCGATTTATGATTGCATACATAGAGCTCTGACACCTTGATTTTGACTGGCGCTAAATTTGGTACCTAGTTATGAAAAACAGAAGATACCACCATGACCAATAATTTGACTGTTAACGACTTTGTTTGACCTGAATTTTTGTGCAGTTGCACTTTATTTATATAAAAATTATAGGAAATCTTAATTTTCACATTCACACAAAAGGATGATAAGAATTTGTAAAACCAATGGGTAGATGATGCGTCCAGGGACGTCCCCTTAGAGCCACTAATCTAATGGTGTCTGGAAAGACGCTTTTCTTTTTTATCATTACTGTTAAGAATTTTCGGGCCTAACAAACCTCGAAAACCAGCTTGCAAAGTTAGAATTAACCAAGGCTTATTAAGCATGGGACCTAAATTGCCCTAGGCAGTGTGGTACTATTTAACAAACCCCCATATATTTGCAGCAATTGAGTTTCGTGAAAGGTTGAGTTACTTAGTGATTTTAACAAATCTCATCGTCTATCTCACCAAAGTGGTTCATCATCATTTCAAGACAGCAGCCAAAAACATTTACTATTGGTCCCTTTTTGCTTCCTTACTATTGGTCCGGGGTAACCATCGTGATGCCTCTCCTCGGTGGGTTTCTTGCGGATGCGTACTTTGGCAGGTTCTCTATATTCTAGTAATTGTTTGCATATTCATTGTTATTGACTGATGTTGCACCCTTTAAATGAATTTAGAGTTGACGTACTATGATGGATTGGAGGTCGATTTTTCTGAACAGCGCCCAATAAATAGATGTGCATTTTTGTTTTTGTTTTCTGTGTTGTTTACTAAGGCAAATTGCACATTTACGAATTTCTTGACGAAGCTGCAATAATTGAAGAGAGCAACAACGATGCTGCATCATCGATTTCAACCCAAGCGAAGATCTATAGAAATCCCCGGAGGAGTTGAAGCTTCTTCTAAACATGACCATTAATTGGTTGACAACATTGACATATGGTATCTCTCATATTATTTCTTGTGGACAAACTTGGTGCTGGTACTGGGAATATGGTTCATTGCGGTTGCTGTCGTAATCTGGAGGAGAAGCTTAATCTTTGGAGTGAATCAGATCATCTTCCCCTTGACTCGTTTCTGCAATTTGTTTTCATGTATCGATACCTTGAAGTAAAAAAAAGAAGAAACATTTTTTTGCCACAGGCTTGCATTTGTGAAATTGTGGCATATGACATGGCTTTACCACCATGGTCCACGGCCTAGTTAGATCGAATTAGATCGAATCGTCCGAATCCCTGAACTATTCAAAGTGAACAGGTTCATTATATGGGGTTCCGAATTATTCGCGAATAATTCGGATTCGTGTACGATTCGGCGAATCGATTCGGACAGGTGACTCGGCGATTCGACAGGTGACTCGGCGATTCGAACTCATTTAAGTGTTTTTTTGAGAGTGTACGATTCGGCGAATCGATTCGGACAGGTGACTCGGCGATTCGACAGGTGACTCGGCGATTCGAACTCATTTAAGTGTTTTTTTGAGAGTTATTAAAAAGAAGTTGGGGGTGGGGATTGAACCCATGATTGTTCTATTCTTAATGTATTATCTATATAATACAATAAAATTGGTTTAAATCATTTTTTCAACTCAATAAAACCTTAAAAATATATTTTTTATTAATTTGATGTAACCCGACTTTTTAAAAAATCGAACTTATATTTCTAAAACGAATTATTGTATCCGACAATTGTTGGCACTTTTTGACCGAATCCGACCTATCCAAATCCGTAAAATTCCCGAACGTATGCCGTCCCGAACTCCTCTCCGTACCCCGTATTGCTAACTAGGGTCCACGGTGAATTTACTACTTCTATCAAGTGGACCACCACAAGTCAAAACAGTAAAAACCCCGAGTCAAAGTGAAGATATCTAGGAGGGTTATTTCTCTCTATGTGGATTCGAAATTCGAAATTTATCTTGGGTTCCGCAACGTCCCGCCCAAAACCAAACTCTTTAGATCTTATCTACTTGCCTTCTATTTCGTGCATTCCTCTCTCTCTCTCTCTCTCTCTTTCTCTCACTCAAGATCTAGATTTCCGATTTCAACACAAAAAAAATTCATCCCCAAGTTTCTTCTTCTTCTACATCCATGGAGTTCAGTGAGTCATAAAAACAAACAGATCTCACTCATTATCCTGTTGTTGATTATCGGAGATTGATTCTTTTTCCTTTAAAGAGATGTTGGTGGTGCCGAAAGATCTCAAGTGTTTTGCAAGTTGATGATGTCTTCCTTCTTCAACCCACAGTCATCTTATCCATTTCTGTCAACCATTTGTTCACAAGGAAGGTCAGTTTCTTCTTAGATCTAACATTTAACGCTTTTTTGTTACAACTATCTTGTGCCGCCTCATCTTTTTTTAACTAGAATCATTATTATTATCAGCCCAATTCTTGTTTTGAGGATCTGATGACAAAATTAGTTTATTTAAACCCATTAATTTATAATTAGTTTATGTGAGTCAGGGGAATGATTGTATTGTAGCTGAATTTCTAATGTTAAGTGTTCCATGTGCTCTAATTGATAATCAATCTTGTTTTGAGGATTCGATGACAAAATTTGTTTATTGAAACCCCTAAAAATATAATTACTTGATGTCAGTGAGGGTAATGATTTTATTTTTGCGGTATTTTTAATGTTAAGTGTTTCATGTGCTCTAATTTATCATGAATCTGTCTGTAATACTATTTTTGCTGTTTATGGGGTATATGGAGAGTGATGATACTAATAACCTCTTTTTGTGTCATCCAGCTAATGGTGCTCACCAATCAGCCTTAACCACGCAGCCGCCGATGTGCAGCGTTCAACGCAGTTATAACCACACAATCATTGATGCCCAGCGTTGAACACAGTCATTGATGCGCAGCGTTGAACACAGCCATACTCTTACAGCCGTTGATGTGCAGCATTGAACACAGTCATAGCCACACAGCCGTTGATGTGCAGCGGAAACGCTGTGCATCGAAGTGCAGTGAGGCCAAGTGCTGTGAACCGAAATGCTGTGCATCGAAGTGCAGCGAGGCCAAGTGCTGTGAACAGAAATTCTGTGCATCGAAGCGCAGTGAGCCCAAACGATGCGAACCGAAATGCTGTGCATCGAAGCACAATGTGACCAAACCCTGTGAACCGAAAGCGCAGTGAGGCCAAGTGCTGTGAACCAAAGTACCGTGAGTTGAACTGCTACAAGCCAAAGAACTGTAGGCTGAAAAATTGTGTTCTGATAGCTGATGCTGGGGTATGTTTATATTGTAATAATCTTCTTTTTGAGTTGCCTATTTTTTTCACCTCGTATATTACTTTTTTCCTCTTTTAGCAACTTTTATTAACCCTAGTGCTGATTGAGCAAGCACCTGATGAGCCAGATGTCAATGATGATAATCAATATTTCACCTTAACAACTAAAAACACACACACCTGCTCTTGTTGGTTTGAACCAACCGAACTCAACATATGGTTTTACAGAGAAGACATTGTCTAAGGAGAAACCGAACTCAACATATATATATATATATATATGTGAAATGATGTCTCACAATTTGAAGTCCACCATTCATTAATAAGTGCAACGCTTTGGTTTCGTATTTGTTCCACTAGCTAGGAGTCTAGGACTTGATTTCTTTCACATCCTCGCCAGGGCCCATGCTGACGTCTAAATGTGGCAGATGTGAAAGAAAAAAGAAAAGGTACACAAAATTTTATAATATTATTATTAAATTTAAAGTCAACTGACATATTATATTTAGACGTCACAATGTTGCAGTGACATGGGCATTGCAACCATTTAAGTGATTGAACAGGGAGAATAAAATCAATCAAGATTAGATAAAGCACTCGTAAATCCAGACTGGCATTTGTCTTTCCCAAATTCTGTTTTAAAACATCTACCCATATTGGGTTCTGATCATTGTCTAGATTTATACCCAAATGAAATTGTTAATAGTAGGAATCGGAAATTCTTTGAATGCGGCCTAGGGAATCGTCTTGTAAGGATCAGATACAGACCTCCTGGTCTTCTTCAGTGCAAGGATTAGCTGCTTATAGATTAGATAAAAAAAACTAGATACTTCTGCTCATTTTTGCGCTTACAACTTTTACTTGCAAATGAGTACCAGACAGTAGGGTTTTATTTCTGACGGAGTCGGTAGGTAGGGTTTATATTGACTGGTCTAGTGACTAGCACCTTGTTTGTTTAGACTTAGAATCTGACTCGGTGGCATCAGACTCGGACCAAGTTGGACCAACTTTGTACAGCGAGAATTGGCTAGTTTTCTGATTTGGTAATAGAATGCAAGTTTACCCAACTTGCTTTTTCCAGCTGCTCTTTTTCATCTCCATCTCTATCCAAAAAAAAAGTTCATTATTGGCAAATTTTGTCAAAAGGTTAATTACACACACAGCAAACAATGCAACCAAAATGACTCCTAATTTTTGCACCGGCCAAAACAAACACAGATTTCTCTCTAGATGACGTATGAATTAAAGAGCTGAGGTTGAAGAAATATCTGAAATGTATAATCCCAACCTGCTACTTGTTATGGCCAATAAGACAAGACTTTTTTTTTTGAAAAGATAACCAAATTAAGCTTAAATGATCAGGAATACATATCTTAAAGGTTCCGTACTCAAAACCAAACAGACAAGGACGGTTAAAGAACACAACAAATTTCTTGCTAGCCAGTTGATGAGTTCAAATTTCCTGATTTCACTTAGCGCATATTATCAGGTTGTTTTGCATCTTCTGTCAGCAGCATTTTCTACTCCAAATATACTGGAAATTTCTCCCCGTGCAGTCAAATAATATTATGTTCACCTAAAAATGATAAACCAAATGAATAAAGTATAATATTTACATATTAAACTGGTAACATAGTGATTCTAACTGGTTGCAGTAAGGACCTTCATGACTCATTTTGTCCGTTTTCATATATATACAAAACAATACACATAGGTATAAGAATCACATTGACCACATAATTCTAGCTCCTGAAATATTTCAGTCAATTGTATGGAACCACTAATTGAAAATATGCATGTCATCGGGATATTTTTGATTCTTAGAACAAGCAAAACCTTTCACCAGATACTCGAAACTAAGTCACACATAGAAGCAAGCAGCAAATGAAAAAACATTTTACATGAACCCAAAATGTTGTTGTAATGATAAGTTTTGTCAGATTCAAAAGGGTAATTTATCAGGACAGCTCCAGCGCATGACAATGAGAAATTTTTTGATGGGGGCATTTTCCGATGGGAGTTTGGGGGACTAACCACATGTTGACATGTGTCTTTCTCATTAATTGCTTCCAACCAGTTCTCGAGCTAAAGTAGTGTACTGAACTTACAGAAGTAGTGATAACAAAAATTAAACCAGGGACGAAAATAGGTGCGCTAGTTCATAAAAACGTTCCATAGGTAACGTTGGATATGAGATCTCCAAAAAAAAAAAAAGTGATGCTAGACACAGATAAGGCCATATGTACGCTCAATCAGCCAGGACTCATTTACTCGTGAATCATCCTTTGGTAATTTCCTCATTTCGTGAAACATGAAAGATATTACACAAGCAAACACAATAAAGAGAATACAATTCAAGACGGGCAGTTAGCTGATTGCTGCACAGTCCTGACATACATGATTTATTTTGCTCGACCTTCTACATTGAATATTTTGAAAGTTTGTCATGCAACCCTCCCAAAATTAGTGATACTTCTTTCATGGTCGGCCTTTTCCTTCCAACGTATTTCAAGCAGTTTTCGGCAAGTTTACCAACAACAAAAACATCCTCTATTTCTCCTTCGTTAAGAACCCGAGCATATAGTATTTCTGACAGACGGTTTTCTTTCACCGATTTTACGAAATGTAATGCTAAACTCATCTCTTCTCCGTGTCGGATTTGAGAAAGTGCTTGTTCTCCTGTTAACAGTTCCACAAGAACTATTCCGAAGCTATAGACATCACTCTTATCATTGAACTGACCTGAATGAAAATATTCGGGGTCTAAGTAACCAAAGGTTCCTTGCACAAGTGTGGTTAAATGGGTTGAATCTACCGGCGCTGATCTAGATATCCCAAAGTCAGAGACTTTAGCTCTGTATTCTTCATCCAAGAGTATATTGGTGGTTTTTATGTCTCTATGATAGATTGGTATTGAAGCGTCTGAGTGTAAATATGCAAGTGCTCCTGCTACCTCAGATGCGATCCTTACACGATCCTTCCATGAAATCAATGACTCGCTATCGCCTTCCCTTGAATGGAGATGGTAAGAGAGTGTTCCATTAGAGACAAACTCATATACCAGCAATGGAACATGTGTCTCTAAGCAACAACCTAACAATTTAACAATGTTCCTGTGATTGGTTTGCGAAAGAATAGCAACCTCGTTAATGAACTGAGCAACTTGGGTCTCATCCACCAATGTAGATTTCTTAATTGCCACTATCTCACCATTCGATAGCATTCCTTTAAACACAGTACCAAAGCCTCCTTTGCCGATGATTCTATTTGGGTTGAAGTTATCTGTTGTCCTCTCGAGTTCTTGGGCTACAAAGATTTTGGCGGCCCTTTCAACTCTACCCGCATTTGAAGTGATCTTTTGACTTAACAACAAACCTCCGTTTCTTGTGAAGTGCTTCTCCTTCAGTTTCATTTCCTTTTTCTTCTCAAATCTAATGTATAACCAATAGCCCATTGCAACCATAAATAATATGACTATGCTTACTCCAATACCTGTAGATCATGTGAACAATGGATGGGTTAGACATATACCTCTTATGCATGTACATAAAAGATAAAAAAGAGATCATGGCATAGAGTTGTATGTATACCTAATGGTACAACCACATATACCGGAAGTGTTCGTCTTTCACGCGTACAAATAAATTTTTGATCATTGCTTCGTCCTGGATTTGTACCAGCTGGACAAGTACAAGTATAGCCCCCTTGTTCATTGGAGCAATATCCATTTCCGCACGGGCTTGATACGAAGCATTCATTAATGTCTATGTAAATAGTAAGCAGAGAAATAAAAGGAAAGAATATATATTAGTGTCCAAATAAAATATATACACGGTACGTTAAGAATTTTTGATAAAATACTGCATTAGTATTCCACAGCCTTATAAAATGGAAGATTCGGTTGACCAAAAAAAAAAATTTTTTTAATTAGTCATCATCATCAGTGTAAAAAGTAGTTCATTCAATATCAAAAACTCTAAGTGAACCGTCCTCCTGAACCATCTCAAAACCGTTGAGACACATGCGATGGGCTCAAAGTCACACATAAATGTGCCCCTTGCAAATTTCATGTGGATGGGCCCACTCATCCCTCTCAGAACACGGTTTTGGAGTGTTTTTTGAAGAACCATTTTTTAAGGACCATGGTCTTATTAGGCCAACCTCCCTATACTTATAACCTTTACTTTACTTTAATTTAAATTAAAACTAACCTAATAATTATTATATAAATCTAATCATATACATCTAACTTAAATGAATTTTTTAACCAAAATCAAAATCAAAAACAAAAACAGGAGGGGAATAAAAAAAAATAGTTTAAAAAAAATATATTATACGTTCCTCGTTCGATTGAAAAACCCATCAATCTTTTTAATCCGTTTTTTGATTGAGAAAATTGAGTAGAAATCATCAAAATATAGTTTAAATGGAAGTTAAAGTTCCATCTTCGGTTAGGAATAGTTAAAAAAAAACTAGTTTTGTAACCGAACATTCTGAAACCAAGAACACGAAGAACACTTCGGTTATCACGAATTAAATTTTTCGTAACCGAACTCCCATTTCGGTTGGTTCGCAAAAATAGTTTTAACCGAACTCCCCATTGAAAACCAATATATTGTGTTCGGTTGATTAGGTTAATTGGATTTTGTTTTCCTTTAACCAAACATTTGTATTCGAACAACAAATGTTGAGTTCGGATGGTTCGCAAAAAGAAAAATTGCTAACCGAACCGAACCCTTCTCTGAAAATCAATATGTTGAGTTCGGTTGGTTCGCCAAAAAGTCTAAAACTATTTTCTAACTGAACTTTACCAATATTACAAAAAAAAATAATCCAATGTAACCGAACTGTGTTATTTTGCCCACTATGTTGAGTTTTGATTTATCCGAATTTTGCCCACTATGTTCGGTTGGTTCACAAATAAGGCTAAAACTATTTTCTAACCAAACTTTACCAATATTACATGAAGTTCGGTTAGATATTGGTTGGTATGAAGTTTGCGAAACAACTGAACTTTGTACACTTGGTAAAATCTTAATCAACACGAAGTTCAGTTAGATATAGGTTGTGAACCAACCGAACTTCTAGACCCTAAAGTTCGGCAACATTGCGGGCAAACCGAACATTACTTTGTAAATCTTATAACCAAAGTTCGGTAACCTATGTGTTAACCGAACGACTTAAAACCTCCATTAAGAGCGAGTTCGGTAACCTGCGTGTTTGGAAAAAGTAACCAAACTACACTTTCAGATGTGTTCGGTTACCTGTTTTTCACATAAGGTAACCGAACAAGCCCAAATCTACTTAAAAATTCTACAATTTTTTTTTTTTTTTTTAAATTTTGGATCAATTCAACCAACATTATCTAAGTTTGAAGCATACCTAGGTATCCAAATACTCTTCCTCCGGTTGTGGTTGGTAAAATCCATGTTTTTCTTCTTCATCTTCTCTAACTTTACTCTCTCAATAATTCTATTTCTTTTAGAGCATCTCCAAGAGAGGGTGGATCTATTTATTTTTAGTGACACATAGGATTTTAGATCCCTGTTTGGCATAAATCCATCTCCAACAGTAGGGTGCTACAAGTTAGGAGGGACCAATTATTAAATATGAAGGTGTTCAAGAAAGTGTTATTTACACCCCCGGTTGCACCTCCACGTCATGTTTTTAACCAATTTTCTTTTAATTCTAAGAGTTAAATTTCTCACTGTTAGAGATGGTTTTTTAGATATGAGGTCCTATATTTACTCTATGTATAGACCTCATAAATAAAAGGACTAAATAAAAAAACTACGTAGAATTTTTTCCACCTTCTATTGGAGATGATCTTAAAAAAAAACCATCTTACTTTTTAATCTCACTAATTATCTTAACTTAATCATTACACTAACTATTATTAACACTAAATAATCATTACCCAAAATTAATCATAAGGGTAATTTAGGTATTAATATAAATAACTAGATAAAGGGTGACCTAGATTTACTTCTAATATCTTAACCAAAATAAAACAATGGTCACAGAAAAAAAAGGCTGGTCCCAAAAAATGGTTCTTTTCGAAGGTGTTGGTTTAGAACTGCTGATTCAATATGGGAAAAGATTTTGTTCTAATTTGAATGACATCGTCTTTATTTCTAGTCCCGTCAACTTTAAATATATAGTTAGACGACTCTTTAACTTTAAATATATATAGCATGTGTTTTCATATTCAAGACAAAGAAAACAAATTCCCTCCAAAGTAACATTTCCCAGTTTCTTTTTACACGAATCAACGCGACTATGTTCATCAAGAAAAAAAGAATCTTCATCACGATATCATAGCACCTTAAAGAAAATTTAGTAAATCTTAGTTTGTTTTTTTTTTTTTTTTTTTTTGACAATCACCGTATTTCAGTTCTTTCTAATCTTTGTATTCTTTAGCTAGGCACATCTTTTTAGTTCCAAAAATAAATGTAATATTTAATTATTTATTTCAGTGTCTAATTAAAATTAACTTAAGTAACAAAATTAAACTTGAGAATTAGCTAATTCATCTAGTGCTGGAAATAGTAATAAGTAAACATTATCAAAAAGAAAAAAACATTACCTTGACAACCACCGCTCTTGGTGTCGTTGAAGTAGGGATTCCCTTCATATCCACTTTTACAATTACAACGATATCCTGAAACAGTGCTTTGTATACAGTCAGTATGAGGTCCACAGGCATAGAGTGTTGAATTTACTACGCCCTCGCATGTCTCATAACCAATACTCCAATCAACCACCACCGGAACCATTCCGGCTCCACTATCTTTGAAATCTTTCAGATATGACGAAGAAGAGTTGAAAGAGTTTTCTTCAGCTAAAAAGCCATAATTACATGTATTGATTGGAGGCAAATCATCACGGGATCTAACTTCCACGCCATATGCTGTTAATCCAACTGGAATGGACGTATGGCAACAGCCGATACCCCCAGTGCAAGACCCTTCAGTACTGGCATCTTCCAATGTATTACAGCTTGTAACACATTTTGGAGCAGTATATACATTACCCCTTTGTTTTAAATATGCGTAGGTGTTGCAACCGATAGCTATGAACTTGTTTCTCGTTGTAGAGATAGTGAATTTAAAGTATTTGCGCAGGTGGGGCGACCAGTAATTATAATCTTTTGTCTGGTTGCCGGAGCAATTGGTGAAAGTGTAGACATCGGTCGTCATGTAGCCACCGAGTACTGATATATCTGAGACGTTATAATCACTGAAGACCGTTGTTGGCTTGAGGTGACTTTCATTACATATTATTTCGAACCATTTATTTAGGAAACAACCATCACCGATACCAAATGGATATGGTATACTAACGTTCCCACACTTATCTGGACAACCAGGCTTCGCTATTGGACGGGAAGCAGCAACCGCCATTTTTGCAGATACTAATTGCAGACATAGTAATAAGACGAAACACTGAAACTTCACGGCAACATGAAAAGCCATGCTGCAGATTTTATTTTCTGAAGGGGAAAGCAGATATTTGATTATCTCCAAATTGAATATATGTCACCTATAAATATACTCCCTAAGATAATGAAAACGAAATTTCTATGTTTTTCAGCAATCCAAAGTTGTGGAGTCACTATGGACTGGGTAGGAATCAGTCAAAGTCGATGTCCACAGAAAGCATTTTCCACTTTGTTTGCAAGTTCTAAGAAATAATGTCAAATGGTCCCCAAGATAGACTTGATCTTGACTTTGGCTCGTATGAACAATGTATGACTTGTTTCCTACCGTCAATTGGATGATACCCTAGTGTACCATTCACTAAATAGACCCCAACTCACTTCAATATAAATAAATATGATTTAAAAAATCATACCCAAGGTCAGAAGTGGCTGGCGGCACACCAAATTGCCAGCGACTTTCCTACGTATGCCTAGGTTCTCTTCCGCCATCAACTTTTCTCAAATTTAGTTCATCCTTTCAAACGAACACCTATTCAAATTTTGTTATCACGAACAAAAATCAGAGTTCATTCTTTCAAATAAATTTAAATTTTGCTTGATTTAAGTTTTCAATCGATTTCGTTCTACAATATCTTTCTTTGTTGCTTGGTTTATCTTTTTAGGTTTCTTTCTGATTTTTGTGGATTTTGAATCTTGGTTAATGAAACATAAGAGTTGGATTTTGATTCTCTCCAGAGGAATTCCATCTTTAATGGTAACATCAACTTCATCAGCTACAACATTGAAATCACAAGCAACATCTCAGACCTTGGCAACAACAACAACACACACCATGCAAGACATCAATATCAAACACCAAGACACCAACAAATATAGTAGCCGACTCAGTTTCAGATGCAGATTCTGACCGATTCAAGTCTATTCACACCGATTCCAACCGATCCAGCAAACCATTGTTATTGCGGTTTAGTTAGTTTAGGTAGTTATTTTGGATTAAAAACCCTAAGACATGGTTGGATCATTTCATTATCCCTGCAATTCTGAATTTGTAGTTTTGTGTAGTTTGATTTTGTTCCAGACAAAACAAGTAAGACCATTTAACATGTTCCTATTACACTATTTTTGGTTTCCTGGGATGGTAGAATTAATAGAAAAGGTTGATTCCTATGATCAGTATTTGTGGAGAAAATCATGTGATAATGTTGGTACCTTGAACTCTGAAGTTCTATTAGCTGTTATGATATGTAACGACTCTTGTAACAATTCTGATCTTGAATCGGTCCTTTAATGAAATTATGAAGCTTGCCTCTTTTATGAAAAAAAAATTATTTCAAATAAACACCTAATCTAAGTTCATTTTTGAACAAAAATCAGAGTTCATTCTTTGAAATGAACAACCAATAAGTTCATTAGTATGCATAAAAATTAGACTTCATTCTTTCAAATGAACACCCAATATTTGTTCATTATTATGCAAAAAAAACCAGAGGTCATTGTTATGAACGAAAATCAGAGTTCACTATTTCAAATGAACAACCAATAAGGTTAGAAAACGATCCATGGTGTAGTTACATTTTTTTTTAAGGTTAGAATCGTTAAGAATTATTTTTTTCTTAACGATTTGTGATATGCATGTTAAGTTCATCCAAAATCGTGAACCATTAGTAATAGGTGAAAACAATTATAGTGTGGTTGTGTGATAGAGCATCTATTCGTTAATCATATAAGTTAAATGTTGCAGATTCTTTAGACGACCATTTGTATTCATTAACGATTTTATGATATGCCAAACCACCGCTCTTTCCCAAATAATGAAATAGTCGTTAAGGAAAAATGATTGAATTAGCAAGCATAAATTGAGAATCGTTAATGAAGTACATGTGGTCGTTAGTATTTCTAATGGTCGTTTATTTTAAGATTTTTTTCTGACGACCCTTTGATATTTTGTTGTCTTTGGCCTATAGTGGCAAGAATAAAAAAGATAAGCTTGCCATGGTAACTCCTCCATCCAAACCTCCCCGCCACGAAAAATACCTAAATGTCGGTTTATTTATCCGCGAACCCAGAGACCCATGTGCTCAATCGTCTGAATAATCGGCTTTATCCTTTCCTGTTGTATCTGCAACTGGAAGCGATGAAGAAGAAGTCGTGAAACATGAAAAAATTCCTCTGGGTAGTGAATATGCTGCTTATGATGATGATGATAGTAATGATGGAAAGGGTAGTGCTGGTGGTAATCGTGGTAATGAGGAGGTAGAGATTGGGGAAGTGGCGGATGAAGGTAATGATGATGATGAGGATGAGGATGGTAATGATGGAAATGGTGGTGGTAGCGGTGATGAAGAGGGGGATGAGGATGATGGTAATGATAATGAAATAAATTATGGTGGTAGTGGTGGTGAGGAGGAGGAGATTCGGGAGGTTGGGGAGGATGCGCCGCATCCACATCCAAAGGAGAAAGTCCTAATCGCACCCAGCGCGCGACACATTCTACCCGCACGTGGCTCCTCCATTGTTACGCACTTGTGGGAAAACCATCCACATTAAACCCTAATTTGAAAAGAGATGTTGTTATTTATATATCACTGTTAGGGATTGCGGATGCTGCCATGTCCTCCTGAACTGAAGATGTGAATCAATCTTGGATTTCTCTTCTCTCTCAAGTCTCTCATGGTTCAACAACAGCCTTTATCAGTTACTCATAATCAAGTCTTGTATTGGATTGAAGTGATTTCTTTCGAGTTATTACAATTCCGTTCACTCCTTCCCTTCCATCCAATACATATCTCCATAATTGGTAACTAGTTTATCATCATACTAAAATCTTCTTATCAACTCGACCAAACCCCTCTAAATAGATATGTATGGATTTGAAACATATTTATCAAATCTATTTGTTTTTAGCTTGCATTGTATTTGATCAATTGGGAAATACTCCGATTTACTGATTTTAGATTGACTTGTTCTTTCAGTATTACTAATAATATCAGAAAACAACACCTAATTTCTAAACAGAAACAATTTTATTAATGACACTTTATTATTCAATTTCTGAAAGGATTTCAGAATAAGTATTCATAAATTCTGAGCTCTATTTGTTTTTTAATTTGTATTACATTTTACAGAAGGGTATTGAACAATTCAATAACCCATTGAGTTAGAGAAAGTTGGGCCCTGGGATCCATTTAGGAGAATAGAATAAGAGGTAGTGGAAATGCATTGAGAAATGAGGTTGACCCAATTATTGCAAAAACCAAAGGAGGATAAAGCTTTTGTAATAAAAGACCACTCAGCTCTATCAAAAGCTTTGGAAAGATCAATCTTGAGAGCTAAAAAAACCTTTTTTTTTCTTGGATGTTTTCATCGAGTGAAGCAGTTCATGAGATATGGTAATATTGTCTGTAATTTGTCTCCCTGGAATAAAGGCAGATTTATTTGGGGATATTAACCTATTTAAAATGGGTTTAATCTGTTCGCTAGGATTTTTGAGATGAGTTTATAAATAGTATTGCTGAGGCTGATAGGTCTAAAATCCTCCAAGGTCTGAGGAGTTGATATTTTTGGTATGAGCGTAATGAATGAGTGGTTGAAATCCTTCTTCATAATCCCAGTTCTAAAGAATTATTGAGTTGAATTTATTATATTCGGGCCCAAGATGTCCCAATTAGCTTTGAAAAAGCCTAGTTGAAGACCATCCGGGCCTGGAGAACCCCAAGGATTCATGTAAGAAAGAGTTGACCATATTTCCTCTTTAGATGGAATTTGGGTTAAAGCTATGTTTTCCGAGTCTGAAATACAAGGTTGTATGATTTTAGCTAGGTCTACATTGTAGTTCTTCATTTGAGAAGTTCTGATTTGGGTAAAATGATTGATTAAGAGGGAATTGAGTTGGTCTCGATCAGAAATCCAAAGTCCTGATAGTTCTATGAGAGTATGAATTGCATTGATTTTCTTCCTATTTGAAGCTGAGGCATGAAAGTATTCAGTATTCTGATCATATTCTTTAAAAAAATTATCCCTTGAGAGTTGAGGGTAATAATCATTTCTAATTTCGTACCATTTTCCTAGCTCAGCTTGAAGATTTTTGAGGGTATATATCTTGGAGGAGATGTTTCCAGATTTATGAATGTTATCAATTTTGTTATTAAGTTTTTTTATATTTTTATGGATATTTCCGAAAACATCTGAATTCCACTGAGCTAGATCTGAAGAAAGGGATCTTAAATTTGAAGAGAAGTTTTTAGCCGAAGAATTGGGATGGGAAAGCCAAGATCTAAGGCATCTAAAAGGCTTATGAAGTTTTTTTGTTTCCGGGTTGGAATCGAAAGGGATAGGAGTGTGGTCAAAGCCAAAAGCAAGTACACTATTCAAATGCAAATGTAAATACAATTAACACAATAAACTAGTCCCAAATATTTGAATACTTTTTTTCTTTTTTCTTTTCTCTTTTCCCTTTTATTTTTCTTTAGTCAAAGAATATTAATGATTTATGAAGCCTCGACATTATTATTTTTTTTATAATTTATTCTTTAAATTTATGTTCATTTTTTTTCGTCCCGATGCAAGTATGTTGACGAGACCAGTTTACTTGGCCGCTAATCGGGGGTACCAGTTTACTAGGAAAATATGTCTTATATATATTTTGATACCCATTTAGTAAATCCGGTCCCCCCATTAGCAATATTGCAGTTATGACTGCAAACATAGAGTTTTGGTACCTGGTTTTGACCACTGCTGAATTTAGTACCTAGTAATGAAAACCAAAGATACTACCCTGACCAATAGTTGATTGTGAATGACTTTGTTTGACCTGATTTTTTGTGCAGTTGCATTTGTTTTTTCACTACATAAAAATTACAAGAAACCTTAACTTTCACACTCCCACAAAATAAACCTGATATTTTTAGGGGCGACCCTTAAGGAATTAGGAGCGACTAATAAGACAAAAACAAGTCACCCAAACCTAAAATGAACCCACCTCTTATCTCACATTTTTCATAATGACCAAACTACCCTTAACAATAGGTAGTCAAAATTATAATCGGACGTTAACTTTTTAAATTGGAAGAAACCAATATACGGAGGAAAACAATTTTGGTTTTTGACTTTTATGGTTTTAGAGTAGAAGAAGAAGAAGAAAAAGCGAGAGAAAACCATTTTTTCTTAAATCAACAAACATGGATGAGTATGAAGAATAAGGTGAGAAACATCATGAAGAATATCATGTTGAAGGTTCAATAACGATTAGAGAGACGATTGAATGCATTCAACGCCAATAACTTCCAGAATCGGTAGATAATATAATGTATACTTTATCTACCGATTATTCTCTTTTGTTATAATAGAGAAGCACAATCGGTAGATAACTGATGTTCATTAATTCGAATGTACAATCGGTAGATAAGTGATGTTCATTATCAAAAATAGAGAAACTCAAAATTCCATTAATTTTGAAAAAAACTAGATTTGGGGGGACTATCACAATCGGTAGATAATTTATGTTCATTATCTACCGATTGTGATAGTCGCCCCAAATTCAACTTTCCAAAAATAATGAAATTTCAAATTTCTCAAGTTTCACAATCAGTTGTTTAGTGATGTTCATTATCTACCGATTGTAAGAATAGCCCAAGTTCAATTTTTCAAAAACAAATGAAACTTCGAATTTTTGTACTTAAACAATCGGTAGTTTTGTGATGTTGATTATCTACCGATTGTGGTCGTAGCCCAAAATTTATTTTTTCAAAACAAACAAAGATAATAGAAGAACACGGTCATAATCGGTAGCTAAAAACACTAAACCAATTGTAAAAGGGCATTTAAGTATTTTTCTAACCATATGGGAATATAAATGGCCCCCAATTCCTTCGGGGTGGTCCCTAAAAATGCCAAGAAAATAAAAAGGGTCTACATGTGAGCATCAATTCCTGGTAAATCTTGGGTCCAAGCATAGCTCAGTGGTATCCCATCAGCTCCAGTATGGAGGAAGTCAGGGGGTTTGATCCCCACCATAGTAAAAGTTTGTATTTAAATTAATTTTATAGGGGGGTTGGAGGGGTTGGGTGTAGCAGTGGGGCTAGTCCAACTGGCCGGATTTGGGTAGGTGACTGGATCCGGCTTTAGCCTATAAATAATATTTTAAAAAAATGCACGTGACTCCTCCACTGTTTAGCACGTGTGTCAAACCCTAGTTATAACTCATCCATTAAACCCTAATTTCGAAACAGATTGTTGTTATTTATAAATCACTGCGGCCGCTGCCATGCCATGTCCTTGGCTGAAGATCTGAATCTGGGATTTCTTCGCTCTCTTAAGGCTCACGGTCAACAGCAGCCTCTACTTGCTCATAATAGAGTTTTGTATTGGATCGACGGGAGAAGGTTATTTCGCTCCAATTTCTCCCTTCGATCCAATATAGGACATCATGATGGGTAATTAGCTTATTATATATATATATTTTTTTTTATAATCAAAGGCCTAAGAAAAAGGCTACCGGTCAGCTTCAACTGCTGGAGCTAGCCAAGCAGGAGGCATAGACCAAAACATAGAGGTTTTTTTCAGTTTTGCCCAATGAGCCAACTCATGAGCCACCGAGTTACAAATTCTAGGTTGAAAAGAGAAAATATAAGAGATTGAAGAAGAGGCAAAAAACTGAATGTCTTTGAAGATAACATCAGTTCTGGAATCGCCCTCAAAAAGTACTGAAGAGAATTGTTCCACCAGATGTTGGGCATCACTTTCTATTGTGAGGTATGTAAGCTTTTGTTCCACAACTTTCTTGAGACCTCCCCAGATTGCTCTGGCTTCAGCTTCTTTAGCAGATGAAACTTTAAAAACCATGGCAGCACAGAGAGAAGCTTTGCTAGTGTGATCTCTCATCACAAAACCTGCATCATTGTCTCAAGATATATCATCATAGGCTCCATCAGTATTACACTTGATCCAACCAGTCAAAGGGGGCATCCATTTATGGTTTAAGCTGATAAGTGTAGGACATGGAGCTACAAAGGTGTTCTTCCTAGTTAAGAGCATGGCATTAGCTCTTTCTAGAACGGACTTATGAGGTTCAGATATGTTTTGAAAAACCAGATTATTCCTGCTATTCCAGATGGACCAAAGAATATCAACAAAGATCTGTTGATCCTCCCCAGATAATCTAGAGTTAGAGTCCAACAACCAGTAAACAAGCCATTGTTGAAAAGTTTTTTGAGTAAAGAAAGCAGTATTAATGCAGAACTTGGATAGAAACCAAACTTTAGAGGCAAAAGGACAAAGAACCAAAGCATGCATAATGGTTTCTAGGGGATCACTACACCTGGTACATGCAACAGAGTGCATGGGAATTCTAGTATGTAGAACAGTTCTAGCGGGAAGAGCATTTTTTGCAGCCTTCCAAAGAAAAAGTTGAATTCTGTAAGGAACTCTAATTTTCCAGATGTGTAACCAAAGAGTCTTATAGGGAGAGGGATAGGTGCCTCTGAGTCCCAAATAAGCAGATTTTGAAGAAAATTTCCCGTTCTTCGAAAGGTCCCAAGCCCTCATGTCAGGAGTGCAAAGCTGGCTTAAGGGAATAGTGATAATCTTCTTAACAAAAGTATCATCAAAATGAGTAACAAGTCTAGAAACAATCCAGGTTCTAGAGGTATTTTCAATGAAATAATCAACAATCAAGCTAGGATTAAGAGGGGTACCATGGTTAGGAGAGGCGGACCCTAAGGAAGGTATTGTATGGATTTTGATCATTCTATGATTTTTACTTATGGATTCACCTTTTACCTATATTTTTCAATTTTTTTTTATTTTTGTAAGTTGGAATGAAATAAAAAAATTAACTTAGGGAGTTAGTAACCCTTACATCCGAGCTAGTAGAGCCATCTATTACCGGGATTATAAGAGATATCCTGACATTAAATTTATCTACTTCCAAAGCATATTGAATATAAGATGGAGGATTAACACTCCAGGTAATAGTAGTTCTAAAAAACTTTGCTTCCTTTGCTAAAGTATCTGCTGCATAGTTAGCAGTTCTAGGAATGCAATGAAAGCCTTTAAAGTTGTTGCAATTAGAGAATTCATGCTGCACTTTGTCTTTTATTTTTCAATTTGAAACATATTTCTGGTGTTAATATGACCATTAATTGGTTGACAACATTGACATTTGGTATCTCATATTATTTCTTGTGGACAAACTTGGTGCTGGTACTGGGAATATGGTTCATTGTCGTTGCTGTCGTCATCCGGAGGAGAAGCTTAATCTTTGGAGTGAATCAGATCATCTTTGGAGTAGTAAAAAAAACTACCTTGGTAAAGGGGCGGCATGAAATGGTTGAGGGGCGGCAAACTAATAAGACAAAAAATGTCATTAGAAGTAAATTTAAGTGCCCCTTATCAATGAGTATATGGAAATGACTAATTAGCCCTTATTGTTAATAATCAAGTTTAGTAATGGTAATCAAGATTAGTGTTGATATTCAAGATTAGTGTTGATAATTAATTTTCACTTATTATAACTTTAAAATCAGATTTTTAGAGTTATAGAAGAAAAAAAAAATAGAGGAGAAGAAAAAGAAAACTTATGTGATATTTGTGAAACCCTAGATTTTGATTCACTCAACCAAAATGAGTGATTCCAGTGACCCGATATACTTATAAATTAGTTCCAATTAGCTTTTTCTCGCTCAAAATTATCTAAATTACATAACAAAATCAAAATTTTGAATTTTCAGAAGAACTTACGGTTGCAATTTTGCTCGTGACCAACCGTAACTCTTAGTTACGGTTCGTAAGTTATCGAATACCAACCGTAACTGGTTAAATTTGGGGAAGATCCAATCCTAACACCAGTTACGGTTGGTAATTTAATTTAGTTACCAACCGTAACTAAATTACGGTTGGTAACTAATGAATATAAACCAACCGTAACTAACCTACGGTTGGTAAGTCATCTTAACTTTTGAACCGTACATAACTATTTGATAAGTTGTTAATATTCAGGATGATTTCTATTGGTTAGTTTAATTGAGTTTCAAACCGTAACTCAAATTACTGTTGATAAATATGATGCAAATAAAAACCGTGAATCGAACATATTCTCAAAACTAAGAACTTACTGTTGGTATTTGAGTTTAAACCAACCGTAACATCAACCCAATCTACGATTCTGATTCAGTATTTGAGTTATTACCAACCGTAACTAGCATAAACTCAGAAATTTCAATTTCAATTTTTATTCAAAACCCTAATTTTTGATACAAAATTAACTTAAATCCAACACAATAAACTAAACCCTAACTGGGGTTTTCCAAACATTTTTCAAATCGCAGATTAATCGAAGACGATGATATTTTCGGTTTTAATGGAGGTTAGGGTTAATGGAGGAGAAGAGAAGATGAAAAAATAAACTGATTTGATTTTGATTAATTAAAATAAATTGATTTGATTTTGGTTAATTTAAGGTGAAAGGGGTAATTTAGTCATTCTACACCCCTATAGGACACCCCCTAACTAATATGATGGATATTGCTATCACACTTTCCGCCCCTTTACCATTTACTGCCGCCCCTTTACCAAGCTTGGAAAAAAAAAAAACAGACAAAACTGAATAAGTAGATTAAATATTTTTGGCAACTGGCAAATGTGGCAATCATTTGTGAAATTGTGGCATATGGCATGGTTTTACCACCGTACTCCTATCAAGTGGACCATCACAATTAAAGTCAAAACAGTAAAAAAAACCGTGTCAAAGTGAAGATATCAAGGCAATCAAGCAGAACCAAGGGTTATTTCTCTCTCCGCGGATTCGAAATTTGAAATTTATCTTGGGTTCCGCTCAAAACCAAACATCTTATCTACTTGCCTTCCATTTCGTACGATCTTCTCTCTCTTTCTCTCAGTCTAGATCTAGATTTCCGATTTCAACAAAAAAAAAAAATCATCCCCAAATTTCTTTCTTCTACATCCATGGAGTTCACTGAGTCATAAAAACAAACAGATCCGTGTCGGTTTCTCACTCATTATCTTGTTGTTGATTATCAGAGATTGAATCTTTTTCCTTTAAAGAGATGTTGGTGGTGCTGAAAGATCTCAAGTGTTTTGCAAGTTGATGATGCCTTCCTTCTTCAACCCAGTCATCTTATCCATTTATGTCAATCATTTGTTAGCAAGGAAGGTCAGTTTCTTCTTAGATCTAGCATTTAACGTTTTTTTGTTACAACTATCTTGTGCCGCCTCATCTTTTTTTAACTAGAATCATTATTATTATCAGCCCAATTCTTGTTTTGAGGATCTGATGACAAAATTAGTTTATTTAAACCCATTAATTTATAATTAGTTGATGTGAGTCAGGGGAATGATTGTATTGTAGCTGAATTTCTAATGTTAAGTGTTCCATGTGCTCTAATTGATAATCAATCTTGTTTTGAGGATTCGATGACAAAATTTGTTTATTGAAACCTCTAAAAATATAATTACTTGATGTCAGTGAGGGTAATGATTTTATTTTTGCGGTATTTTTAATGTTAAGTGTTTCATGTGCTCTAATTTATCATGAATCTGTCTGTAATACTATTTTTGTTGTTTATGGGTATATGGAGAGTGATACTAATAATCTCTTTTTGTGTCATCCAGCTAATGGTGCTCACCAATCAGCCTTAACCACGCAGCCGTCAATGTACAGCGTTGAACGCAGTTATAACCACACAGTCATGGATGCACAGCGTTGAACACAGTCATACCCACACAGCCATTGATGTGCAGCGTTGAACACAGCCATACTCTCACAGCCGTTGATGTGCAGCATTGAACACAGTCATAGCCACACAGCCGTTGATTTGCAGCGAAAACGCTGTGCATCGAAGTGCAGTGAGGCCAAGTGCTGTGAGCCGAAATGTTGTGCATCGAAGTGCAGCGAGGCCAAGTGTTGTGAACCGAAATTCTATGCATCGAAGTGCAGTGAAGCCAAACGCTGTGAACCGAAATACTGTGCATCCAAGCACAATGTGACCAAACCCTGTGAACCGAAATGATGCGCATCGAAGCGCAGTGAGGCTAAGTGCTGTGAACCGCAGCACTGTGAGTTGAACTGCTACAAGCCAAAGAACTGCGAGCTGAAAAATTGTGTTCTGATAGCTGATGCTGGGGTATGTTTATATTGTAATAATCTTCTTTTTGAGTTTGATTTTGTGTGTATTTAACGACACCGCAATGACTATTAAAGAATCAAATACTAATAATAAAGTATTGCTACTTTTCCATTCTAGGCTGGTTAGTATTGGTAAGGCTTGCACATAAATCTTGCTGCTCCATTGATTGACGGCTGTGCTTTTGTTGCTAAGGTACTTTTCCATTCAGAATATTTTCTTTTGTTGTCTCTCTCTAACTCAGGTTTTTTAATTGTTAATTCCTATCATGTTTTAAAGAACAATGTGGTTTGCAATCTTTATATGTGTTTACTAAGTGAATTGCTGTCTATAGTTGATGGGTACACTATGACAACACTGAAAAACAACATTATCATTTTGTTCCTGCACACTCTCTTCAAGTATCTACATAGCCATTCAAAATTCTTTATGTTAGCTTATGATTAAAAAGATAAATTTATGGTTATTTTGATGGTTGTAGTTCACTACAAGCTTTTCAACATCTATCCGGATTCCGGAGGCAACTTTTGATAGGTTACAGAAAAGCAAATCAATTGACTCATCTGTTATTTCCTCGAAATTATGTTGGTGTGGAAGCTTTGTTTTCTCTAATATTGTACCCTAGATCACTGTTATATCATCCTTTCTTATGTCCCTGTTGCATGCAATATGGAGTCCCACTCTACTAAAGCCCTTATTATAAATTTATTACTATCCAATGCCATTTTTTTTCTTTTTCTAGAGCGGCCTCTGCATATTTATTCTCCTTTAAAGTATACTATATTAAGAATCTAGTTTTGGACTTTTTCATAAGAAAACGAATACATCATCGTTGGTGTTTCGATTGCCCGAGAATTTTTGGGCCAATAGCTGGAGGCCACTTTCTTGATCTTATGAGTTCAACACTCTCTAAAGCTTTTAAGGTAATTGTTGTATCAAAGTTTTCTGCTCATTATATTTAATTTTTACAGAACAAAATTCATCTCCCACCAAGATGAAAGAGGAAGAATATAATATACGAGGTGAAAAATGTAGGCAACTAAATTTTATTTACGTTAATATATGTAAAATTTATGAGCAAATCAATCGACATAATTTTTTTATTTCCATTAAGATGAGGAAATTGGAATTAGTTACGGGATAAAGGGATCGGAATATTAGATAGATGACAGATATTCAGTTATACTCAATT
This sequence comes from Papaver bracteatum, assembly GCA_023529315.1. Taxonomy (NCBI): domain Eukaryota; kingdom Viridiplantae; phylum Streptophyta; class Magnoliopsida; order Ranunculales; family Papaveraceae; genus Papaver; species Papaver bracteatum. Next base: position 26,524 of record JAJJWX010000654.1, read on the forward strand.
TTCCCCATTTCTTTTCATTTCTCAAATTGAAAAATTGAAAGGAACCCAAATGAGAAGAAAAAAAAATTGTGGGCGGAGGATACTATTTCCTTTTTGTTTGTGATAGTATACTAGGGTTAATATATTGCACTCTTCTTATTTATACCATGAAGGCTAGCAGCCTAAAACCTATTCAATCTCGCTAGACCACGCAATCCTTGGTCCGCGCATAACTGAGTCTCTGTCATTTATCCGATATTCGGATCCCTTTATCCCGTAAGAGCAATTCCTATGGAATGAACAAACTTAGAGTTTGTTCATTTTGATCCCACTAAGGGATGAACAAACCAGGAAAATGGATGTTCAAATGAACATATTTGTTCATTTGAACATTGAGACACATTAACAGACGCGTGTCTAGCGCAAGGACGCGCGACATGGATAATTGGGCTGGCGACATCAAGGCTGACGCCCGAGTTGGAGTGGATGTCGGTGGAGATAGAGTGGATGTCGCCCCTCACATATTCGCTCTCCAAACCCTGATTATTATAATTATGGTTTATTTTTTATTATTTATTTTATTAGTTAAATAATATGGGACCAAACTTTTATTAGTTTATATAAATAAAATGATTAGTGGGACCCAACTCTTATTAGTTTATGTCTCGTACTCTAAAATATTAGATTTGTTCATTTTGCCTTGTTTCCCATAGTGGAGAATGCAGTTTGTTCATCACGTGGATGAACAAATTTTGATTTTTGTTCATTGCCATAGGAATTGCTATAACTAATTCCAAATTCCTAATCTTAATGGAAATAAAAAAATTATGTCGATTGATTTGCTCATAAATTTCACATATATTAACGTAAATAAAATTTGGTTGCCTATTTTTTTCACCTCGTATATTACTTTTTTCCTCTTTTAGCAACTTTTATTAACCCTAGTGCTGATTGAGCAAGCACCTGATGAGCCAGATGTCAATGATGATAATCAATATTTCACCTTAACAACTAAAAACACACACACCTGCTCTTGTTGGTTTTATCTCATTACAAGTGTACTGGTAGTTAAAAGGCTTATCACAACAATCTATTTGGAAACTTATGAACATGAATTTGAATACCATTAATGGGAATGCTCTTGTAATCTCTAATAGACAACTGATTAGAAATGTTCTTTGGAAAAATGTTTTTCCATCTGTCAGTCTGACTTTCTAATTGTTAATTTTCATTGCTTTGCAGCTTATCTGGAGTCACAGTATTGGGGTTATATTTTGCTTTACTGCCTTCCTTTCACATTACTTGCACCGTTTCCTTGTTCCTCTGTGCAAATGAAGTATCCCTTGATTAGTCTTTTTTACCAATTTATAGTACCTAAAGCAGCTCCTAATTTCCTATTGCACTGATTCAGCTTAGGGCTGAAATAGTTTTCTTCTACTGTGCATCGTGTGATTTGGTCGTTCAGCATAATCTTGGAGAAACTAAGCCGGTAGTAGTTACTCATTTAAGATCCGTCACTCGCTTTTATGCATACTAGCTTTATAGCATGCTATGAAACTTAAGCTATATTCGAGTTATAGTAGTATTAGTTGTTTTAGGAACTCTTTCGACTTGAATTATATTCCAGCAAAACTTAAAAAGTAAACTAAAATTTAGTGAAGAATGAAATAATACAATTTGCAGGTATCGTTTGATTTGTTACCACCACTTACGGTAAACACTTGGGCTAAGCACTAATCCCTTTGCGAATAATATGATGAAATGATAGATCGCACAGCTTTGTGCATCTCCTATATGCTTGTGAAGTCAGTGATTGTCAATTCTTCTGTGTGTGCGCCCTTAGATCAATTAATAGTTAAGGTTTCAAGTTCTGAATAATATCGTTTACAAAGGTCTTTTTGATTTTTAAAGCATTATTTTTTTTATTTGTCTATTCACTTGCCGATACTCGAACTGAGTTATGAAGCTTTTCTGACATTCTACATGATTTCTTATGTAGGGATAAAGCAAACAGCTATATGTGTGCAGCTGCTGACACATAACTAACACCCTGCAGCTAATGGCACTAAGCGGTCGTTTCACACAGCCATTGCCACACTGCCAAAATCAGTGAATCGAACTGAAGTGCTGTGATACAAAAGGGTGCAAGCGGGAAAATCGGAGCCTCCAATTATTTGTTTACTATATTTTTCATAAATTTTGTACTGATTTGAGCGTCGGAGTGTCTTTTTTGTTTACTGCAGGTTTTGCCTTTTCAATCCTAAGACACTTTTAATAAGGAGGGTTATCAAAACAGAATGCTGGTGCAGTTCTGTGTACTGAAGGAGGCATTGCACCTCTTATTTCATTGCTTTGGGCATACATTCACTTCAAATGCTAGCTAATGAAATCTTATAAACGATGAAATCTTACACAACTTAGCAATGTTAGTTACACCCTTTATACCATACTATCCCTGTTTCTGGAAATGTGATAGTATCTCTTTTCCAGAAATAGGGAGAGTATCTACCAACTAGTACAAAAGCCTGAAATTTGAAGTTCATATTTTCTTTTGGACTTTCTCCCAAATTCAGATATGCAGTAGGAATTTGAATTCCAACACACAGTAGGAACAAATTTAAGATTTTCACTCAACCAATAGATGCTCTAATCAGATGACGTCCTCCTTAGAGAATGGTATCGGCTTTTTATTTTTCTTTCTGTAAATCATCTTTGATATCAGCAGCTAGCACTCTTGATAAAACACAGAGCAAATTACCTGCAGTTGTTTTATAAGATAGTAACACAGGCAGGTACATCGGACTTCAAATGTGATACTCAAAAGAGTAGTCTGTTTTTCGGCATGGTGGAGTTAGATGGAGTAGTGCTGTGTAATAGAGAATTGCATTTAGAAAATTAATGTTTGGTTTGTCCGAATAACTCAAACAACATCCATGGTAAGATTTTCAAAGATTCTCAAATGAGTTTGATCTTTGCATTTTCATCTTGGAAACTGTCAGCATGTTACATGTGAACCAAATACGCTTTCCCATATCATGGAGAACAAAAAAATACAAAAAATGAGAAATGGCAAAAAAACATAGTGCAAAGAGGAAACATGTGACCAAAGTAAATGTCCAAAGGACACCATCAGCTCAAATTCATCAAGAATACTTTACATTCTTGATATCGGTAGCCAAATTATGCCGACAACAGTATTGGAACTCGAGCGTTCATCATTTATATCCTTGGTTGATGAGTCAGATTATGAGCTCGAGCGTTCATCATAAGTACTAAATGATGAGCCAGACAAACAAGGTTTTAGCAATATCCACTCCTCCCATAACCACTTGACCGGTCCATCACCCACTCTGAAACTTTATCAATATAAAACCCTAAGCTGCCTGCTTCAAAAACAAAACAAGCCCTACCAGTTAATTCATGAACATTGAGCCACGGTTTGCAAAGATTGCATTCCTTAATATATAAATGTATTTGTTCATGATTATGAAATCATACTTAACCGATTTTAGAACTTAACCACATAATTTTACAAACGGGTACGCAAACTTAAGTTCCGAACATTGGTCACGTCCGAAAGTTCGCAAATGGGTATGCATACTGTCGTTTCAGACCGAACTCAGGTGAATAAGTTTTCAAACGGGCACGCAAACTTAGTTCTCGGACTTTGACAGTTAAAACCATTTGCATACGGGTATGCATACTTGGTTCCCGGACCTGAATCATTCTTACAACAGTTTGCATGTGGGTATACATACTGTGCTATATCCAGATAATGATTAATTGTTCTAAACTCCAATTTCAATAATCGAAACATTCCTAAAAGATGACAATAGTTGTCTCACACAAACTATTAGCTTATAAGAAATTTTCAAGTGATCGAATGATCAATACTAAACATTCCGAGCCTACATCAAATGATTGTCTCACACAAATCATGTAAGATGTTACCAGGTGATTTTCACATGATCATCTTTTGACTTTCGCCAATAATAATGATGAATGTAGTTAAAGCAAAAATCTTTCCAACATATATTTCGAGAAAGATATAAGCAAGTTAATCTCATCTCAAAATATCAAATGTGTATAATATAAAGTCTATATATCTATACGACTTAGTATCAATAGGAAATAGAATAGAATATACTTCTGAGTGATAGATGAGTTCAAGTCTCCACATACCCTTTGTTGATGAAGTTCCTCCAAGATCCCCTTAGAAGATCTTCGTCTTCAATCGATGAACGATGTGAAGTCTATAGCCCAACTACACATTATATCCTAATCCGAGACATAACTATAAGTAGGCTAGAAATCCAAAATTATAGTTTTGACAACTAAACTTGACAAACAAGCTAGAGATAGCAACGCTTGAGAGTTCGACCGAGCAGTGCTCTAACAATTACTATATTTTGATCCACTTTTAATATTTTATGTAATTTTTTTTTTTGGGTGAGGATTGATATCTCGCTCAAATATTCTTTATTCCCCACATTATAAAGTTAAGACATTCTCATTACCCTACATGGCAATATTGTTTAATTCCCTATGGGAAGTCTACATAAATCATAATAGTCTGAGTGAAAATATTTTCCATGACTTAACTTTCATAGTCAACTATCATATGCATGGATGTACAATGACAGGATAAACACTTGATTTAGAGAACCAAGTTTCTCTGCTCTTGCGAACAGCCTTTCCCTGGTTCCAAAGAACATAACCTAAATCAAATAAATGATTGATTTGATTAAAATTGGATTTGAGTTCTCATTGCATATTCAATAGCTTATAAATCCCTCACTCACTACCTAGCATCCAACGGCTAAACAACCCCCAGGTGGTTACATAATCCCACACCCTTATAATTTATAAAGACACCCACTAATAATCTAATTACTACTAATAAGCCTAATACTAAGTATCGATACTGAATACGATAAGGGACACCCTCTTCTCATAATGTAGGGTGTATGATATTCCTCACTCATTGGAAACATCCTTGTCCTCAAGGATGAGAACCGAGCTGCCAAGTCCTCTTCTCATCATGTCAGGTACAACCTGGTAGCTAGACTTGGTTGCATCATGATAGTAATCCCAACTAGAAGTAGAAGATCAGAAACCATACTGCTGTTGACACCCCAATTTCGCACCTTCCATGGAAAATATCAGTCTTATACTTCGAATCCGAATACAAGGGAAATTCTTAATGGAATAATTAAGGATTTCCATATCCTTTAAATCAGCCCACAAACACAACTCCTATCCATTTCATTACCAATTCAAACCCAGGATTTCTTTCTATCACGTTGAAGAGGAGGAAAATATGAAGTCAATGGCGAAAGAACGGAATCATTATGAGTTCGTATGAAGAAGTTATGAGAAAAACAAAACTCAGAAGAAGTTAGGGGGAAGTCAAGTTTAAAGAAACCGCTAGAGGGAGCCAGGTCTTTTAGAATATGGGGGTGCCAAAATACAACAGTACTAAAGGACCTGATTTATTACTAAGGGCACTTCTTCTTCTTCCTCATGAAGAACATGAAGAACATGAGTGTTTTTAATGGCGGTCATCATGATGATCACGATGGTGATGGATTTTGATCAACAATGATTTTCGATTTTGAATACATCACTAGGTTCCTGGGGGCGATATGGAGCTTGGGTAGGAGCCTGATTTCACATCAATCATGTTCTTGATACGGTGAACAGTAACATCGGTGAACAATAAAAAGTACCGTGAACAGTAACCGTGGGGCCATATTTCTTAATCATGCTTTTACTTGTCGCACACAATTGAACGAAGAAGAAGAAAAATTTGGAAAAGGACAATTTTTTGTCAAAAGGACGTACCAATCAAGCGGGATTTTTCGTAAAAGAAGTCGCATGCGAAGAAAATAGAGGGACGGCTGGGAATTTTCTTCCTTCCCCATTACGGATTTTGCGGACAGATGAAGAGTTTGGATGCTATAAAAAGCCGTAGAGAATTTCATTTTAACGACTTCATAACAACTTGAAGACAACCTCTTCATTTGGGATTAATTCCCAAGGAGAGAAAACACCACAACACAAGGTTTTCACCCAAACCACAATCCAAAAATCTAGGTTTCCACCCAAACCAAGAAGAATTATTATTTCTCAAATAGAAAATATTTCTTCTCACATGTTCCAAGTCTCCATGTATTGTGTCATTTAATCAAAGAGAAATCAAATTTTCTTCCTACACAATAGTTATCGTTGTCTTGTGCATTTATAGTTCATTTTGAGAAAACCCAAAAATAAGAATATTAAATCAAGTATTGTCTTTAAGTTTTTAAAAGATTAGCATTAAATTGCTAGTACTTTAACTACTTTCAGCATACTTAACGGAAGCAAGAAATCGTCGTAAGAATCCTTTCAAATTTAAATATCATATTTCAAGTATATTAATTTCCTATCTCTTTGGTAAATTATGTAGTCATACGGGAACGGAATGGTTTTCCATTTCGTAGTAACACCGAGACTACTCTTTGCATTACATAAAAAATTGTGTTTTGTTATTAATTTTCCAAGTGGGATAAATCAAAGTGTGGGTATAAAGCGGAATTCCCTCCCACATTAGACCCATTGTCAAAAAATAAGGTTGGCATTAATTCTATTTCTATTGAGCTAATCTGCAGGTCAATTGTTTAATTTTGAAATTTCATTCAAATTTCTTCTCAAAAAAACCAAGGTTTCCACCCAAACCACCAAACAAGGTTTTCCACCCAAAACCACTAGAAAACAAGGTTTTCCATCCAAACCACACAACAACACAAGGTTTCCACCCAAACCACACAAAACAAGGTTTCCACCCAAACCACACAACAACAAAGGTTTTCCACCCAAAACCACCACAAAACAAGGTTTTCCACCAAAACCATAACAAAAGGATAAAAAAACTAAGGTTTCCACCCAGACCACCACAAAATAAAACCACCATAAGAAAAAAACATCTCCATAAAGTTCCACAATAACTATGTCTCTTTTTTTAAATAGCTCATTCATAAAAATCTATTCTCAATAAATTATAAACATTTTCCCCCTTTAATCATGAAGTAGAGGCCAATCTTACGATTGGTTTGCCTAGCACGTTTTCCTCAAAAGAATTCAAACCATAAACATGAAAGTCATAATTAGGTTTTGTTTTCCTCAAAAGAATTCAAACTAGTTAAAAGGGTCCTGACTCCCCTTAGTCAGGTGGCGACTTCAATACATCTCTCTTCTTTCCCTTGCGGAGATAGCACCCCCTTACTAACGAACTAGTGAGAAGCTACCTCTGTCCGACCCCATGCGTTAAAACATCCACGAACGGATGGGCACATGGACCTCGCCCCATGACAAATTAGGGATGAAGAATATACCGGCTCACTCGACCCGTGCTGAACCTCGATTTCTACAGTGGCGACTTCACTGGGGATCGTAATAGACCGGCTCTCGACCCGTGCTAGGCCTCGATTTCTATAGTGGCAACTCTGCTGGGGAATAAATAAGAGATTCGACGTGAAAAAAATGATTAAAGGGAAAATGTTTTTTTACTAATATTTATTTGAGAAAGGTTCATATTTCAGGTACCATCGTTGGTTGTAAACCATCGAAGCTTATGGATCCTACAACTAGAAGTGTTACCGGAAAAGATGCTGCCACATCTGTTAAAGTGTATTTCCGCGAAGGAATCAAGTCCTCAAGAACAAAGAGGTCTTTTAACAAAAGAGAGCAATTTTGGAGGGCCATCACCGAAAGAAGGGGCAGTCGTATTCTCAAAATCCTCTCAACCATGGTAAAAGCATCCGCATATTGCTCCTGACAGAATTGCTAAAGACGGTGAAACCTTTTTCTGAAACAAAAAAAAAAAGAAAAAAAAAAAAAAAAAAAAGCAAAAAAAGGGGTTCCGGAACAAGATATTTCATTCACAAAAGGAAGTCTTACAAGATCCTCATATACAACAATTCAAATCAAGAACACCTACTCATCCGAAGGATACATGATCAGATCTAAAAAAAAATGATCTGATGATAAACCAAAAAGGAAGAAGTGAAGATCTAATGCAAGCAAACGATGATCCATTCTGAGTATGGACTGAGACTCAACTTCTTCAACATTTCACATTGATTGAAACCAATACAAATGTGAAACCAACTTCAGAAAGGGATTTCTTCATCTGCTCAGATTCTATCTTGCACATTCCATCTGTAAATGATCACTACATCAATAAACCAAACAAGGGGGGAAGACAGTTCAAGCCTCCAAATCTGCGATCCGAAAATCCAGGTGTTTCGGCTAGGGGAAATCCAGTTCGAGTCCGGACCGGAAATTTAGAAGAAGCGTTGAAAGAGGTTAACATCAGCTTTCCATTCTCAAGCATACCAGAACAAAATTGCACACAGTTTCAACAAACATGTGCGACCACGCAACTTCGACAAAGGAGATCTCGTTCTCAAGGAAATTTGGCCCGTCAGGAACACCGACTAAGGGGAAAGTTCAAACCAAAATGGGAAGATTCGTTTATTTTCAAAAAGATTTTTCCGGGAATGGCAGTACAATTGATGGACCTAGATGTAGAAGAACATCCAAGGACCACGAATGCAGATCAACTTAAGAGCTTTTGTGAACAATGAATTATCTGACTTAAAGTCTCTCCACCGCAGTCATCGATCTGCACAGTCAGTGCAAGTCAAACCAAGGACAAGAGCATCACCAGAAGAAAACATTTCATTCACAAATGAAGGATTTAAAAGAGCTTCGTCTACAACAATGAAAGGCATGAACATTTACTTATCTGAAAGATACATGATCAAATCAAAAAAAAATGATCTAAACAGAAAAGAAAAGGGAGAAGCTGATGGTCGAAGAAGAAGAAGATGAAGTATATAAAGCAAAAGATTAGGGCTTCGTCAAACTACTTTTCAGGCAAACCGAAATAGAATCCACGACCCGTCGGGTTTCTCCAACGCATTAGGGTCATTCATATAATCCGCTATCTCCTTTTCCATGTATCAAAAAAAAAAATGCAGTCTACCTCGTAAAGAAGTCGAAGCGTGGACAATTCTTCAGAAAGAGTATCAATACGTGCCTGCCTCCCCAGGGATTCTCTATTGATTTCATCAAGCCTCAACATGATCCCATACATCTCATTCACCACCGAATTCAATTGGCGCTCACGGCTATCCACCAAACGGAGCAAGTATTCTTGAAGAGGTCTAGAATCCTGAAACGAGAAATGAGTTAATAAAAGTATCAAGTCATTAAGGCAAAAAGGGAAGAGTAGCAGCGTTACCTCAGTAATATCATCCGGGAGAGGTAACCCAACAATATTTTCATGGTCAAAAGAGCCACCTCCCATTGCGATCACATTTGAAGTTCCCAAGATATATAGGTATTTGGAAGAAGATGTCCGAGACTCATTAATGGAACTTGTGGATAAGGAGCATTGCTTGAAGATCCCATCAATAATGGACGAGGGGCAAAACCTGGATCACCCACTACAAGATTCTCTCGACAAGCTTGGATGGAAAGAGGTGGCCCTAAATAAACCAATCTCCAATATGAATCGAAATTCATTCCACGATCAACTAAATATTCATAGGAACGTTGCGATTGACGTGAAATCTCATCCATATCACTAAACGACGCATAAGAAAAAAATGTATCGTCAGGAGGAAGAAAACAAGGTGTAGCATCTGGATGACTAATTTGCCGCCCAAATTTGTCACCAAGATACCAAGCACAGTAATCCGGGCCTCGTAACAAGTACCGAAGAATGCTAGACGACATGGCATGAATGTCTATTTGATCACGTTGAATCAAATAATTTTTCCAAGGGTCCCACCAAATCGGCGATCAAAATGGAGGTAAATATATATAATAATAATAATAATAATAACATATATATAAATACAAAAAAAAATCAAAAAAAAATCAAAAAAAAAAAAAGGTGTCTCTTACAGATTCAACCGTCGCTTCCTCCAAACAAAGGCGTGTATATACAGTCGAGTAAATTCGAAGTGCACCTTTCCATCTAGCCATTCGAGGAAATGTTTGACTATTGGAGAAGCTCGTATATCAAAAGGAGGGAGACTGACGGGAATATACTCATAACACCAATACTGTTACAAAAAAATATGGGTGTTAAATGTACTCACATCTGGGCAGCCCGTAGCAAGGAGAAATGTACTCACATTCAAGATGGGCCAAAATCCACATAAAGCTTTTGTGTGAAGGCGTGTTGCTCGGGTTAGATAGGTGTAAAGTCTCTCCATCGCACAACTTCCCCAATCGTAAGAACTCACCAAATCAAAGTCAGAAAATGCTGCCAAGTGGCCTGATTTGATATATCCACTGGAAGAGCTAAGGAAGGTATGACCCGCAACAAAAATCAGGAAAGCTCTGGTAACCTCAATAAATTTAGCATCATCTTTTGAAGCGTCAGCAGCGAGATCCAGCTCAGGGACCAAGAAATTTATCTTCAAGCCAGATAAGCTGACGTACCAATTCTTAGGGAAGATATCCCCACAATGTGGTCCCAACATATTTTGGACATTTTCATCTGTCATGTTTACACTCAGTGGGACAGGAGATCCTACCCCTACATGGATGCCAGTAATCATGTAGAAATCCAAAGGAGTGATGGTTAACTCACAGTATGGCAGGTGAAATGAATTAGTATCACCCCACCATCACTCTGCCATGATTAAAGAATTCTCACCATCATGGAACGGTTCCAAAGCTTCAATAAAGTCGTACCAACCGATCCGTTGTACAAGCTCACGTACACCTTTGCATCGTCTCAACACCAGCCACCATTCTACTATTCCAGTGGTCCCTTCACGAATACGCGCCCAAGCGTATTTCTGTGAAAGAAAGCAATAGTTGAGAAATAATAAAAGAAAACATGGAAATCAAAGAAGAAAATTTAGATCAACAAGGAAACTTAAAGGATCTTCCCGGATTTTTGCAGAAACGTGATTATCCATGTCATGTAAAACCACAACATTTCGTTTTTTACGTGCCGATGGCAAAGGAGGACGAGCAGAGAAAATGTCAGAAGGCTGCCAAGATGTAATCTTGAAAGAGAAAACAATAAAAGCAAATGGAAGAAGAAACCCCTGGATAAAGAATAATCTTCTCCCCCAGTCTTATAAAGAACGAAAAGTACTTCCTTCTTCAGGAAGATTGGAATAGAACGATGACCCTTTCCAAAAAAGGGTATATTCCGCAAAGGAAAATCAATCATATCAAGTCAAGGCACGACACACCGAATAGTTGTGACCTCAAAACAGAATATGCAACATACTGCATAGTGCAAGGCCCGACGCCTCCTAGGAAATCGACGAAGCTTAACCAGGGCAAACCAGGCCAATGTCATAAATTTCTACATCAATGATTGGATCACCGTTCATCAACTTTTTCAACTATTCAATCAGTTCGAACAAGGGGGAAATCCAATGGAATCAATCGCAAAGGTTCCAAAACATCAAGAAAATGCAACTGACAAGCTCAACCGGGGCAAACCTGGCCAATGTTAGAATTTTCTTCATCAACTTTTTCAACCATTTCAATCGGCTCGAACAAGGGGCAATCTAACTGAATTAACCACAAAGGTTCAAAAACATTAGGAAAATGTAACTGTCAAGCTCAACCGGGACAAACCCGGCCAATGTTAGAATTTTCTTCATCAACTTTTTCAACCATTTAAATCGGATCAAACAAAGGGAAATCCAACTGAATCAACCACAAAGGTTCAAAAACATCAGGAAAATGCAACTGACAAGCTCAATCGGGACAAACCCGGCCAATGTTAGAATTTTCTTCATCAACTTTTTCAACCATTTCAATCGGCTCGAACAAGGGGCAATCCAACTGAATTAACCACAAAGGTTCAAAAACATCAGGAAAATGCAACTGACAAGCTCAACCGGTACAAACCCGGCCAATGTTAGAATTTTCTTCATCAAATTTTTCAACCATTTCAATCGGCTCAAACAAGGGGCAATCCAACTGAATCAACCACAAAGGTTCAAAAAAATCAGGAAAATGCAACTGACAAGCTCAACCAGGACAAACCCGGCCAATGTTAGAATTTTCTTCATCAACTTTTTTAACCATTTCAATCAGCTCGAACAAGGGGCAATCCAACTGAATCAACCACAAAGGTTCAAAAACATCAGGAAAATGCAACTGACAAGCTCAACCGGGGAAAACACGGCCAATGTTAGAATTTTCTTCATCAACTTTTTCAACTATTCAATCGTCCCGAACAAAGGGCAATCCAACTAAATCAACTGCAAAGGTTCAAAAACATCAGGAAAATGGAGCTGACAAGCTTAACTGGGAAAAACCCGGCCAACGTCAGGACTTTTTTCATCAAAACAAACAGAGCGCAAAATCGGGTCTACGACTTTGTTCGCCAACGCGAGCGATTACTCTCAAAGAGGGGCAACTGTTGACACCCCAATTTCGCACCTTCCATGGAAATATCAGTTTTATGCTTCGAAGCCGAATACAAGGGAAATTCTTTATGGAACAATTAAGGATTTCCATATCCTTTAAATCAGCCTACAAACACTACTCCTACCCAATTCATTACCCATTCAAACCCAGGAGTTCTTGCTATCACGTTGAAGAAGAGGAAAATACGAAGTCAATGGCGAAAGAACGGAATCATTTTGAGTTCATATGAAGAAGTTATGAGCAAAACAAAACTCAGAAGAAGTTAGGGGGAAGTCAAGTTTAAAGAAACCGCTATAGGGAGCCAGGTATTTTACAATGGGGGGGGGGTGCCAAAATACAACAGTACTAAAGGCACCTGTTTTATTACTAAGGGCACTTCTTCTTCTTCCTCATGAAGAACATGAAGAACATGAGTGTTTTTAATGGTGGTCATCATGATGATCACGATAGTGATGGATTTTGATCAACAATGATTTTCGATTTTGAATACATCACTAGGTTCCTGGGGGCGATATGGAGCTTGGGTAGGAGCCTGATTTCACATCAATCATGTTCTTGATACGGTGAACAGTAACATCATTGAACAATAAAAGTACTGTGAACAGTAACCGCGGGCCATATTTCTTAATCATGCTTTTACTTGTCGCACACAATTGAACGAAGAAGAAGAAAAATTTGGAAAAGGACAATTTTTTGTCAAAAGGACGTACCAATCATGCGGGATTTTTCGTAAAAGAAGTCGCATGCGAGGAAAATAGAGGGACGGCTGGGAATTTTCTTCCTTCCCCATTACGGATTTTGCGGACAGATGAAGAGTTTGGATGCTATAAAAAGCCGTAGAGAATTTCATTTTAACGACTTCATAACAACTTGAAGACAACCTATTCATTTGGGATTAATTCCCAAGGAGAGAAAACACCACAACACAAGGTTTTCACCCAAACCACAATCCAAAAATCTAGGTTTCCACCCAAACCAAGAAGAATTATTATTTCTCAAATAGAAAATATTATCTTCTCACATGTTCCAAGTCTCCATGTATTGTGTCATTTAATCAAAGAGAAATCAAATTTTCTTCCTACACAATAGTTATCGTTGTCTTGTGCATTTATAGTTCATTTTGAGAAAACCCAAAAATAAGAATATTAAATCAAGTATTGTCTTTAAGTTTTTAAAAGATTATCATTAAATTGCTAGTACTTTAACTACTTTCAGCATACTTAACGGAAGCAAGAAATCGTCGTAAGAATCCTTTCAAATTTAAATATCATATTTCAAGTATATTAATTTCCTATCTCTTCGGTAAATTATGTAGTCATACGGGAACAGAATGGTTTTCCATTTCGTAGTAACACCGAGACTACTCTTTGCATTACATAAAAAATTGTGTTTTGTTATTAATTTTCCAAGTGGGATAAATCAAAGTGTGGGTATAAAGCGGAATTCCTTCCCATATTAGACCCATTGTCAAAAAATAAGGTTGGCATTAATTCTATTTCTATTGAGCTAATCTGCAGGTCAATTGTTTAATTTTGAAATTTCATTCAAATTTCTTCTCAAAAAAACCAAGGTTTCCACCCAAACCACCAAATAAGGTTTTCCAGCACAAGCATCTGGGAAAATCAACCCATTGCTGACAATCAAACAAGAAGTAAAGTAGAATTTGGAAATATATCTATAAAAAATAGAACCTCCCGTAACAGGTGCAATTTCTTTACCACGATCAAATATGAGGCGAATATACTCCGCAGTAGGTAAACTGGCACATACAAAAGTAATCAGAATCATGTATTTGAAGAAGTATACCTTGCTGAAATCGATTGTGTAGAAACGGATTTGTGTAAGAAGCATATCGAAAGACTTAATATTGAAATTCTGAGCTATTGTGTTGCCTTCTTGGAGTAGGCATTCCTGCATCTTACAACTTACGCCACTATCACCCATGCCAACCAACACAAACATGAGCAGATATAAAAATTGAAATTCTGTCTGGTACCCCAGCTTATAGACCATCTCAAGAATGAATCCTCGATAGTGAAAGTATTGAATGGATGTTGATGTGAATATTGCGTGCTAAGAATGAAAACTGAATATGAACCATAACATATAAATTGTTCTTGCATTATGCCCCTCATCCACAACTCACCCCATGTGTGTCCTGTAGCAAAAAACAACCCATATCGAATCAGTTGTACCACCTTTCCGACTCCACGCTACACTCACATCAGATGGACCCAAAATTTCATTTCTAACAACCATTGTAATAGTCAGTTTCCACTCCGCAACAAATTCAGGACCAATAACACATAATGGAATAATGAATGGTTTAGCTGAAAAGTCTGAGTGGTATCCAAAGCGAAGAAAAGATACAAAAAAATCCTATGTGCATAAGAAGGATTACTAGCTGAACTGACCACTTGAATCATTTACAAAGATACCTATCTAGCAATTGAACAAGTTCTAGCAATCTGGCCAAACCAATAAAAATGCTGCGTAAGAATTATTAGCACAAGAGGAGAGTGAATACCAAGTTTCAAATCAAAGAATCTATGGTGAAGTATGAACATAATAAACTCGGAGAAACATTCAAAACTCTCTATATGAATCCCAAGAACAGCCCATGATTCGAGAAATTGAACTGTAATCTCATGAATCGAACCATACTTCAACCATATAATAAGGTCTATCTCCTTCCCTCGATCAAACACACTACAGCTAGAATGGATAACAAGGGAAAGACATACATCATTATAAGGAACCTTATACATTTGGAGCTGCAAGAGGTAATCAACTCCAACACCCCATAAATTCCAAACTGCACTCACATGCAATTTATCAGACAATAGTCATGTAGTACTAGTAACACCACCTTTAGCTAACACATCAACATTTGATTTTCCCAACAACCAATCTAATAGGTACCCAGGCTTGAGTATCAAGTCATGAACATACTTGCAATTGTAGGTGGACATCAAAATAAAACAAACAGATAATACAAACGAACATGAAGTAAGTGTATCAAAACCAAATTCAGAAATTCCAGCGAAATAAGAAAAACTCGTAATGAGTTTGAAGTATTTTCCTGGATCAAATATGATACGAGAATCATCGAAGAAAAGTGTAAAACAATTCTTACCAATTAGTTTACAGTGACTAATGACCAATTCCTTCAACCAGTCAGGTTTCGCAACCTCAGAACTCATAATTTCTTTAGATTGAAAATTTAACTCATCAGGTCAATCTTCCTCTTCGTCGAAGAAAAACGAAGGAATGAGAAATTCGAAATCCAGAAAATCATCATATTTTCCAGTTTCAACAAAGAAAAATTGGGGAATCAACTCCAAGTCAAAAGAATCGAAAGAATCAACAATCAATTCTTCAGCCACAAACAACTCTTCAGTCTTTATTTCTGCTGGAACCACATCTTCTTCCACTATTAGTTCTTTAGAGTTAATTTCTTTCGGAATTTGTTGATGAATGTTTCCAAGTAAACTGAGAATGAGGTTCCTGAAGCTAGCAAGATGCAACACCTTGCACATTATTTGATGCATATTATATTTGAGCTTGAGTGTATTTTCTTGAAACGTAACATAGTGGATCAAATCTGTGCATATTACTCAAGATACCATATGCAATACTAGTTCAAATATCCAAATCAACGCCTCAAAAGTTTCAGTTTGGGTTTTAATATACTGATCTATAATGAAGTTCTGATAATCATCAAAATATTAAATTAGAGGCAAGCATCACTGTAGTACAATGATAAAGTCATTTGGTGATGATACCAGTAATCTGAGTTTGAAACTAGCCAACACCAAATTCATTACCGATCAAATAAATAAATAAATATAAAACTAAAGAAAAGCGTAAACAAATATTTAACACATAGTGAAATGAATAAAATGAAAAAGATAACAATAATGTATATTCATGTATTAGATAATTACAAAAAGATTCATCATTGAGAACAAAAAGAGTCTTCGTTTGTACAAAATGTTATAAGCGGAAAAATTATTGTGAGTCATATATTAGATACATATTGTGACGAACCGGAAAAATACGCCTAGTGCGCCAGTTGCGAGCAGGCCATAACTCCCTGATGCGCCACTCTGATGCTACTAAATGGGAATTAAAACTAGGAAAATGCACGTTCATCTTGCAAGCATGCTCGACAAGCATGACGCAACTAACTTAGCTTCCACACCATACCAACTTACCCCAGAACAAGGGTATAAAGACATGAAGGCTGTGGCCTATGCGGCGTGCATGCATCACTGGACTTTGAGTCCTTTCTAGGCATAGATCATGCCTTGAGCTTGCGCATATGCTATTACAGGCCTATTTCCATCTCTTTACTTAGCTTAGGCATTGCTGAAAACATGCACTTTTCTTGCTCGTGCAAAGGGTGCATCCATCAGGCTCATGACGTACTTTCCTTAGGATTATGCCAGTTCTGCTACTCGCATACCGATGTAACTTACTTTTCTGGCCATGCCCAATGTGTCATTGGTGCATGCCTATGTCGAACGCCTTGATAGGAAGTATGAGCATCCAAGGAATGAAATGCAACTTGCCTCTTCAAGTTTGGCCACAATCATATCTTGTAGCGCAATACCGAGCCAGATGCTATGAGAGGCCAATATGATGCAATCATCTCTCAATTAGATGAGATGAGCAACAAAGTACTGGATCGGAAATGCTGCAACTCATGGCATCTGCCTACATTCCATTCCATAATCTAAAGGGATCAAACACTGACTGTAGTTCATCCTATAGGGGACAACAACTTAAGCCAACTCTTTTACAAGGCCGTGGCCAAGCAAGAATGGTAATGTCCTAATCCATGTGGGCCTTTCCGTCAAAATGCACAGAGGTTACGCATTAGTTGTCCGCGACATGGCATAGTAGTGCCCATTCTTAATATGCTCCATTGGCAAGGCTACACAGCTAAAAATGCGGACTAAGCATCATTTATACTCTTCCAGCTAAGCTATGAAGCTTACTTGGTGCATGGTCCGCATATGCACCTTCAACCAACTATCCCTCCCTATATATGTTTTAAAGACATTTTTACAACTTAAAGTAAGGGAGGAAAGTGACATTCACCAAGTCCATTTTTGAGGTACTTGCTTCACTATTCATGGACGTTTCCATGTACTCCCGAATGACCAGCCATGATGGTTGTAATTTTGTTTCTGGCTCATAGGCCAACTCCAATGTACGTCCATGATGGTTGTACATTGTCTCGGCCAAGTCTCGTGAAGTGTCATAATGGTTGTATTTTCAGCTTTGGTCCACAGGCCTAATCCAATGTCCATCCATGATATTTGTGTTTCTGATATGCTCATGGGACAATTCCAATATTTACAACCATGATGGTTGTAAATTATCTCGGCCCTCCTACTCTGGCCTGATGCACTATTGTAGTGCGATATCGGACTTAGGCCAATTCCAACATATACATCCATGATGTTTGTATAGTAACTCGGTCAGCCTGATCTAGCAGGGTACATCATATTCATGTGACATTAGCCCTTGGCCAATATTCCTTCGAAATGCCGTACTTGGCGTTATATTGACTCTAGGCAAATGTTCCTATTACACATACTGTGTCATGTAAATGAAAATATTCTGCGAATATTTTGTGCTCCTTGAATATTGACATTTTCTTAGTTAACCCGGCGAGTATTAAACTTATTCCACCGGTACAACACTATCAACATTGGACGAAGAAGAACCCCTTTTCGTCGGTAAATAAATGACATACATTCTTTTCCTTTAGGAGTTTGACGATTCATAATAATCTGGAAATTGATAGACACATTTTTATGTCTAAGTTTTCCTCAATTTTTTGTATTGTTGGTACTCGATTTTGTACTTATTATGGTGTTTTGTGTGCTTGTAGGTATTTTTGGGAAATAAGCATTTTTGGAAAAATCGGCTCAAAAAATTACTCGGAGGACATTTGCTATTCGGACCCCCATTTTGGATAAGGGGTGTCTAGTTGATAAAGGGAACACTCTTTACTGTTCACAGCCACTTGCTATCGGCACCCTATCACAGGATAAATGGCACATCACCTTCTTCGTTTGAAAAGCAGATTTTGGCGGGAAAACCATTTGCAACACAGTTCAGATTAGGGTTTGAAAATCAAAGGTGTTAGATTGAGACTAAAACTCTCAAATTGAATGGGTATCTTCGTATGGACTAAACAAGGCTGGTAACGTCTTTTGTTTCGATTAAAATTGGTTGGAATCGTCGTTGGAAGAAAACATGGAATGTTATTGTGGGGTTTATTCCCGAAAAGATTGCTTAGATTTTGTGAGGAGTTTTAGTCAGACTCAAGCACAGAAATCGGTTGGATTGGGCCTGTTACGCACAAACAAGAATGATAAGTCTTTAGACTTCGAATGAAAAGGGAAGTGATGTGGAGATTTCGTAAAACAAAGTTGGAGAATACCCGGAATCCTGTTGCTGTTATTTTGGAAAGAATGTATGTGCTCTCAGCGTGTTGACTCCCTCTTTGATGTGTTGGAGGCGTATTTGGAGTATGTTAGTTGCAATTAAGCACGGAAAAATCAAAAGCAGAGCAGAGAATAGAAATAAAATCTGGCAAATATGCAGTGAAGTAAATAGAGAATATATGGAGTTATTACAAGGATTTTATGGAGTATAAAAAGGAGTCTACAAAGAATACCAGGGGGATGGAGAGTTTGGGGTACGCTGCAGAGCTAAGGACAAAGCTGCAGAGAATACTTTTCTGCTGCTGCATGAGGAGGAAGAACGAAGAACATTGACGCCAGAAAACAGTCTCATAGCTACAGTGTCTGTAACACTTTATCCATGTCGTTCTCTGTAACAGTTCTTTGTAACAATTATAAGTGTGACAAACCCGGCTTTATCCTTTTTCTCCCATTTCATTATCTTGTGAACACTTTTGAGCCATGAATAAATATATGAAGTGTGTTTTTGATGTGATGAGTTAAACCCCAACACTGGGATGACGGAGGAAGACGAATTTCATACATGGGTTAAATGATTTAATTCTTTTAAAGACTTTTGCATTAATTTTAATAGAAATATGATTTGAATTAATTGGTTGTCATTTAATTTGATGAGGTATGCTTAGCTTAAATGTTTTGATACATCATGCTTAGGATTTACAACCAATCTTTTGAGAATCTACCTTGGCAAAATCAGATTCCATGTTAATTTTATTGAGCTTTAATTGTTGAGAATAAATAAATTGAACCGTATGTTATGAATTTGACGAAATCCTAGTCCCAGTTACTCTCTTCATCCTGTGACAATATTTTGTATATATTTTTATTTTATTTTAGTTTATTAATTCTTAAAATCAATCTCATCAAGTCCGAGTGAACGACAACCTTATTTACCACTATCTAAAATTTGATCAATTTTTGGCGCCGCCGACACGGACTTGTTTATAGGTTTGTTTTTAGGACTTATTTTTGTTTTTATTATTTTTGTTATTTTTTATGCATTTTGGTATTTTTATGTTCTTTCAGATTCGGAGCTAAGCTAAAGAACATGAGAAAGTGCTGAAAACAAAAGCAAAACCCAAAAGGAAAGAAAATAGGAATCCAAATGGAGTGAAGAAGAAGATTTTGAATATAATTATTTTATTTTATTTTTAGAAACTGTAATTAGGATTTTATTTTTGTAATTTTTTATTTTTATTGGACACTTTTTGGAATTTTGGACATTATTTTTTTAAAACCCTAAGGAAGGGTTAAGTTAAATAAAACTGTTGCAGGGAATGACGACAGTTACGATACTGTCTCTGCCCCTCAGGTTCGTACACAGACACAAGAGTCGGTGGCATGTGTCGACTTCAACGGTTCATCGCCCGTCTGGTACGGGAGGTAAGACTCTATCCACCCACGAATCCCTTGTCAGTGGGTTTTATTTCGTGTTGAGAATGTCAAACTGGTATTACAATAACCAATACAACGAATATCCAACTGAACAAAATGTACATTTCTACTATGACCATTGTGTGAATAGTGGTTGGGAACGCCAACCTTTTGAAGGTTATGGGTCATACCATGGTGAGCCCAATTACTATCCACACGTGTATCAGTCATACGAGTAAGAAGATTATAATATTAGTTCTTCATCTCTAGAGGATACAATCAAACTATTGAAAAGTAGTCCTTTTTATGATCCTTATGTTCCCACTCCTTCTTTAGAAGAGTTCCTCAGGGATTTAGCTGAAACGACATATAAGTTAGCTGAGGTGAATAACGTATTTATGGACGAAAGGACTGCAATAATGAATGAATCTTCTTTAGAAGACATCCTCAATAGATTATCTCAAAACTTAGATCCAACACTAAGGTAACTTTCTTTGGAAGACACCCTTGAGAGGATAGCTGAGTCGACACGTAGACTTGAGTTAGAGACGAACGAAAGTATTGCTCGAAATAACTGGAATTACCAATATAGTGTATCCAATAATACCCTTGAGAATGAAGATAGTTATTCGCATAATCAAGATGACGAGGTTATAATTGGTAACACTACTTGTGTAGATGAGGTTCGATCATTTTCATGTTATTATAGTGATGATCATGATGTGGTTGATGAAGAATATGAAGTTTTTAGGCATAGTGATCAGGAATTTGTTACTCCAATTGAGCTTTATAATGATAGTAATACTTCTGGTTTAAGTCCAAATAATTTTAATAAGTATTCACCTATTCAAAAGGATGAGGATTTGACTAGAAATACCCCTGTTTTAGACGATGTAGTATTTCCTTTTTACGAAGCCGATGATAGTTTTGAGGAACGAGTTTATTCTGAGAATATTGTTTTGGAGTCTAGTGCTTTGGAAACATTAGACTTAGAAAAATAAAATGAACTCGTAGATATGAGTGAGGATGAACCTGACTTAGAAGAATCAATTTACCATTTCCAGGAATCTGATGACCTAGAAATTAGGGAAGTTGTGACTAGTCTTTCTAGAGACCCTGAAAACTCTAAGTTTGGGGGTGATTATCATTCTCCATGTGCTTTAACTCTTAGTAAGGTCCCTCACTTGGGACATGACATATGTGCCTTAACCATTTTACAAGATTATCTTCATACATGTTTTCCTGAATCTAATGATGTCCATAACGAAGTTCAGTTGTTAGAAACCCATCCTCTAGTTGGTGTGGTTACCCAGGCTACGATACCTCAATTGACTTTGTTTTCCCACCAATTGACTTTTGTCAACTTACCTAATTCCCGAACTCAGATGTATATGGTTTGAAAAACGGGTTCGCGAACCTACATGGTTTGCGGAATTCAAACTGTCTTTTATAAAACATACAAGAATATTTACCTATCGCCAAGCATTTCTTTTTCTCACATTATTGATTTAAAATAATCCTAAAAAACCATATGCAATACGCACTTTTGCTTGGGCATTTCCCCAAATGATCAACTTAAAACAAAAATAGATCGTAAACGATAAATTATTCTTAACTAAGATTTTTAAGGATCTAAAACATCTATTAGTTGAATCATATTTCGAGAGTTTAACCAAGACAAGCTTGAACAAGAAATTTCATCTTTGCTAAATCTACGTACTAAAACATACGAAATAGTCTCATAAGATAGAATGGTAAATATCTAAGTAAATAGGCGATGGAGTTCTCACAAGTCTTTGTTTGTTATTCGGTCTTCAATCTTCGAGGGTTATTCCGTGATCTCTGATATTCAACTACCATACTCTAATCCTAGTCCGAGACTTGACTTTAGTAGACTAAAAATAAAGATATAATTTTGTACATCTGACGTTAAAAACAAGCTTGAGATAGCAAAACTTACGAGTTTGGCAAGCAGTTCTCTAACACAAATTGTTTGGATTTTTTTGGAGTGCCGAATATCTGCAGTTTCGTTTTTTTATTTTTTCTCCATGCGATAATGATGCTTTTGTTATCCTGGGTAGTTTTTTCATCTGACCCAAGTATTATTTTATTCATAAGCTAATTAACATAATTTAATTGGAATCGAAATTTACTGGATGTTCTCTCCATTACACATCCTTTGCACCTCGTCTTTAGTAGGCAAACCCAAATTGTCACTCAATATCTCAGACTGTTTTCCATCATGTTGCACCCTATTTCCAAGAAGGCGTTTTTCTTATAATAGAAAACATCAATCTTAAGACCATTCCCTTCTTTTAGTGGTTGGTATTAGGGATGTCAATGGAACCTATCGAAATGGTAACTAGCTCATCCATTACCGTTACCTATATTTCCTACCGGAATTCCGATACCGATAATTTCCTGCGGAATTTTAAAAATCTAAACCGCTACCGTTCCATTAAGTTACCGGATATCGGTAATTTTACCGATAAATACCGGTATGTGACAACATTATACATAACCTATTTCTCATATTGAAAATCAATTCAAAATAAGAAATTTAAGGTTCCAAATCCATGCAAAACACAATGTTCCAAATTTGCTTAGTTACATGTTCTTGCAAAAAAAAAAAACACAAAGAAATTCAAAAACGGGTAATACTAACACGTACAATATACACGTGTGACAATAGATACCGGTACCGGTAATTAACCGAACGGTAAGTGCCTAAACCAATATCGTTCCAATAAGGTAAAAATTACCGATAATTTTCCATTACCGATTTCCGATTACCGTTATGTCGGAAAATTTCCTATAGGAACTAGGATTATCGGTTACGGAATCCGGAACTCGGTATTCCATTGACATCCCTAGTTGGTATCAATCTTCCTCCGTCCATTTCCAAGAAAGTGTAAGTTGGTAAGGCCTCTTCCTATGCACATGCCAAAACATGATATTTGGCATATATGCACCCACTATGTGTATGCCAAACTTCCAAACTCATATGCCAATATGTTATTTCTGGCATATTGGCATACAAGACAGAGTTTCCAGCGAGCGATAGAGTCTTGGTCGCTCGATGGTCATGTAGTCGCTCGATGGTCTGCAAATCGCCAACGACAATCAAGCTATCGCTCGGTGGTATGATAATCGCTCAGCAGATCTTCATCTAACGGCTGCAATTTCCCCACTCTATAAATACCTGATTTCAAACTCATTTCAACTCAGACCAGAAATTCTAAATCTCTAGAATTTCTTAATTTCTCAATCCTTTTCAAATCTAAAACTATCATATCTCTTCTACAAATATATTTTCTTGTAAAATGGATTCACAAGCACCAACTCAAGGAAAAGGTAAGAAAAACCGAGTTCGTGGTGCAAAATACAACATGATAGAAGATGAATGTATTTGTCGTAATTATGTTTTTTTTACCCAAGATTGTATCGGTGGTGCACAACAACATGGTAACACCATGTAGGATAATATATTTCAAAAATATGAGGAACAAACCATGAACATAAATAATCATGATGCAAAAGGATTGGCAGAACACTTCTTTGTAATCAACCGGGAAGTAGCCGCTTATGTTGCATTGATAATGCAAGCCAAGAGAAAAGGAAAGGATAGTGGTCAGACTGATGTTGATTTTGAAAGAGAGGTTCGTACAGATTGGCAACGAAAACATGGTAAACAGTTTTCTTTCGAAAGTTGTTATCATATTTTGAAGGGTTTGACCAAATATAATCCCGATCAATTAGAAAAAAATCAAATAGTACCTGAACAGTCACCATATAATTCTTCTCCCTCAACACCAAATTATTCACCACTTTCACAAGGTCCATAAAATTCTTCACCAGATACCCCTACAAGCTCAAATTCAAACGTAGTTTTCAATAATTATGTTGATGGTAATAATAAGAGAAAACTTCCAGGGAGGAATCAGGCAAAACTAGCTAGAAATTTAGCTCTAGAAGGAGGGAGTTCCGGAGGGTATAACAAGGCGTAGTTTATGGAACAACGAAAGGTAAGTGTAAGAATTTGTTTTACCCATACGAAATTACTCATCATTCGCATCCGCTGGAGTGTCATAACCTAGAATCCTTAAAGCCGAAGTAACTTTTTGTTCAGGACTATGACCTATAATATTCAATGCATCAAACTGATAATTAAATTGAGGTTCCACTCGACAAAGCTCTTCAATAATCTTTTTAACCAGATGACGAGGCATGCGGAATCGACCTTGAAAATTTTGATCAGAGTACACACAATTAGGAAGAAAATAATCGTGCATGAGCTTCTGATGGTAAAATTCCCTCCCTCGATACGTATATCTTCTTGATAATACTTCTTTGGGCTCTGGAACTCTTGGTATTTGACCCGTGTGTACAAGCATCAAAATTTCGATTAGTTTATCATCTTCATCTTCCTCTTCGTCAATTTCTTGCAACCTCATACGATAACTTTCTTGTTGTAACCTGAACCTATTCATAATATCTATTTCTTCATTGGATCTCAACATTGTAAATGAAGCTTAAAATTGAGAATGAAGGAGTAATATCAATTTTAAATGAAGCTTAAAATTGAGAATGAAGAAGGTGTGAGTTTTTTGTCGAGGAAAAATTGCGTATATATAGGAACCATGGGGGAACTATCCGTTGCAGAATAACTACTTGGCGATAACCATTATACCGCCAATGATATTCTTTCTAGCGAGCGATATTAACAACATCGACAACGATAAAGTCTTTATCGCTGGCGATATTGTCAATATCGCTCGCTAGGGATTCGATCGCTTTGCGGTTTCCCCATAGTAGCGCAAATGGTTTGGCATGCCACCTGGCATGCCAAACACCATTTTTTTTGGCATGTGCATAGGAATAGGCCTAAGAGGGGTGGAGCCGCGTTAAGAGGTGGGTATGCAATTACACCCCTCAAGTGTGAGCTCCCAAACCCAATTTAACCTAATTTATCCCATTTTTAGTCATTTTAACCCTTTTGTACCCCTAAAATATGCGTTGGTCGTCAACTTGACCACTCATTTCTCGAATCTTGGCTCTGCCCCTGACTGGTACGGATGCGCTTGACGCTGCAAACTAGATACCACCACACCGTGTTAAAGCAAAAAAAATGTGACAACAAAGCGTGCGAAGGTTGTTATTCATAAATCACAGGAATGTATAATGGTCTTGGATTGTCAAGATTTTCACCACCGGGTTGATTTTTTGTGGCCTTAAAATGACAATCACAATTTCTATCCATTTCTCTAGGCGATTGTATGTTTTCTCCACTTAGCGGAATTATTTTTCATTTGCTCTTATCCTAAATTTTTGTAAAGGGTTTTTATAAGATAGTCTGGTTTATTAGCCTGACTTTTTTCAAATGAGTTTTATTCCAAGTTGTTGCACCTTATAAAGGCACAATGGGGAGGTACATGAAAAATGTAATCTTAAACACTAACTTTAGACCGGCGTCATTGATAGAATATCTTCAAGTGGATAATCTATAAGGAATGGCTATTCCGTCAATGATGAAATGATCTATCCCATATAATTTCCAATTTTGGTTGCTCTCTTATAATCTTATATAATCTAGCTACTAGATTAGCACACCATAGGACTAAGTCCTAAGAGAATATTTAAGGAAAATGGTCCCTTTATATACTTACAGAGATGAAAACAATAATGTTTTTATTATTTTCTTAAGTTTTTGCTTATGTATGATTAAACATGCTATAAGATAGGGTCTTGTGGATTCCCAGCCTCTTCCCGAACGCCTTTAATATCAGCATTGGAAGAGCCTAGCTCAAGTGGTGATTCCCAATTTAAATCGCGGATGGGAAATGGTTAGCAGTTTCAAAGAAAAAAACGGGTTATCATTAGTTGTTCCTCTCAAAATGATCCGCCATCATCCGTTTATAGCTAAACAAATACTCATTAGCCGTCCTATATAGCTTGACCAGTCAACACTCGTTTTCAAGTTTTCTTCAAAAATCAAACAGAGAACTCAATTCAGAGTTTTAAAGGGGTGATTGACCCTATGGTCTTAAGTTAGATTTTCATCTGGGTAACAATATATGTCAAAAATTTGCGATTGATTCCCAATGAGATTTTAGGATGAATGATGATTTTCTCATGTGTACCTGTTTTCAGGCTTGTGGTGAATTTGTTAAGTAATTATGAATCTACAATGCCGAAACGTTTATTGCTATCGGGGTTAGAATCAGATGAATGGGTTTGTTTGATCATGGGATAGAGGAAAAATTACAAAAAAAATGATTGTTATCCCTTTTTAATAGCATGCTTTCTGTAAATAGTTTCAATGGTGATCCAGTAGAAATTGGGTTTGATTACCAGTTCAGTTTTTGTGGTTGAAGTAATAAGTTCCGGCTACCGATGTCACAAGATCATAAGTAAGGGTGATAACTATCTAGTTCAGTTAATGACGGTGTATGCCGAGTGTAATTGTAAAAAATCAAATACCCGGACAATGATTACCTGTTTTTAGTTTTTAAATATAATAATGATTATATATTTTACAGAAACGGTTAATGATCATCCGTTTTTTAATCTCAAAACAATCACTCATTACCCGGTTTCCACTTTTTGAGAACTGGTAATCATTGTCCGTTTCGGGAGTCTTCCTACTAGGATTCCCATAGAAAAGGGAAGGGGAGAGGAAACAGGTGCTTTATACCATGGTTTTTTCAGCTGGGAAAAGTTTGGGAAGCTCCGTAAGACCCGGTCTAAATGTTTTAGATCAGACACTCTTAAGAGCATTTCCTATGGAATGAACAAACTTGGAGTTTGTTCATTTTGCTCCCACAATGGAATGAACAAACATGAATAATGGATGTTCATATCATCAAATTTGTTGGTTTGAACATTGAGTCGGAACATCCGGGCGTCATTGATACAAACATTGGCGTCAGAATAAATAACGCCCACGTTGTTATTCAAAGCGTGCGTCATCATGTATATCGTCGCGTCCGTACCAATAACGCTGGCGTCAGTCACTAGTGCTATTACTACCAATTCTTTTACAAGATATAAACTTTAGACAATAATAAAAACTTCAATAAAAATCAAGTACCAGTTTTGCCCTCCTGTTTATCTTCATTTGACGTATTTTCCATTCAATGCGCTCTTTGATAGTTTCACCTTTGTTTTTGAATTTTTTGTTGTTAACTTTTAGAACTGGAGCTCTTCTTTGCCTTATAACGGAACTTTTTCTTGGAGCAAATTCTAAAACTTGCACTTCCATTTTACAATCAATCTTTTTAAAACTCCCACATATCTTAGAAACAACATCTTCAAGTTTTGCATCGCAAAAAAGTGTGATCGCCTTTTCAGCCATTTTAGAAGAAAAAATTCAAGTGAATTTTGGTGTGAGTGAATTGTTTGAAGATGGTGGTAATTTATCGAGGAAAAAATGAATTTCGAAATTTAAAAAACTACCCGTTGGCGTTAGAAGAAAAAACGCCGGTGATATATCATGTGACTTGGATCTTCAAACGCACGCGATTTTTCTTGTGACGCCAGCGTTCGGTCTATGGATTCTATCATTTTTACCTAGATCTCACGCTTATTGATCTAACACTCAGTGCTTTACCATAGTGGAAAACATAGTTTGACCATCCACCTAGCTCAACAAACTAATAGGTTTGTTCATTCCTGTAGGAAATGCTCTGACAGGTTTTATATTATACTTTGGTATGAACATCGCTAGTGAAATAAGACATGGGAGTTACCAGCACAAGTAAAATTCACACGTTAGTCATAAGAAGTTCGGTAACCCTTATAGCAGCCGGGGATCTTAAATCCATCCCGTGCCTGCATGGTAAAATTCAAGACCTTTGGTTAATTTGTAAACGTTTTAGATTGACGATCTTGAACCTCATACAATTTCATGGTTTTTGTAGTGTAATGTGCCTTGATACCACTAAGATAATAGTGGAGAAATTTCGGTGGAGACTAGCTTTCAGTGGATAGTGGAGCTGTCGGTGGAGCACAAAGTATGTGGAGCTAGTGGAGCTGTCGGTTGTGGTGAGTTATGTCGACATTCCTAAACTCATTTCTCATATATAAGACCTTGTTATTTTCATTGTAAACACGTTAGTGAAATGAGAGAAACTCATATATGCAAATAGAGAGAGTAAGAGGTAGAGAGAGTCTTGTTATTCAAAGGAGTTTATACTCTTGTAATCTTGTTTAAATCATAGTGAAACCGTTATCGTCGTCTTCCAAAGTGGATGTAGATCATCTTGATCGAACCACTATAAATCCTTGTGTTGTGTGTGCTTGTTATACTTTTGACTTCATTTCTATTTCAATTCTTGATTGATTGTGCTTAGAAGATCCATTGGTCATAACAAATTGGCGATCTACGATGGCGGCAAAGTATGAGATTGAGAAATTTGATGGAAGGAATGATTTCAATTTATGGAAGCTAAAGATGAGGGATTTTTTAGTGCAACAAGGTTTGGTGAAAACTTTGAAAGGGAAAACGCCTCTTGGAACAACATTGAAGGATGAGGAAAAGGAAGAACTCATGGAGAAAGCACATGGATTAATTTTATTGTGTTTGAGCAACGGGGTCTTGAGAGAAGTTGCGACGGAAACGACACCGGACGGGCTATGGAACAAGTTGGAGAAGAGGTATATGACTAAATCCGTAACTAATCGTTTATATCTTAAGAAGAAATTACATACTCTTAGAATGCATGAAGGAATATCTATTATAGATCATATTGATGATTATAATAAAATTCTTTTGGATTTGTCAAATATTGAGGTCAAAATTGAAGATGAAGACCAAGCTTTGGGTACCACCATATTATGAAAATTTTGTTGATACCGTAATGTATGGAAAAACTACAATTTCCATGGAAGACGTTAAAGCGGCTTTGAACTCTAAGGAGTTAAAGAAGACGGGTATCGCCGGTAAAGATAATTCGGGAGATGGGTTGTTTGTTAGAGGAAGAGGAAACCAAAAGGGCGGATTTGATAGGAGTAGATCAAAGTCAAGGTCTAAATCAAAATCCGGTAAATTCTATTGCTTTCATTGTAAGGAAAAGGGGCATTTCAAGAAGGATTGTCCAAAATTGAAGAATGTCGAGAAGAATACCAACCAAGGTACCGCAGCAAATGTTGAAGCATAAAGTGATGATGGAGCGGTTCTAACGGTTCATACCGAAAGCTCGAAGAATGGGTGGATTCTTGATTCGGGGTGTACTTTTCACATGTGTCCTCATAAAGAGTGGTTTACAACTTATCAAGCTAGAGAAGGTGGTAAAGTTCTTATGGGAAACAATGTCACTTGTAAAGTGGTGGGTGTAGGTATAATTCAAATTAAGATGTATGACGGTATGGTGAGGACTCTAACTAAGGTTAGGCATGTTCCGGACCTGAGAAGAAATCTTATTTCTTTGGGTACGCTTGATTCAAATGGCTGCAAGTATCAAGGCGAAGGTGGAGTTATTCGTGTATCAAGAGGAAGTCTTACAATTATGAAGGGCGGGAGAATTAATGGTCTTTATATGCTGCAAGGTACTACTGTGACGGGTGATACAGCTGTATGTTCTTCAAGTTCTGATGATGATACTACCAAGTTGTGGCATATGCGGCTAGGGCATATGAGCGAGAGGGGATTGGCTTTTTTTGAGCAAACAGGGATTGCTTTGTGGTCATAAAACAGGCAAGCTTGATTTCTGTGAACATTGTGTCTTTGGAAAGCAGTATAGAGTCAAGTTTAGTACAACTATTCATAACACCAAAGGTATTCTAGATTATATTCATTCTGATCTTTGGGGTCTTTCTCGGGTTGATTCACATGGTGGTGGTAGGTATATGTTGACGTTCATTGATGATTTCTCAAGGAAAGTATGGGTATTCATACTTAAACACAAAGATGAAACTTTTGTCAAGTTCAAGCAATGGAAGACTATGGTTGAGAAGAAAACCGGAAGACAAATCAAGTGCTTGAGGACAGACAATGGTTTGGAATTTTGTGGGGGTAAGTTCAATGAGTTCTGCAAGGAGCAAGGGATTGTGAGACACCGCACAGTCAGAAAAACACCACAGCAAAATGGTGTTGCAGAAAGGATGAACAGAACCATAATGGAGAAGGCACGGTGCATGCTCTCCAACGCCAGGTTACCAAAGCAATTTTGGGCAGAATCAGCAAACACATCAGCTTATTTAGTGAACAGATCTCCATCGACTGCTATTGAGTGTAAGACTCCAAATGAAGTTTGGACAGGTTCGCATGCTAACTATGAAGACTTGAAGATATTCAGATGTCCAGCCTATGCTCATGTGAATGAGGGGAAGCTAGATCCTAGATCAAAGAAGTGTATATTTCTTGGGTATGCAAAGGGCGTGAAAGGCTACAGGTTATGGTGTCCTGCAGAAATATCAAACAAGTTTCTTATCAGCAGAGATGTGAAATTTGATGAGCAATCGATGTTGAAGCCAAAGAATGAAGAACTAGATGGAAAAGCTGAAGAGGGTGTTAGTGATAAGGTGGAGCTTGGTGACAAGGTGGAACTTAAGGTGCAAGTTCAAGGAAGCAATGAGACTGTTATTTCTGATGATGATGATGATCAAGATATTGTGCAAGAACAGAGAGAGGAGGCAAGTTAGACCACCTCAGAGATACGGCCATGATGATTTGGTTGCATATGCATTTGCAATAGGTGATAGCATAGATAGGGATGATCCAACAACCTATGAAGAAGCAATCGGTGGTGAAGAATCAGCAGAATGGGGAGCATCTGCAATTGAAGAAATTGAGTCTCTTGACAAGAATGGCACTTGGGAGATAGTTGCAAGACCAAAAGGGCAGAAGATTGTTGGAAGCAAATGGGTCTTCAAGAAGAAACAAGGTACTTCAGATGGTGAAGGAACAAGGTATAAGGCAAGGCTTGTGGCAAAGGGGTTTACGCAAAGAGAAGGCATTGACTACAATGAGGTATTCTCTCTTGTTGTTAAACATAGTTCTATTAGAACATTGCTTGCTATAGTTGCTTTGAAATATCTAGAATTGGAACAACTAGATGTTAAGACAGCTTTCCTTCATGGTGATTTGGAAGAGCGTATTTATATGCAACAACCAAGGGGGTTTGAAGTTCCTGGAAAAGAAGACCATGTATGTTTGTTAAAGAAATATTTGTATGGTTTGAAGCAATCTCCAAGGCAGTGGTATAAACGTTTTGATACGTTTATGGTGGAAAATGGCTATGACAGGAGTAAGTATGATAATTGTGTATATCACAGGAAACTCCAAGATGGTTCATTTGTGTATTTACTCTTGTATGTTGATGATATGTTGATTGCTTGCAAAGACATGTCAGAGATACAGAAGTTGAAGGAGCAGTTGAGTAGTGAGTTTGAGATGAAGGATTTGGGCGCAGCAAAGAAGATATTGGGCATGGAGATTCATAGAAACCGAGCTGAAGGCAAGTTGCATTTGTCCCAGAAGGCTTACATCGAGAAGGTGTTGGAGCGGTTTGGTATGAAAGATGCAAAACCAGTAAGTACTTCTTTGGCAGCTCAATTTAAACTTTTTAGAAAGCAATCACCTCAAACTGCAGATGAGGCAGAGTATATGTCTCGAGTTCCATACGCAAGAGAAGTTGGTAGCATCATGTATGCTATGGTTTGTACAAGGCCGGATATCGCACAAGCTGTGAGTGTGGTAAGTAGATACATGGGAAGTCCCGGGAAGGCTCATTGGCAAGCTGTAAATTGGATTTTGAAGTATCTAAGAGGAAATACAAATGTTGGTTTAGTGTTTGATAAACACTATGGTGATTCGACGAATGTTGTGGGTTATGTTGATTCTGATTATGCAGGTGATCTTGATATAAGAAGGTCATTGACATGTTATACTTTTACATTGTGTGGTAGTACTATCAGTTGGAGGTCGGTTATGCAAAGCACAATTGCATTGTCTACAACTGAGGCAGAGTACATGGAAGCCGCGGAAGCAGTGAAGGAAGGTATATGGTTGATGGGTTTGGTTGGTGATTTGGGTTTCAAGCAAGAGAATGCAACTTTGTTCTGAGACAGTCAAAGTTCCATTCACTTGACCAAGAACCAGAAGTATCATGAGAGAACGAAGCACATCGATGTCAGGTATCATTTTATCAAGGATGCAGTTGAGGAAGGTAGGATAGCGATACTAAAGGTTCCTACAACGGATAACCCTGCGGACATGTTGACGAAGCCAGTTCCAAGTATCAAGTTCAAGCATTGCTTGGACTTGGTTGGTGTCAACAGGTGTTGAGAGCCCCTGTGTTGTGTGTTCTTGTTATACTTTTGACTTCATTTCTATTTCAATTCTTGATTGATTGTGCTTAGAAGAGCCATTGGTGATAACAGTTTTTTTCACCGTTAAAGAGAATGAAATGAAAGCTTTCCAACCCTTCCAAGAATCCAGGAAAAGCAAACTCTTTAGTTGATCATGAATAATTAAGAAGTTCCACTACATAGATATAACATACAGAGAAGTAGAAACCACAAGACCAAAAAACCGGAACTAGCTAGCTAGAAAATAGAAAGATCAGACTAATACATAAACTAAATCTAAGTCATATCTTAGTTGAGAGACCATCATCAGCTTTTGATTTAGTCTTCGATGAAGAGGCTGAAGTACTTGGGCGAAAATGCTTTAAGTGGGAATCTGTGGGCGAAAATGCTTCCCTACCCCCACTAGTGTCCCCCAATGCTTTCCCCCGCCTATGTGTCAAGCATCTATTGGTTAAATCCAATAATAATGGGACCCCCTGCTAATCTCAATGCAGGGATCAAGGGCTAGGAACGATGACACGTAATAGGGGAAAGGAACGGGGAAGAGAGTGGGGGAAGTGTAGCACTTCCGCTCTGGGGGGCTGGGTTTGCAGGGGAAGTATACAGGGATTAGATTGCCACGTCAACCACCCATCTTGTTGGGTTTGTTGGTAGTTGTTATTCTGTTGCATTTCTAGTGTTGGGCTTAACCATTAAAGACACAACTGAAAAGTACTCGGGGGCGAAGACGCGAAGTTTATCATAAGCATTAAGCAATACAAAAGTTCAGAGATGAACTAATATGTCTGGAATCTTCAGCTCTTCAGTGATGCTTCTTCAATCAGATCCATTCATCTTGTAAGGGTCGAGCAACAACAACTAATGAGGCTCACAACTAATATTCTAAAAACCAGTTTTGAATAGAGACAGCCTACTATTACCAAACCTCGATCGTATGTATTGTTGTGTTCCATTCCTATCCCAGACAAAGTGAAGCCTATCCAGTTGACTGCTCTTTGTGTTTAAGGTATCTTTGGGGTTCCCAGCTCATTGGAACTTCCAGTTCCCTATAAAAATATCCCAAAGTAAGCATGATTAGATTAACAGGTTTTTCCAACATGTCCACCAAGTAAAAAGAATTTACGAAAGGAGAGGGGCATAAGATTACTGCATACCCTTCCAGACATTTGAATTTGCAGCGCCACATTTTCTCGATTGAATAACTCCCAAAGATGGTGTCAAGGTTCTTAGCTAACCTGGGTATCTCCGTATGCGGTAGAATATTAAAAATCCTTAGGACTTGGGTGTATTTTTTGTTTTCCTTGACAATATCTGTAGTCCAAAGAAGTCTATAAAACCCGTCGTCGCTATTGTTCTGTTTCAACAATGGTGAAGATGCACTCTTCATGTTTTTGAGTTTTTTCCGTCTCGATTTCGAAGGACGATCACGCCAACCAGTTGCAAGCTTCATTAAAAGCCCAACCACATCCTTCCGGGTCACAACACGCCTGATTCTTACAAATGACTTCCAAAAATCATCTTCTAAGATAACCTATCAACAACAAAAAGTGAGGAACTCAGGTAACATGTGTAGATAAATCACTTGCCTCCAAAAACAAAACCATCGTCAGTTAAATAGAAACAACAAATTACACAAGCAGAAGTATTGCAATAGAGTAACGTATATATATACCTTCCATCTTGCCCCTTTAAATAATAAAGACTTCATTCTGAGCAAATCATTAAGCTGGCCGCACTCGACCAGGGAATCTATGATTACTTTAGATAATCTCTTATCGTCCTCCGCATTAAAATAACACCCCCTGCCCTTCGCGTCAACAACTATTTTCCTCCAAACACTGTTTTTTTTCGTTAAAGTTTTGCCATCCCCAAGAATCCAGAGGCAGTACCTACAGTCCACTAACATTCATTTAGTTCAAACAACTTGCGACACTAGTGCATTGATCAGGGGAAACAAGCATACCTTGCCCTTGTTAGAGCGACATTCGTTCTCTGATTATTATCAAGGAAACCAATTGAACCATAATCATTAGACCTCACAGTAGATATAATTATGACATCCTCCTCTCCACCTTGAAACCCATCAATTGATCGAACGCTCACTGAAAAGTCGCTATGTGATACGTATTTAAAGCCAAGGTTCTTACTGATGGCAATAACTTGTGCATTATATGGAGATATAATACCGACGCTGACCTTCTGGCCATTTGCAACTGATGCTGTAGTAGTCAGAGTAACCACAATGAGTTAACCAGTGATTAAAAAAGGAATCATGGACAGAGAGAGCACAGTAGTTATTTTTAATGAAGCCAGACAATAATGGAAGGAACAGGAAAATGAAATCCAACCTTGGAAAAGGTTTTCGATTATCTCAGAAATTACTGCAACCTCCATCATATTATACAAACTGTGTTTATTATCCAATTCTTCCTTTCCACGAGACATATTGATAAAACTGTAAGGGCCATACATATTTCCTTGAAGCAGATCTTTCGTATAGCTTTCTTGTTGGACACTATAAGCATCAGAAATCTGTTTGCCGTAGAACTCAGAATTCGGGAAGAAGCTAATGGAAGGGTGCATTCTGTATTGTACATTGAGAAGGTGCGTCTCGTGTCCTAGTGATACCAATCTCTCAAAAAGACTTCTTCCAAATTCAGCCTCCTCAGAGATCTAGTGTACAATACAACATCAAACTATGATTAACTGATCAAAAAACATTTACTAGAAATCGAGCTAAGCACGAGAAGAGGGAAAATAAACCTTGCTTTGAACCATTGCTGGCAGCTGCCGTTCATCAGCTATGAGAATAGCATGTTGGACATTGGGTAGCTGAAGGGGAATTGCTGATTCACATTCTTTAAGCTGAGCAGCTTCATCAATAATCACTAATTTCGTATTCTTAATTTTACTCAACATAGCTGAGCTTGATGCAGTGCAAAAAGTAAGACAAGCCCTCTTCAAACAAAACATTCTGATTGCGCGATCATTACCAAACATCGGTATGGAAACCTTGGTAAGGGAATTTAGAATCTCAAGACACTCATTACGACTCTTACTCAAGAAGCGTAAAGAAGGGTCATTGACAGTAAATTGTATGGTTTCAGAGGCAGAGAAGATTTTCATAACTTGTTGATCAGTAAAAGAGTTATCTTGCAGCAACGATGTAAAGTACTTAAACAACTCTAGTGCTCTGTACATATTATTCACCACTTTCACAGAAACGATTGAGGTTGGCATGTGAGTACACATGCATTTAATGCAAGAACTCATTTCTTTCTCAAAGTAACGGAGTTGTTTTCTCATAAAAAGGCTAATTCTTAGAGCAATGTTTAACTTTTCATCCTCAAGATCGTCTATTTGATCTCGTTTAACGCAAAAAAGGCAGCAAGTCCGTTTCTCCGTTTTGGTATTTTTTCTGCTTTCCAAGAACTTATGGTACAATTGATAAGAGTCTTTGAGCAACGATATCATTGTTTTTATCCAACTCCCCCATTTAGAGAAACTGACAGAACACTGACTAAGTGCTTCAATACGGTTATCTATAAACACATCTGCAAGGTCATCATGCTCATGCATCTTCAAACGATCTGTATTTCCAAGTAATAGTAAATCTCCCAAACTGTAATTGCCATTTTGTAATGCATCCCTTACAAGCTTCATGAGCCGCGAAGTAACTTCCACAATCGCAGTGTTAGTTGGAGTACATGTAAGCGTTTTACATTTCATCTTTAAGAGCTCAAAAAGAATGACACTAACCGTTTTTGTCTTCCCAGTCCCTGGAGGACCCCATATAAGTTTGACTGAGCTTTTGTGATCGCATTTACTTGTTTCAATAGAGCTTATTACTGCTTCAAGTTGTGACCCATCCAGATTAAATGTATGCAGATCATTTTCCTGAAGGCATTTCACCTTTTGAGAGCATACACCACAACTAACTTCTACCTGTTCATAATAAGTCGGAGGGATTACCTCTGTCAGAATCTTGATTCGGTAAATTATCGCGTGCAGTAACTCTAAATTATCATGTCAGAGCAGAAGGTGATACATGTATTTATAGGAAAGTACACTTGTTCATCGGGCACAAAGACATGATAAAGTAAATACAATCTGTAAATGAAATGAGTCATACCCGGGAATCAAAAGACACCACCTCCTTAAGAATGCTCAAGTTCCTGCCCTTCAGAGCTTCCCATATTCGAAGACTGGGTAAAAGGTTTAAAAGGAACACTGCAAAACGAGGTTCAATCATATTCTCCTCACCCTTTTCTGCCATAATGGGTTTCAACGTAAGGATTTGGAGCATGTTATGTTTTCGTTTAATATTTACATCCAAGACTATAGCTGGAACAAACAATCTTCGGGGGTTGATTAAGTCCTCCAAAGACGTGGGTCTTGCATCCAACAAGGCAACTACATCATTACAATACGGCTGATATTGACCATCAAATATAATTTGGTGCAATAGTTTTTCAGGCCGTTTATATCTTCGATCTTTCTTGACAGAAACAATTCTACATACAGGTGACTGAGATAAGTTTTCCATGCTCGCGTTCATTGCAGCGTGAACTTCCTCGAGTAGAGGATACCGATAAGAATTCAAGTATTGCTCCACCGATGAGAAAGTTTTCGGGATCGTCTCCACCTGCAAAGCACACTAGTTTAGTCATAAATTATAACTAACTGAAAATGACAATGAAACTAAATAAGTAGATGTAGAATTCAGGCTACTGGTTATAAATTCAGTAAAATATCTAATTCACTGACTAGTATAATTCATTGAGGCGACGACCTATGTACCTTATCATTGTAAAGGTGGTGGTTGAGTACATCTTGAAGAGTCCAAGATAACACAGAATTTATCAAAATCTTTCGATGTTGTATTTCTTTTCCTTTTTTATTCATCTTTTTTTCTTCTTCTGGTAACAAGATGAAAAACTCTGTTGTTGCTGGTGACGGTGACTAGTTCACTTTCTTAATCATCTTGCTTCCTTGACTAGCCAGAATCATTTCGGTAGTAATAACAACATGAAATTTCTTAATTGTGTTCACAGAAACGCGCATGTATTTTGTATTTCAGGACGAATAAGTGTGTGAGTGAATGAATGACTTAGGAAATGAAGCGTGCAAAAAGTTTTTTAAGTTTCTTATTCTTTGTAGGATCGGAATGGCGTTAGGCGCCTTCTCATATCCTCATCGAATATATACTGCAACTAAGTGGTGGTAGAGGGTAATTACGAAGTAGCAGCAGAGGTATCAAAATCATTGGTAGACGCGGTTAGAGCATCACAAAGGACGACTAAAACTAATTGAGGGCCCGGAAATAATGGAAAAGGAAAACCATAATCTCCAACTCCAATGAAACAGAAGAAAACGAAATGATGTTGATAAAGTCTTTTGGAGAGAGAATCAAAAGGTGGCTTAAGACTTAAGAGTTAAGAATAAAAAAAGACTTAATAGCACAGGTGATTGGTTGATTTGAACGAGGTACAAAAATTGGCGACAACTTTATTCTTTGCAACTTTTTTTTTTTTTTGAGGAGATTATTCTTTGTAACCAATAAGAATAAGGTGTCGGTGAGCAAAGATTCTTGACGTTCAACAATGAAATAAAGTGTGTTCAGAAGTGGTCCCATATGAAAAGATGTTTTTGACTATACAGAGGAAGACATTCCAGTAGAGGTTTAATCTCGCACTCCCCAACGCTGAAGAAAGATAGAAACACGTCGGTTTGTGGCGCCATCTAATTTTCCTTGGTCGTTAAAGGAATTTTCCTTCATCGTTAAGGAATTTGAAACGGAAATATTATTTGGATTAGATTTCTTCCATAATGGTCTCGAAAAGTACCACTATTGCCAAGGTTTGAGGCAAAAAGATGCTAGAGACAGTGGCGGAATTAGAAAATGAATCACGGGTGGCTTAAAAACAACTTGGTTTAACTAGGGCTGGCTTAAGCCTATTGTTTAGGCTTGATTTTTTTTAATCAAAGCTTTTTCAGACTTTGGGCTGGCTTAAGCCAGCCCAAGTCTCTACACAGTTCCGCCGGTGGCTAGAGATCAACTAAGAAAGCTGATCAACTCTCAAAATCCCCTACATTGTTCTCCAACCCGAAACCAAAAAACATAGCAATTTTGTAGAAGATGTGATTCGTAGTCACTAATATTATAATAATTATACCTTTGAAAATTCAGTAGCAATATAATTATACCTTTGAAAATCCAGTAGCAATAGCATGGGATAATAGTGTGAGAATAAGCATTTACCGTCTTATTCTACATTTACCTCATAGGGTGTGTTCTGTACTGGTATTCTCGGTAGCCGCTCCGGACCTGAGTTCCACCATGTTGGGATTTGACGTTCGGGAATCGAAATAAGGAGTCGGAGTTGGTATTGTAACCGATAGATCAATCCTCCCGCTATGGTCGCCAATTGTTTATGGGTAGAAATCGTTTCCGCCGATTTTGGTAAATTCGGTAGGTGAGTGAGAAACTGGTTTAAACCCTAAACAAATGTGTTGCACGTGAGCACTTTATAGATTCGAGAGATCAATCTGTACAAGTCCGGCCTAAACCAAGAAATGGCCATTCCAGACTTGCTTCGGTCACAAAGTGGAAGAGAAGGGTTGATTTGGGGAGGGAAGCAAAGAAAGGTGTTGAGACCAGAATAATTTTGGGAGAGTAGTGTCTCGACTTGTATCAGAAAGTGAAAGCTTATAAAGCTTGCAAGAGATGAAAGCTTTTTGGAGAGCTTGCAAAGTTTCCTTTTCTGAGAGTGTTGTATTTTTCTCCTGATCGAGACTTGTTGTCTGGTGGAAATAGGTAAGACCTATTTATACAAGTCGAGATTGAAACGTACCCTGACCTCATGAAGGAAGAGAGTAAAGGGTGAAATAATGGGAGGAGGTGGTAACCGCAAGGTGTTTATGGGTGAAAACGTTTTCACCATTATTTCCTCATTTATTTGACCGCTTTATTCCTATTCACGCTTTCTTAATGTGAGCGTAGTAAATGACTAGATGAGAGAAATATGATGATTTGACTAGATGATAAAACCGACATGGGTTGGTTTGGTGGTCTATAGCGTGCGGCATACACAAATGCCCGTTTCAAGATAGTGTAATAAGAATAAGACGGTTAGTAAATGCAGGAAGCAACGGTGAAACGCTCTTTCATTATGGAACATCAATTCCATCAAATTCCATCAATACCAAGCGTTACCACCTCTTCCCATTTAACTCATCCGTTTTATTTTCTTATGAGGCCAGAGTATGTTTCTTTTTAGACTTGTATAAATAGGCTTACCTATTTCCACCAGAGACACAAGTTTTTGGTCAGGGAAAAATACCACACTAAGAAAGGCAACTCTTGCTAGCTTTCTCAAAGCTTTCACCTTCTGATAC
Source organism: Papaver bracteatum (assembly GCA_023529315.1). NCBI lineage: Eukaryota > Viridiplantae > Streptophyta > Magnoliopsida > Ranunculales > Papaveraceae > Papaver > Papaver bracteatum. The sequence continues at coordinate 66,546 of JAJJWX010000654.1, forward strand.
AAGTCAAGTACTACTCTTCCATAATTATTCTGGTCTCAACACTCTCTTCGCTTCCCTCCTTAAACCAACCCCTCTCCTCCACTTTGTGACCGAAGCAAGTCTGGAACGGCCATTTCTTGGTTTAGGCCGGACTTATACAGATTGATCTCTTGAATCTAAAGTACTCACTTGCAGTACATTGTTTAGTGTTTAAATTGTTTCTCACTTTCACACCCACAATTACCGAAATCAGCAGAAACCATTTTCACCTACAAACAGATACCTAATTGAAACACACAAAAATCACAAAAAAATACTTAAAAAATCGAATGAAAACTGAATTGACAATGTAAATCATCATAAAACCGAAATCATAAGAGATAGATAACAATATACATCATAGACAATTATTCTGTTAGAAATCGAATCAGAATAAACCTAATTATTCATCAAGATTTCAAGAACATCAACAGAGGAAGATGATTAAAAGATAAATACCTTGTTTGAAGCTCAGATAAACCTAATTCGAAGCTCAGATGAACCTAATTTGAAGCTGAGATGAACCTAATTGAAAGACACTACCAGAAACTGAGATAATCCAAAACGCAAGAAGATGATTTCAAGAACAACAGCAGAGGAAAACGAGAGGCTGAATCTGAGATGAATAAAGAGAGGAAAGAAACTGAGTTTAAATGTAACTTGTTCGTTATTAACAGTTGAAAAGGGTATGTTTGGCAAATTGGAATTACTGTTTTGTGTCAATTGCACGTGGATGGAGTAGGGAATAAAGATTCTGGTCCAAAAAAATGTTTTTGGACCAGCGGATAAACATATTCTAGGGGTGTATTACACATTAACCGGTCCTAGGATTTGTGGACTAAACAACAATTCCTGGTAAAGATAAAGGGTCAGAAGCCTCGTCATACCACTCTGTCATAACTTAAAAAGTAATATCATTAATTAACCTTAAATTTTGACGTATACATAATTATCAAGCTTGGATTTTATTGATTGGATCCACTATTGATTATAATTAAACCACCATACTTATAGCAGCAATTTCGGATTTTGTGGTTTTTCCCTTGAACCTGCAATGCTTGCATAGAGGTGAAAGGAGGGATGGTGTTTTAAAATGTTCCTCTCCCCCCATCATTGGCATTGCAACACCAACATTAACAGGACTAACATAACCGGGTTGGTATGTCTGACCTAGAACTCCATCAACTGAATCTGATAGATTCTTAAACTTAAATTGAGTTTCAAGGTGCGCAAAAACATCATCAGATGGAATTTGGTATTTATGGACACGGTTTTCTTCGTCGCCAATCGGTGTCACTCTTACGTCCATTTCTACTAATCCTGTGATTGTCACCCTTACGCTGTTTGTATCAGCGGTTCTCTCTACTATAACTTTTTTATCTCCCTCTACTGTAATTCCCCATTCTGCCTCCCCATCCGTGGGAATATCGATTTGTTCTCCGTCCCATCGAACTATGAGAGAATCAACCTTGTCATCCCATTTTGCGACTCTCTTGGCTGCAAGAACAAGATTGTGAGTATCAAACATAACCGAGAGAGCTTGAATCCAAGTGAAATCACGGGTTCGTCCTTGTGGTCTGGTTCCGATGAAGTGTGCATTGATTTGGAACTCATCGTCAGTTACAAGAGCGAAGTCGCTTCCAGTGGCTCCATGGAAGTAGAACATAACACCGTCACCTCCAATAAATCTCGGGTCGTAACAGACTGATCCATAACCATCACAGTTGGCTTTCCTAACTGTAATTAACCAAAAAAAAAAAAAAGCGTAGTTAAATTTTGTTTATGAGTATGAAATACCGTCTTAACAGCGTTTATAACCATACTTGATTATGTAAAAGATTGGTAGTATTTTAGCGAGTTCGAGGAGACTCTTACACTTGCAAGTTGCCTCGCAGGTAGTACAATCGATGTAGCATCCCTTATCCTTCTTGTTCCTCGTAGGTTTTCTAAGAGGGCATTCAGGAGGACAAATAATGGGGACATTAGAGCATCGCCCATCAACAGTGGCAGGACATGTATATCTATCTGGGGTTGGTGCCGGTGGTGGTGGTGGTGGATAACTGCTTTTAGCACTTTGAACAAAAGCTGCTTCCATGGAGATGAAGGCAATAAGGAAAATCACGACCAAAGATGAGAGTTCCCTTTCCATGTTAATTACTAGCTAGCTTGTTAGCTAATAATTACGTACTAAGACTCGTACACAAGATGGTTATTGTACTGGAAACTTACTAATGGAGATAAAATTGAAGTCTTATATAGTGAAGACTTTAGCGTAGCTCGGAAGTTTGTGTTAGAGTCTTAGAGTTAGAAATTACAGATGGGTATCAAAATGCACATCTGCATGGAGTTCGCAGTAATTCAAGTTCAATCCTAAACGCTTAACATGAAATCAGTCCACAAGGTCAGATGTCAAATGTGTGCACTGTACAAGAAAGATTACACAACACATAAAGATACAGATGGGTATCAAAATGCATATCTGCATGTTAGAGTTAGAAATTACAGATGGGTATCGAAATGCATATCTGCATGGAGTTCGCACTAATTCAAGTTCAATCCTAAACGCTTAACATGCAATTAATCCACAAGGCAAGATGTCAAATGTGTGCACTGTACAAGAAAGATTACATAACACATAAAGATACATGCTGCTAGTTCAAGTCTCAGGGAAGTGGACTTTACCATTCAAGAAAGTCAGAAGTTAAATAGGAAAACAAACAAGACGCAGTAGGATAATAAAATGGTTGTTTTTCTTACACTAATATAAGTACTAGATTTGTGCCAGTGCTGCGCGTCGGGCATATTTTTCTTTTTTGATTTGGTGTGTGCGGACTTTTCCCCGCCCTATGGGGATGTATTTTTAATTTGGTACGGTAGGGCAAATACATTAAATAGGTGGAAAATATGTGCAAATTTTATTTATTTTTTGTTTTTAACTTGGTGTACGTGGGGCTTTGCCCTGTCTCGTGGAAATGCATTTTTGATTTGGTGTGCGTGGGGCTTCGCCTCATCCCGCCCCGTGACGATGCATTTTTGATTTGGTATGCGCGGCCCCGTCCCGTGGAAATGCACTTTTGATTTGGTGTGCACGGGGCTTCACCCCGCCCCGTGGTGATGTATTTTTGATTTGGTGTGGCAGAATGAGAGTGTAGATTTTCTTTATCTTTTCCTTTTATTTTGGCCAATATGTGTGGATTTTTTTTAGAACCGCGATAAGGGATACTTAAACTAATTGGGGGATATATGAATGAATTTAAATATCAAATCAGGGTCACCCCTTATCTAAGCATTTTACCTAATTCCTAATCTACCCCTCACTAATCATGCTTAGTGCTTAATTATAATTAGTAAATTCATAAGATTATTCGATAAATGATTAGTGTGTATTTTCATTTGTATTTTCAATTGTATTTGGGTGAGTGAGGTGAGGGGAGGGGGATTTGAAAGGGAACTTTTTTTGGTAAAAATGGAGGATGAGTGTACAAGCATTCCCAATACTCAGGTAAATGTGCCAATGTGTTGAAAATTTGATTTTTTTTCTTGGACCCATCATTGTTGCAGCTGAAATACCTCGGTGCCGGCCAACAATATCCTCCATTTTGAAAGGCAAGTCGGCATTTATTCAACCGAAAAAACCATGCCGACATTTGTTGGAAATTTTCATAATTGTTTGCCACTATCCGGGAGGGTACATTTTGAAACAAAAAAAATGGTTTTGATCAGTCCACTGCCGGTATTGATAGGTTGTTCTCGAGTATGCCGGTACTGTTAACGACATAGTCTGTTGCTTAAATTTCTTTGCCGGCACATGATGTAAAGTATCCAGAAAATTGAATTTGTTTTCACTTGACTATCGGCATTGATAGATTTCTATCGAGCATGCCGGCATTTAGTTACGTCATTGAATGTTAGTTACCAAGCATGCCGACACCATTTTCCGGCATGGTCTTCATAAATTCAGGCGATGTAAAAAAAAAATATTCCCGACATGGTCTTCATCACTACCGGCATGGTCTTCATCACTTCCGGCATGGACGTAATCACTATCGGCATGGTCTTCATCTCTTCCGGCATGGTCTTCATCACTTCCGGTATGGTCTTCATCTCTTCCGGCATGGTCATCATCACTACCGGCATGGTCTTCATCACTTCCGAATGTAAAAAAAAAAAATCGTTTTCAAAGTGGAAAATATTTAGGTTTCAAATCCCTAACCCTAACGAGAATGCCAGCGGTGAAGATGGAAATGGGGATATGATCTTAAATTTCTAGATTTTTATTTTGAAGGAAGGGTATTTTAGTATTTTTCCCCAAAAACACCCCTTACCAGACACGATTGGTTGGGGGAATTAATTTATATCCCCCAATTAGTTCATGTATCCCTCATTCGCGCGTGTTTTTTTTTTATCTTTGTTTTTATTTGTACCATTAATACTCTACACCGAAAATGGGCTAACTTAGGCCTAAAAAGCCCCTCCTATTAACTAAGGAAGGTTCATTGGGCTTATGGTTTTCCCCTTGTTAAACAATAATGGCTAATTAGGCTTTGCAAAATACTCAATATGCAAGCCCACGTGCGAAATAACCAAATTATGGCCAAGGAAATGCCACGTCACCTGGAGAATAAGTAGCGAGTGCCACGTCAGAAAATATATGGCACGTCAGCAGGAGGCGATGACGTGGCAGGTGCCACGTCAGCAAAACCAATCACATCATGAGCCGCCAAGTCAAGAAAATCGCCACGTCAACTGCCAAAAATCCCGCCATGTCAACTGCCAAGTCATCACAGTAAGATGTTATGACATCAACATGACGTCGGAAAACCAAAACTGTTAGATGTCGGATAAGAACGCCGTTAGCTTTTTGTTATGACATCAACATGACTTCATCAGCCGCCGGAAAATTGGTGGGTCAGATTTGGTGTTGCTCGATGTTGCTTAATCTCGTAGCCCTTGGATATTTGCGCCCCAGTCCTATTACTCAAAGGATATTTACGCCCCGTCTAATTACACCCATTTCTCTTACACCTTTGGTTATCCACACCCCATTATAATTCCTTAACCATAATGGAAGTTTCTGGAATATTCTGGGAGCCATGCAGGGGATGTCAATGCCAGGGCATGCAACCATCCAGGAAAATTATTGCAGGGAGACATACAGGGACAATTAACTTCCTATATTTTTCCAAAAGGTAAAGAAATTGAGGGGATTTGGAGGAGGTAGAATTTTAAATTGCAGTATAACCCTGGAGGTTGAACCATATAAACATCTTCTTTAATATATCCATGAAGAAAAGCATTGCTTATGGCAAGTTGTTTGATATTCCAGTTGAAGTTCACAACAAGAGAAAGTACAATTCTAATGGTTGTTGGTTTCACCACAGGACTGAAGGTATCAGTGTAATCAAGGCCTTCAAGTTGATGATAACCCTTTGCAACAAGTCTTGCTTTGTGTCTTTCAATAGTGCCATCTGCCTTAAGTTCGACCTTATAAACCCATTTGCAACCCACTAAGTTCTATGAAGGATGTGGTGGTACTTTGATCCAAGTATCTACATTAAGAAGAGAAGTATGTTCTTCATCCATTGCACCCCACCAAACTGGAAGTTTCTTAGCTTAAGAGTAACAAGTAGGTGTTGGAGGAGCAATTGAAGAAAGATATGAAGTTGGTAGTGGATGTTTGGTGGATAAAAGAAACTTTGTCTTATAGATATGATTTTTGGCTCTAGTAGTCATTGTATGAGTATTATTGGTCATGGTTCCTGTAGGTGGTAGAGAGACAACAAGAATAGAAGAGAAAATGGATGAATTGAAGTGATATGAAAGGTGGAAGATAGTGAAGAAGATGTAGCAGATGATATAAGAGTAGGAGTGAGATGTAAGGGATTATCAAGAAGAGTAAGTGACATATCAAATGTGGAGATAAAGTTTTCAATTGTGGAAACATACATGAAAGCTATACCCAACAATGTGAAAGAGGTATGTTAAAATATGGATTCATATTCAAATATTTCGAATTTCAATGGTTGAAGCGCATATAATGGATTAGCTATATGTGGATGGGTTGCTTAATGGAAAGTGGTAACAAAATTCTCAAGCTTCTAAAAAAATTATTGTACTTAAAACAATTACTATACTAACTTCAAGACAAAGAAAGTATAGAGTTATACCTCATCATATACTCTCTGTTGTGCCTTGGGTTGCTTCAAATGCTTTAACTTTTACCATTTGAACATTACTGATAATGATGGTATGTTTGCTGATGATTTTCTATTTCAAAAATATGCACACCCGCCATGACAAAGCAAAAATAAAATAAAATAATGGAGTGGAATGGAATGGCTCTAGATGTCGTCATTTTCTTAAATCAAAAGTGTACAAAAAGTTGGTGTTTAATGAAATATCTTCCGCCATGGTGTTAACAGTGTGGTTTTGCTATTTCATTTATATATAATTTTTGGATTTCCATTTATGTTCCTAACACAAACACTGGTATATCCTTACCATGTAATGAAAAACAATCGATTTAATATCTGATTCGGGCCAAGTCAGATCCTAGTTAGTAATTCCCGAATGATTCGCGAACGTATCCGAACTGACCGAATCCGAATGATACTTCCTAATTATTTGAACTCCGAACCTAGGACCTCATGAATGATTCGCGAATGTATCCGAACTAACCGAATTCGAATGATATTTCCGAACTAGAATATGTGGATAAGGGGTGGATTACTTTTAAATGTTGGCTCCCCTCCAAAATAGAGTGGTCCCCAAAAAAATCATTCCTAACTTGGTACACCCATTAGCATCCTTGGATTTTCTAGATCAACTTCTAAGAATATTTTAGAACTATTTGTTCATCCACGTATCCGAAAAACATGGATCATAACTAATTCTCAGTAATCCTTATTGTTAAATCTGAAATATTCTCATGCTGGAGAAATAGGAATGAAAACCCTCGAAAAAATGACAGATTATTATTAGGTATGACACTTTACTAAATATAGTGGTCAATTAACGAGTAAAACCAAAATGGCAGTTTCAGTTCATGATTCTCATCTCTAATCTAGCCTAAGATCATTCTTTACGGGCGGTCATTCTACAACCTACAAGAGGAGTGATCTTTTTTTCTTCATTATCAATATTAAATGTCATTTAATAAGTGTGGGTTGAGTTTTAGAGAAATAAGAAATGGATGAAAAGATGAACTAATACTCGTTGGATTGGATGATTTCAAGAAAAACAATGAAAAGAATTTGAAAAATGGGTTTGTTAATTGATTTCTTTCAGAAAGATATACAATTCAGGTAATGATTTAATTATTTTTTTTTTTATAAATAGATGCCACTCAAGGCTTTTATTAAAAAAATAAAATAGGTTCATTACACATCACTGGATGATTCGTCAGTAGGGGGTAACCGAGCAACAAGCTGGGCCCCTACACCTTTCTGGATGACAATGCCTAGCCTATGAAGGATTTTATTTATTTTTTATTATTATTATTTTATTTTATTTTATTTAATTTTATTTTGCGTATGAGGGATTTTCAAGGGTATAGAAGATATCAAGCAAACCTCAATCTAAGAACCCATATAATTCTCGTGGAATTAGAAAATCGAAGATGAAGAGTATTTTGTAATTTTTATCAATCTTTTCCCTGATCGATAGTTCTTAAATAATTGTATAATAGAAGAGACAAGCCTTAGAATATATACAAGAACTACGATGATCAAGATAAGATTCCGTTTATCAAAACTATCGGGTAAAAGATAGTCTGATTAGGCTTCACGAATCACTTAATAAAGACTTTAAAGACGTAACCTGATACAGTAGTTTATCGAGGAAAATCTAAAGCAGGAGACTCTAACCGCAATTAGGACACAATGTGTCGGGACAGTGTTTCTAGGTTGCAGAGAATCCTCTTTATAATGATGAATTAGGACAAATTGCTAAAATTTCAAGTAATTATTTCTTGAGGACAAAGAAAGTGCATGACTAGCTAGTTTCCATGTTTAATTACAAATTACCCAAGCAAACTAAACTTTAAAATTACCCAAGCAAACTAGTTTCCATACTGGAAAATTAAAACCATATATTTGAAAATTTTAATTCAAATATTCTCAATATTTCGGATTGGGATCACCTTGAGTATCAAGGAATATGACCAGTTTTATCGGTGACTCCAAACATATGTTAAGATCGGTTCTACCAAGTCATCAAATATAGGTAGGGATCGTTTCTACCATGACTCCCAAAAAAATATAGGATCAGTTCTACCAGTTATCCAAATATAGGTAAGAAACGGTTCTACCGTGACTTTCAATAATAGTTAAGATCGGTTCTACCATGTATCCCAAAATTAAGTAAGGATTGGATCTACCAAGGACCTCAACATAAGTCAAGATCGGTTCCACTTCATATCCCAAACTAGGTAAAGATCGGTTCCTAGAGTACACATACGGGTATGCATACTCTAGGAAATTTACAAGCAGTTTATACTTGAATTTCTACCGAACCTTGTTTTTTTTACTTAATCCCATTGATTGCAGCAGTAGAGATTCAGTTTTGAAACTAAACATTCAAGTAACAGTAAAATTAAACACAGATTCATAGAGCTTTAATTGGTAGCAAAGCGTGCATGTATGGGAGGATCCATTGCTTCATCTCAAGTAATAGAATTTTTGTCAATAAATTAAAATCAAATGAATGAAAACCCCTCCTTTAAATTGGTGACGAATTAATCTCAACCCACTAAAAAATGACTAACATAATCTACTGATAAGTGCATAATTCATATGATTTTAGTGTCCACTCCATACTTGCTTTAGCTATTATTCTTGCATATTTTCGTATTATTACTCTTGTTTTCTCTTATTTGTCTCTATTAGGTGAATCATCCAAAAAATAGCTACAAAGTGCTGAAAATAGATATAAAGATAAGTATCCAAGTTCTCAAGTCCAAGAGAAGTGGAAGAAAAGCGACAAAAAGGAGCAGAACGCTCAAAATCAAGAGAAGGGACAAAGAACGATCTTCACTCATTCAAATCAAGGATTTCTCATAGCCAACTTGAATAGAATTTAAAAATAAAAATAATAAAAAAAAGAATGAGGTCATTCCGAGTTCGGATGAAGAAGTTGTGGTCAAAACAATTTGTATTGAATATCGAAGACAGTGAAGTCCGCGAACTAGGTTCGCATACCGGGTTCGCAGACTTAATTCCAAAATTTTCTGCTGGAATTTGAAGTTTGCAGACCGGGATTCTGTGGAGCGATTGTGTGTATAAACAACATTAAAATGTGGACCTTGGTATATGAGTCTAACTAGTAGGATCAACCTATAAATTCACAAAATATAAAGCATTCGATTGGATTACACCTTGAGTGATCTACTACTTGGTGGTTTGTTGAATAGAATCTGGTAGGCGAGAACTTTTGTATCCAGTGATATAATGAATTTAGGGGATAACACTGGTCTAGATGTTATTCTACGGTTGGTGATAATCTATGATTAACGACGAGTAGGAAATTATAATAACTCATTGACGGTTTATATACGAAGAAGTATTCCTCGTTCATACCTCTCTCTTTTGATTATAATACAACTTTATTTGCTTTGTTTATTTATTTTATTCACAATCTAAAACAAAATCCCCCTTTTGTGACACTTTGACAACTAAAACTCACTACTCTTCGTGGGAACGATCCTTGCTTCCATTATATTACCAGTTAATTATGTGGAGATAAGATTATTAATTTGATTAAACTTACGACACGCATCATCTACCTTATTCTTAAACTAAATCACAATAAGAGAGAAAAACAGATGAGACGGAGGAGAGACTATGACGTCAGATGGACCTGTCCTTTTTCCCTTTCACCTATAAATTAATGCTTCGTTGCTTGTCTAACTACGGAAAAAAAAGAAAGAAAGAAAGAAAGAAAGGAAAAAAAAATGAGTGAGTGAGTGAGGAAAAAAAAACTGAAGAACATTATGTTTACTGATATATTTGGGTGCAGGGTCTGTGTCCTTCGATTTGAGAGTTCTGAGGCTCTCTTCTACCGTAGGTGCCAAGGAATTCCTGATCCTCCTATCCCCACCGATAGCGTTCCTAGTGCCTTAACTAGCATCATCCCCCAAGGACATGTGCAAACATGTTACTATATAAGCGTCAGTGGTGTTCTGGATGCTGCAATAGATCTTCGATTAAAACTGTACCAACAAGCATATTGATTTCCTTTCGATTAGGAAAAAAGTTTCATATATGTACTTCCTTTAAACATATGTAATGAAACATATTTTCCTAGGATGAAATCACACGTATATCCAATACACAATCAAGTAACAAGTTACATAGATTATGTCGATGTCACATTCACGAAGTTCAAAAGATAAATGTTATACTTCATGATCAAATATTCATCCTTGTCATTTTGATCATAATCAAATGACCAAGTCTAATATTAGAGTATTAAATATAACCTCGCATGTTATGTTTTCAATCTTAAATGACTTGAAAGCGACGATAGTAATGGAAACAAATCAAGTCAGTATTACTAACCCCAAGTGGAAGGATGATGCCTTCATTGTACTCGATATGTCTTCAATATTTTCAAGTCTTTAAGGTAATCCTTGTATGTCTCAACATTCCTTGACTTTCTAGTCTAACTTGAACGAAGTTGAGTCTAGTACATTTAATCAGGCGACTCTAATTGAGTTTTGATACTAAAATATGACAACCAACCTTAATATATCAATGCTTGGTGGGTTTAACCGAGAAATGCTCTCACACATCATTGGCTTTCGAGTCAATTCTAGAGATAAAACTTACCTTGAACTTGCGCATAGGCCATCGTAGGCCTAAAAACATGCATTTATGTTTCTCGTTCCAAGGGTCCATCAATTAGGATCATGTCATACTTTCTTTAGGCTTATTCAAGCTCCACTAACGTATATTTAGTTTTTTTTTTAATACTAAATTAATCATGAAAACAATTATGTCATATGTGTTAAAAATACAATATATTAAAAAAATATTATAATATAAGAATAAATGTTAATAAGAGGATAAAATTTAAATGTTGTTTGGATGAAAAACGTACATACCCTTATATATATGCTTCCAACAGCTCATATTAATGACCTAGGTAAAGGTTCTCTATTGAGATGTTTATTTATATATACATGCATATTCATCTATCCTTAATATATAATTTTGTTGACATAAAACTCTATTTTATTTGATCGAGAAATATGAATGACATTCGAAAGAATACATCAATCAGGATTTACATGTGTCTCTATAATATCAAAGAAGTTATTAGCCAGTGTTGTATTCCCAAATGCACAAAATCCAAAGATATAATCAAAATATATAATGTGTGGGATTCAAAATCAATGGTAAAAGAAAAAACATCGACAAATTCACTAAATGTTTTTTGCAGTCTACTAAGTGGAAAATATGTTGCACTTAGGGTAATGACCTAACTTTGGTTCTTCAACGCTTAGGATCGCATACACTGAAAATCCTTTCCGTACGCTAATGCCATTTGCAAATGAAAAATGGGCAAATTTAGTTGTCCTGCAGTACACAGAAAAATTTGATGAAGTTATACTTAAGGAAGGTGCAAAATTTAGTTGGAGAGAACAAGGAGCGATGTCCTCCATCAGACAGCAAGGACCAAAATGTGGTTGTTGCTATGGCATATCAAAAAGATATTACATCAGTGCTATGTATTATATAAATACTAAGTGAAAGGAGAAACTCTCTTTCCAAGAGATAGTAGACTATTGTATTTGGACTGAGGGGTGCGTGGGTGGTGCGACTAAAGATTCTACACGTACGTGATCCATTAACCGGGTCTTAGTCGTCTCCGAGATTATGCACTTTTTTAGTATCTTCCACTCATGATCTGTATTATAATTTGTTGTTACATTCGTCTCCATCAATGTGTGAAATAAAAAAATAAACTGAAGCTAGAAATAAACAAGATGTGAAGAAATATAATATAAGCTTAATGGAAGTGGAGATACATATGAGTAGGAGAAGGTGGAAAAGAAAACAAATGAAATGGTGACTTGTTTTAAAGAGAAACATTCTTGGTGAAAGATTAACTGAAGCAGTCGAGGTTGTGGTTTACATCTGGGAGATTGATATCCTTGTCAAGTACATGTAATTAAGGTTGTCGCTAAGGTGGAACCGAGAGTAATTTATTTGTATTAGAATCTCCATTTTAGCATTTGGATTTTGTTTCCAGAAACATCTCTTAAATCTCACCGATTCTTGTCATATACAAAAATCAAATCGCAAGTACACAATTCAAATACTAATGCAAATGCAATTAACATAATTAAAAAAAAAAATCTCTTCTAAAAAACGAAAAATGCAAAATCCTAGCCTCACTAAGATTTTAATTTTCAGATATGCTCTATGGGAGCCGATCCGAGCAGAACATCACTTTCAAATCATTTCTAGTTCTCTAAGCTTTCTCATCTTCTCTTTTCGACTTTCAGTTTCAATCTTTTTTAATATTTGTTGTAACACTCCGTGTTTTTAGCATGGCGCATGCTGAAAGGTGTGTCATGTCCTAAGATGAAGCTTTATACAAAGCTTATGTTACGTAGGAAAAGGAACATTGGCTCTTGGCCAATGCATTGACGATGTTCAGCGATCACAGCCAACATGGATGGACATAGGGTTGGCAGCGAATAACCAACATGGCTGGATATCGGGATGACAGTGTTCATCCAACATGGACGGATATTCGGGGAAACATGGTAACGACCATAAATAGTGAAGTAAGCACCTCAAAAGTGGACTTTGTGAATGATATTTTCTTCCCTAACCTAAGTTCTAAAAATGTCAAATTAACATATATAGGGAAGGGTAGTTGGTTGAAGGTGCAATTGCGGACCATGCACCAAGTAAGCTTCATAGATTAGATGGAATAGTGTAAATGATGCTTAGGCCTCATTTATAGCTACATATACTTGCCAATGGAGCATGTTAAGCATGGGCATGACCATTCCATGCCACAGACTTGATGATCCATTCCTTGGATGCATTTTAACGGAACAACCTACACGGACTAGGCCATTATCATTATTTCTTGGCCCCGACCTCACAAACGAGTTGGTATTAGTTTCTATCCCTTCGAGGATGAGCTACAGTCTGTGATTGATCCCTTTAGAGTAGAGAAGAGTACGTAGCCAGACGCAATGAGTTGCAACATTTTTGGTCCAGCACTTTGGCCCCTCATATCATCTAAGCTTGATGCAAGAGATGATTGTGGTCAAGCTTGAAGAAGCTTAGTTTTATGCCAAAAAAGTGGATGCTCATACTTCTTATCAAGTTATAAAGAGTTGGTAAGCGAATTGATGCATACAAGAATATATTGGCCTTATGGCCTTACACCCTTTGCAAACAAGGGTGAGTTTGAGACGGTGTGGAAGCTAATTTAGCTGCATCATGCTCCACAAGCATGCTTGCAAGGGAAAATGGACGTGCATTTTCCTAACTTGAAAGCCCGGATGGTAGCTTCATCATGACGCATCGGGGGAGTTACATCCTGCGGAGTAACGCTCCAAAGGCGTAATTTTACGGTCCGTCACAGTTGGTCTCAGATAAAGTTCCGAGATAACTCTAGGGACTGTGTTGAGTGGACTCGTCAAACGAGTAAAGCTTACTTATAAAGGAAACAAAGTTGGAGAGTATGCCAACTTTTGCGTGGATGTTTGCAACTGGCCGAATATTATTATTTTTTGGCAGTTGGCCATTCCGGATGTTGGAAACTAGTCGACTGTTATTCTTCTTTTTTGGTAATTGGTCATATTTTGGTGTTGGCAATTGTCCGACTGTTATTTCTTTGGAAATATGACATTTGTGATGTTGGCAATTGGCCGACTAATATTTGTTTTGGCAACTGGCCACATCTAATATTGGCAACTTGATGACTATTATTTTAGGGAATCCTGAGTGGTGGCATGGGACGCCCCTAAGGATACCTGGTTGAGATATCGTTTGGAAACTGGACAATTCGATATTCTCGGTAATGTTGTGGGCATTTTTGGATCCCTGGGCAGGCGGTATGGGACATTTGCTCAGAAGGTCTAAATTGTTGTTCAAGACAACTCATGGGGACGTTATTTGGCAATTGGCCGAATAGATACCTTACTGAGAAATCCTTTGGCAACTGGACAAATGGATATTTCTTGGCAATATGATTTTTGAGCATCTAGTATGGACTTTTGCTCAGAAATCCAAACCGAAGAGTTTGTCTACAATAGTTTTGTTTTGAATTTCGGGGATGAAATTCTATAAAGGGGTGAATAATGTAACACCCCATGTTTTTAACATGGAGCATGCTGAAAGGTGCGCCATGGCCTGAGATGAAGCTTCATACAAAGCTTCTATTACATAGGAAAAGGAACATTGGCCCTTGGCCAATGCATTGACGATGTTCAGCCATCACATGCAACATGGCTGCACATCAGGCTAGCAGGGATCGGAGCAACATGGATGGATAACGGGTTGGCAGCGGACAACCAACATGGATGGACATCGGGTTGGTAGTGTTCATCCAACATGGACGGACATTTAGGAAACATGGCAATGACCATGAATGAATAGTGAAGCAAGCACCTCAAAAGTGGACTTGGTGAATGATATTTTATCCCCTAACCTAAGTTCTAAAAATGTCAAATTAGAGGTAGTTGGTTGAAGGTGCACTTGCGGACCATGCACCAGGTAAGCTTCATAGCTTAGCCGGAACAGTGTAAATAATGTTTATGCCTCATTTATAGTTGTGTATACTTGATAATGAAGAATGTTGAGCATGGGCATGACCATGCCATGCCGCAGACTTGATGATGCATTCCTTGGATTAATTTTGACGGAATGACCTACACGGACTAGGCCATTACCATTATTTCTTGGCCACGGCCTCGCAAACGAGTTGGTTTTAGTTTATGTCCCTTCGAGGATGAACTATGGTCTGTGATTGATCCCTTTAGAGTATGGAAGGGTACGTAGGCATCCGCAATGAGTTGTATCATTGTCGGTTAAACAATTTGGCCCCTCATATCATCTAAGATCGATGCAAGAGATGATTATGGCCAATCTTGATGAGGCTTAGTTGCATGCCAACAAAATGTATGCTTACACTTCCTATCAAGTTATAAAGAGTTGGTAAGAAAATTGATGCATACAAGAATGCATTGGCCTTATGGCCTCACACCCTTTGCGGACAAGGGTGAGTTTGGGATGGTGTGGAAATTAAGTTAGATGCATCATGCTCCATGAGCATACATGCAAGGGAAAATAGACGTACATTTTCCTATCTTTAAAGTTCGGAAGGTAGCTTCATCGTGACCCATCGGGGGAGTTAAGGCATGCGGGGAAACGCGCCAAAGGCGTAATTTTCTGGTCCGTCATATTTGTTGTCCTGATTTTATGATTTTCACATTTGTTCTTTCATTTTTTGGCTATGGGATTTGGAAAGTTTCTCTAGCGTCATATTGTAGGTACAAAAGACAGATTCCAATGATGTTTCAGACTGATCACTTTCTAATCCGTCCCTTGATAACTAATTTTGGCTATCTTTGTTAACTGTTTTAAAATATTTCTGAAAAAAAAAACCTTGAGAAATGGTTGGATATATGGATCCCAACATCTCTATAAATGTTAGAGTTAAGTCAAGGACAAACCCAAGAATCTTTCTAGAGTCAGATTGTAGGTACAAAATAGACGACCTGCGGGGAATTTTGGTGAGTTTTAGTAGAGAGTTTTAGTTGTCAAAGTGTCACTACTCTTAATTATGTCACAATTTTCAAGGACCTTAACCCTTACATTGGAGATGGAATTTTGGTAGAAAAAGTCTTAAATCTTAGGTGGCATGATTTATTATGACCTCCACCCCTTGCATTGGAGTTGCTCTTAGAAGTTTGATATTAACAACTACCACAAGTCCATATACAGTGATATCTAATGATTCCAAAGTAAGGGTAAATTAGTGAGAATTTGGAAAATATATCAAAACACTCGTCTATTTTGGAACATAAAAAAAAACACTAAAACATCAAGTAAAATGGAACAGGGGGAGTAAATGAAATGACATCAGACATCGTTAAAGTCTACGAGATACCATATTAAAGTCCACGGTACTCAACACACGGTTAATTGGCTGTGAACGGACTGCCCTTTCCCTATCACTCTTAAGTTCATCATAAATAAATTAGAGATGTGAGGGTGTTGTCCTTCCACACGCCCCTCATATGTAAGACTGGTCATTCGGCCTAACATGTGAACCTGCATATCATTCGCCCACGGGTGTTTAGGTGATTAGTCATTCAATCATGGATATGTAGTAACTTGACCCATACCTCGTACACATATACGAGCTTAACTCTGGTACTATGTTAAAATCTGCGGGCAGCCAACTAAAAACTAATTAGCTATGAATGGAGTAGCTCTTTTGTTTCGTACTTTAAGTTCGTTATAAGGATGCTAGAGATGTGGGATTATTATCCTTTAACAGACGTATAAATCGTAATTAATTCCAATTACTATATATTAGTCGATATCACAGTAAAGTAAATATCAAAATCATTATCATTGAATACTAGCAATTATTACAATAACTAATGATGAAGGATTCATTTGACACTCTTATATAGACGTTCTTACAATATTTTATCCAATATTTCTTTAGAGTCCAAACGACAATGAGTTTGAAGCTAATACTTCGATGATACGTCCTTCGTATGAAACTTTACAATCCCAAAAAACATGAGCACAATTTGAGATGTACAACACCATCATCCACCTCTTTGAATGTTACCACTGAATCAATGGCCGGATTTAAAATCGATAAATGGTAAAGTTTGGTATCTCAAACTATACTCATCTTTTTTTTAGGAATCTAGAGATTCATAAAATGAACGTATCACCAAAATATTGGCTTCAAATTCAACTCTTAAAAAATTCGTCATGCATAAAAGGACAAGAAGAAGAAGACAAATAAAACTAGATCTACCTTGGCTATCTAAGAAAAGAAACGAAAAAAAAAGAGAGCAAACCATCTCTCCTCCTTTAAAAGGCTAAGGAATCAAACTTTCCGAGAGTTTAAAGTTTTTTTTTGATTCCTTTTGATTCCTTAAAGTTTTCTGATTCCTTTTGCAAACTTTTTTTTTTTATTCCTTTTGCACCAGAAAATCCAGATTCCGAGAGTTTTCTGCCACAGATTCCTTTGACGGTAATTAAACTTTATTCCTCTCACCGCTCCAAAAGTTTAATGAATTCTGGTGCACTAATGAACTTTAACAAAAAAAATTGAATTCAATGGAAATGAATTAACGGTAATACTACATTTTTTCTTCAGTTTTTTTTTTTTCATTTTCCTTTTTCTTACCGCCCACACGCATTGTAGACTTAGAGGGGCATACATAAATGCTTACACATGAACCATCACAATGGAGCGAACATCTAAGTTACGCCTGAAGGTACGTGCACACGGACGGTTGACACGGTAACGAGTTGGGACGGAGCTTGAAGTTACGCCCGGTTCAGGCGAACATTTAACGTGCGTCTCATGGGGCGGAAACTTTGTTCCTCAATCGCGCGGACATCACCACCTACGTTTCGTTTCAGGCGTAACTTATACATTCGTGTGATACCAGATGCACCTTTGATTTACGCCCCATTCAGGCGTTTAACTAGGTATCCGTCTGTTAGAGGCACGGAGATTAAATATCCGCTCAGTTTCAGGCGGAGATTGAAAATGCGCTTGACTGTAATTTTACTCTCCACCCCTGCGTTGAAACACCCTAAAACCCAAATATTTTTAGTATTTGGTCTTAGTTTTAGTTTTAGTATGGTCGTACATTGTGGACGCTCTTAGAGCGACTGCAGTGGTGCGACTAAACCCAAAGATCAAAGAGTAAAAAAAACTACTAAATTTAGTTTAGTCAGTTGTGTGACGCAGTGGGAGGCGAGTATATTTAGTCGAGCGGAGGTATAATCTTCGTTTGGCTGTCGAGCGAAGTTATAAAGTGCGTCTCGTTCAGGCGTTGATAAAGTTTACACTTGTTGTGGGGCGTTGGTAAAGATTACACGCGGTATGGGGCGTTCATAAAGATTACGCCGGGTGAAGAGGCGGACGTGTAATCAACGTCTGATGGGACGTACGTAAACTCAACTCCTGATGCCAGGCGTAAATATAATCAACGCCCGATGGGGCGTACGTAAAGTAACCGCCTGATGCTAGGCGTTTGTATACTCAACGCCCGATGGGGGAACTATACTTGTTGTCTTGTTGAAACGATTTTTAGTTTTGATCTTTCTATTTTACTATTTTTGGTACTCACCAACGGTTTGGACTTTGGACAAATACCAGAGGTGCAAAAATACCATAGGTGGACAAATACCATGCAACTAGGGGCGTAGTGCTGGACTCGTATCCATGATTGTGACGGAGAGAAATATGCAAAATGCTTCTCTCTAGGTGATGTATGCATGACCAAATTCTAACATCTTCCGTGTGTTTTTTTTTTCATTCTTAGATATCACTCCTCCTAATTTTAGTCAAAGAGAATGTGTAAAAGTGAATAAGCCAAAATAAGAATCACATAATTCTTCAGTGTAACATACATTTTGAAAAACTATGGGACGGTGGTATTACGTTCGCCTGACATCGGGCGTAAACTTTATGAATGCCTGATTGAGGCGTTAACTTTATGCCCGCTTGAGGACAGGCGTTAACTTTAGGTTTGCCTCATTGGGAGGGGTGTATATCAACGCCCGATATCAGGCGTAAACTTCAACAACGCTCCATCAGGCGTTGATTTTAGCAATGCTCCATTGGGGCGTAGTTTATATGCACGCCTATTCGTGGGGCGAAGACTTTACATGCGCTTCATGTCAGGCGTAGATTATATACCCGCCCGTTGAGAAAGAAGATTATATCAACGCTCGACTAAATTTGGGTATAGTCTTAGTCCCAGACCAAATATAATCTGGGATTTGGTTTTGGTTTCCAATTTGGTCGATGGTACGTCCCGCTACATCTGGTTCTTTTACTAAATAAATGGGTTTAGTCGCCCACTGCGATTGCTCTTAGAGCGTCTGCAGCGGTGCGAGTAAAACTAAAGAGTAAAGATTAAAATCAACGACCATATTTGGGTTTAGTCCGTTGAGTGACGCAGTGGGGGACGAGTATATTTAGTCGAGCGTTGATATATCTTACGATTGTTGTGGGGCGTTGATATAGCTTACGCTTGTTGCGGGGCGTTGATATAGCTTACGCTTGTTGCGGGCGTTGGTAAAGATTACGCTCGGTGTGGGGCGTTGATATAGTTTACGCCTGATCAGCCCGAGACCCTGTTCACATAATAAAACAAAAAAAAATAGCAAAAAAAAATATGGGGCGGGAGTATAGTTACCGCCCCATACTAATTAAAATAAAAAGGAAAAAAAAATGGGGCGTTGTTATAGTTAACGCCCCATGCTAAAGAGGAAAAAATGGGGCGGTGACTTTAGGTGCGCTCGGTGTGGGGCGGTGACTTCAGGTGCGCTTGGTGTGGGGCATTAACTTCAGGTGCGCTCGGTGTGGGGCATTAAGTTTACGTACGCCCGACTAAATTTGGGTTTGGTCTTGGTCGCGGACCAAATTTAGTCGGGCTGCAGTGGTATAGTCTGGGATTTAATCTTACTCGTGTTTACGTTAAAGACCAAATTTTTACTCTTAAAAAGCTCTTGATTAATATTCTTTTGACGACCAAGATTAACATAAGTATTAATTTTGTCTTATGTAATATCTTGTCAATACATCAATGACCTGGCAACTTTAATTATTAGGCTTAATGTTTTGGCTCACTACAGTGTGTGAATGAAGATTTGAACTTTCGGTCCTTTTGATGAATTGTTTAAATAAACTATTATAGTTAATGAGTTGGCAAGATAAAAGAAAAAATTAAAAAAAAAAATTAGTTCTTATCTTCGGACAAGTGACCAGCTAAAGTTAACCGACTGAGTCTGAATGGGGACCAATACGTGTTTGTTAGTCAAAAATGATTAACACACCCAAGGGTTCTCCCCCGATTTGCACCGAGTAGAGATAGAGTGCGGGACCCACACTTCCACACACTAATCCCGATGCTCGAAACTTTCCCCAACTGCCGCATGATTATTTTCGGTGCCTTTCGCGGTACAAAACGCGGTGTGTCTATCATTGTTCTTTGTTAGTAGACTTGGTCATGAAATTTCTAGAGAATAGAGACTGACTGAAATGTTAAGTGGGTCCCTATATGAGTACATGACCGACTCCGTAGGGTTCTTTTGAGTCGCACGTGTCACTGTGACAAGACCGATTTTGAACTTTATGCGAATTAAGTATATTTATTTATTTATGACTCATTAGTGGCTCTTGAGTCCTGGACCCAACTCACCAGCAACGTTGACATTAGTGTTGACTAAGTTTTATGGGCTAGATTAGAGGTGCTAGATTAGCACATAAGTGTTGCAATTCAAAAAAAAAAATGTAGCAAAAAAGTTAATACTATTTTTCTTTCCTACCAATTGCTAGCAGGTGAAGTAGCATGTTAGTGAGTTACGCAGAATCATTCTGCGCTAGAAAAAGCGACTTTCGCGGAACCAAACAGCGCCAGCAAGAATATTCTAAGCATCTACGCGGAATGGTCTAGCGCAAACTCTCAGCACGTTTCCATTCCGCACTATAGTGTTGCGCTGCATAATTCCGCGCTTGACCTTTTTTTTTTTTAACATTTCACAAGTTCAGTAATTAAATTTTATACTGTTCTCATTATTTGTTTTCTCACACTCATGTTACACCACCAGACAGTTATGTTTTCAAATTTTGAATTTTGAAAAGTTTGACAATTTGTTTCAACGGTTGTTTGTTTCAAAATCTTAAAATTTGGCAAACTAAGAAATTTGTTGATTACATTGCAAAACAATGTTACAATGTTTTTTGAAATTAAAATCTTACTTTTTTGAAATTAAAATCTTACTTCTAAAAATTTAAAAAGTACATTGAAATTGAAATCCTACTTCTAAAAATTTAAAAAGTACATTGAAATTGAAATCCTACTTCTAATTCAAACTTGAAAATGAACTTCTAACACTAATGGAAAATGGAAGTTAAACCAATGTTAGGACAAGAAGTAACATTGGTAAAAACGACTGTGATCATCAGCTCTAATATATGAGTGGTTTTTCTCAAAACGACTGTGTCTGAGATTCGTTGAATCCTTTATAAAAACTACTTTCTTCAACAGTTGATTGATTACTACTGATAGATACAATAGTATTTATTGAAGAAATTTTATAAAAAAAAATATGATATTGATTCAGCTGAATCCAAAGCTGAATCAGCTGAATCAAAAACTAAAAGATGAATCATAATATAATTAATAAAGCATTCAAAACTGAATTTAACAAAATTAAGTAGATAATGGCTTTAAAACTCAATTTACATTGAAAAATGTATTCAGTTTACTGTTTCAACTAACAAAAATACTACAAGTTCCAAGTCTGAAAAACTTCTAATACTAAGTTGGAGAACCTTAACCTATTTTCACAATGCAAGCATAAGATAATGAATTGGCTCAACTAAGGAGCAAGGTTCTACCACCAGTTCATCATTGAGAATCTTCCTCTGACAACGAAGATGATCAAAAGCTATTCACCATGACTTTTTTTATCTTGTATTGCAGCAAGCTTTGACTATTGTACCAATTGTATCGTTCTTTCTGTTGCTTCTCCACAACTTGGTTCAGTTGAAGCAAATTTTCAAAACCTGCACATTTTCAGCTTAATATTTATGAACAACATACATAATTTCAGAGTTTAAATACTTCAAAGTGTTCATATATATATGTTTATGAGATAATCCAAGATATATGTTTATCATCTTTATCAGTTCATGGAGAAAGATCAAAACTCATAGGGGATGTAAAACAATTAGCTGCTAACGCTTAACTGAAGTTATAATGCAGCTTACCAAAAGCGCAAAGATCAAATTTTATGTTAAATCTACCTGAGTTCTTGTCGATCTCAAATGCATAGGTTTTCATACAGATATTATGTAAAGGGTTGAACAAAGAGAAATGAAAACTTATCTTTGAATTAGTGGTTGTTCAAATATGTTTACGATTCAGCAACATCTTTTTTCCTCAATGCAACTACTCTCCATTCATAGTTCAGACATTATTCGACTCCAATACTGAAACAACAAGGAAGTTTAAGTTTAAGGATAAGATAAGATATATTCTAGGTAGGTCAAATAACACAACAATTCCAAATTATATGCCGACTAGGAACTAACAGTCCATTTGTTAAAACTGAACCATACCAAATCACTAGAAGATTCACTAGGCACTTGCACCTTTATGCATACACATCAATGTAACAAGACCGAAAGTACTTAGATGAAATCTAAGGAAAAAGAGAATGTATACCTTTCTTCCCGATACATTCCAGAATGGGTGAAAATTGATGGGAAGTTGCACTCAACATGAACCATTCTTTTTTTAGTAATTCCTTGTGGGTCTTGATGCTAAAAAAACCATTGAACACAACTACTTTAGTATCAGACGGGGTAAGTGCTGAACCGCTCAAACTCTTGGAAGTTATGAGGTTTAGATATAAGCCCCGGGATTGAACAAGTATCCATAAGATACACTAACAAATAGATAAATCCATTTACAACATTCCAACCTTCTTTAACAGATATATGTGCTGATTTCTCAAGTGTTGATGACACTAGTACAAACTTTCATATATGCCACATTTTCAGATCAAAAGCCTAGCCACACCAAAATATTTTTCCGTGGCTACAGGCATAGATTGTTGTTGTGGCCACGTTGATCACTTTCCTGTAGCCATAGGATACTATTTGTCCATGGTTTTAAGTATAAACTCATGACATGTAGCCATAGATGGGTATATGGTCACATTAACCAATTGTGTGTGTGTCTAATGCGTAGGGTGGCAACAGACACGCCTATTCAGCCGAGGCGAAAAACAAAATTATTTGGTCACTTTAATTCTTTTATGTGTCTAAAATGTAGGGTTCATTAGACACTTTAATTTTCCGAGGCAAAATCAAATATATTAGCCACTGGGATTATTAAGAAATAGACACAGTTTTCCAATATGTCCAAAGATAGACATATAGCTACATGAATTTCAAAATTTTTGGATTATCATATGGCATGAAGATGTTTATTCATCCAAAGTGTTTGGTTCATTGGGTGCATGCATCATGTGTGTATATATATATATATATATGTCATATGCAGTTGCTATCCAATAAGCCGATAAAAATTAGATATGTATGGTCAAGGTCATTAGTAGTGACTGGTTAACACCTGCAAATGGATGGTTTCTTCGTTCTTACCAAGTTTCTAACTTATAGTATTAAACTCGCGGCCAGATTTCGATCTTTGAGCCTGGTATGCATACAATATGCAAAAATAGGTTTGTTTGAGGTTTCGTAGAATATTCCGAAGGAATCTTACCTGTAAATGGATAGATTCGTCGTTCTTACCAAGTTTCTAACTTAGAGTAGTCAACTCATGGTCAGGTTTCTATCTCGGAGCATGGTATGCATAGTTTGTATGTCGTTATACCACATTTGAAGTTCGAATCGACACTAAGCTTCATATTCATCAATTTCGATGATGTAACATGCTAAGTTTGAAGTCGGAACCCTCTCAAAGCTTCGTGGTCCATAGATTATATGCCATTATACTAATTTTGAAGTCGCGAGGTTCCATAGATTATCATGCTAAGTTTTATACTCCAAGAGCTTCTTGTTCATATTTTCTAGTTATACCATATTTGAAGTTTGAATCAACTATGATCTTCATATTTATCATGTTTATCAGCAGCTACTTGTTAGGCTTGGAAAAGTACCTACTACTATGTATGTATCGACAAGCAACATGCACAAAGTAACTTGGTGGGTGTAGAAGTGATTCCAAAATATTACTAAACCGATTTTTGAAATAATAAAAAAATATGCAAATAACACAAGATATAAACAACGAGAATATGGATACTAGAGTTAAATAATCCATTAACTTTCTAGTTAAAGCACAACTAATCTAAGGATCAATAATATTTTTAAGCATGAGTTGCAGCATAATCAACATGGTGATATTCTAACTACAATGGATACCATTGTGAGAGCAAAATGTTGACAAACTTGGAGCAATTTCAAACATTCAAGAACACACTTCTTGGTCATGGGATATATTAAGTTTTATTTCTTTCATCTTCGAGCTTAAAACAATTTTCTTTCTTTTAGTCGCCCCATGCCTTCATGTTTCGCCACGAGCTTGCTGTTTATTTATATTTCTTTAGTTCGTTTCTTTCGGTTTCTTCCCAAAGTGCATGTGCTTCTTTGTTAACAGCTGACCTTCACGCATCTCGACGTTCATACCTTCTCGTGCTTTGTTTCATTTCTTGTTTTTCCATCTTCTCGATATGCCAACACCAAACTCGATAACTCTTCACGTTCTCCGACAAACCGAGCATTTGAAGTTTGAATGCTCGAGCTTATGAGCTCGATCTCCATTCTTATTTATCAATTTCAATGATATATCATGATATCTCTTCACGTGCTTCTCGAGACTCTCTTCCCACGTCGCCTTCTGACAAACTCTATGTTGTCCTCCTTTGCTTCGGCCAGCTACATGCTTGGTTCATAGTTTCTATGTTCTTCCGCCAAAATTGTTGGTTTGAAATGTTATACCGGGAGTGCAAATTTGAAGTTCCATTGTAAAATCGCACATAACTTCTTTGACTCCTTTCTTTCGTTGTTGGCTTCACCTTCTCGTCCTCAATTCATCTAAGCTTTATTTTCACAAAGTTTTATCGATTTACCAATGATATATCATCGAAGTTAGAACTACCAAATAATGCATTCTCATCCTTAAGAGTTGAGCGAGAAATAACCATACCATATGAAAGAATTCGGGTTCGAGAATAATCACAAGCCTCAACTTCGCCTTAGGGTTTTATGAGCTTTTTTAGTCTCTCATCGAGAATGGAATAAAAGTGAAATCTTGCACACTTTGATGGTGGGAAGGAGAACCTCGAGAAATAATTTCGGAGACTCCACAGAATTGTGGACAAAAAGCATCTTTTTCTGATGATCTCTAAGAAAGGAAATCAACCATTAGCAAGGATGGGAGTACTCACTTACCTTCACATCCGATCGGCACTCAACACCACTCTCACAACATCCATAGAAATGTCTTCAATATTATTTTGATTTTTCTGATTTTTTTTTTTTTTTTAAACATGAAATGAAAACAACAAAATAATAAAATTACTAATTCCATGGATGAAGGACTTTATTACTCAATTCTTCACAACTTGTTCTAATTCTCATCTTAGCAAAATACCTCTTCAAATTTTTATGTTACAAGAAGGAGTTTTCATAATACCATCACCATTTGAAGTTCGCTTGATGTAAAAATGGGTAGTCTCCACTATGGGTGATCACAATTCTACTACCGAATATCTTTGCAGCACCTAATTCGCCCTCCGGCATGGCTAAATCCAACTTTAACGCTTTAATAACCTAAGAAACCCGATTTTGTTCTCCGGCACTTCCAAGTTCAGCTATTTTGGTCAGACTCTCTATGTAAACATAGCTAGAAGCATACTAGTGACTCTAAGATCTCTAAAAGTTGGAGGTTTTATGCAAATATTTACAAAAGATTTTTGATTTTTTTGATTTTTGATTTTTGATTTTTGATTTTTTTGATTTATATATATATATTTTTTTTTTTGATTTTTGATTTTTTTAATAAAAGACTAAAAACTCTATATGCAAAACACACCCCCAAACCTAAATCTAATATTGTCCTCAATGTTTCAAAAGATGATAAGAACACATATCAAGAGAACCAGGCAGAGCAGATTTAAAGGAAAGAGATTACCCGATGCAGAAAAGGTGGTGCTAACCATAATTGAATGAATGCTTTGAAAGCAAACAATATGAGCGCAAGACAAAAAGTTTGGTTAGCACACAAATATATCAAGAAGATTCAAAATTTACCTACTAGATTATACAATGATGACTCACCATACACCAACAATCGAAAGAGTTGATGCGGAAACATGAACAGCCTTACACAATTATAACAGGACAGCAATGCAAGTGAGACTGCATATGTGAATGAGTTACCCCCAAACCTAGATTTTTCAATAGATATACTTTTAGGTACAAAATCAAACAATTTCAGGGGTGCATCATGCACAAGATCTAGTTCAAAGTGGATTTTGTTAGGGATGGATGGAAAGACATGAGTAAACTCCAAATGTGGATCATCAAAGGTATTATATTTAGCTGCAAAATAGTCCAGGAGGACTTGAGAGGCACACATCTCCAATCCTAGATTAGGTACTCTTAGAAAAGTAGGTTTAACAATAACTTTACAAACCAAATCTAGGTTGGGTGCAAGATTACCAGTTTGTGACATTGGCAGGGAGGTAGGCACATCATTATTAGTCACATCTATAACTCCTAAATCATTTTCAAGTGTCACAGCATGCTCACATTCATAGAACAATTCATCAAGACCCAAGTTAGTATCATGCTCATCCAAAGTTTTATTCTCATGCATAGACAAATCCAAAGAGACATCACAATGTGACCCAGGCAGAGAATCAGACATGTCAAAGTTAATTTCATGCTCATTTCACCCTGAAATTCCTCCTCTCTCATTTAGTACATCAAGGATTTGACTCATTTTTGAGTTCTAAACTCGTAAACCATCCGAGAAGTAAAAATTGTTCAACATCCCTTGTGGTGGATGATACATGTGTGCATGGTCATTAGGGTATTTAAAAGACTAATTTATTTCGCAAACAAGGCCGACTCTACCACGTTAAACCTACGATTTCTAGCAAACAAAAAGCATGATGGCTCCACTTAGATTGTTTTCTTTCTAATCCTTCGAAAGGGAATTCGTTACAATATGAGCAAACCCTTATGGAATCCAGTTAAAGTATATTGAATAGAGGCGAGGAAGCTGGAGATTTGATACCCAAGGCCTCACCGTATCACAAGGCGCTATCCACGCATTCAATTTACGTAAAACTATCATGAACTTCGAAGTATGCTTTTAAAGAGTAACCAATATTTTCCGAACGACTTTCCTACTAAGCTCGTTACCTTATAGGTCTTGTTCTATTTCAAATTTTAAAGCTTAGGTTCACGTTTAGGTATCGTTTTCTTAAGGCGGGCAAGAAGAGAACGGTGATGAAATCCGAACCCTTATCTTATATTGCGAGTTCTTGCCCTTTACTAAGAAAATAAAAGCAACCGTATTCAAGTCCTCAACATATATGCAAACGAAGGAATACAGTAACTCGCTAACATGGGATTCGCGAGTGTTTCGACAAATTTACCTCCCGTACCATACGGGGGATGAACCGTTGTTGTCTACTCGGGCCACGACTCCTATGTCGGTTTGATATTTAATACTACCCTTCCGTAGGGTTTAAAAATAAAAATAAAATAATGTCCAAGTCCAAAGTCCAAAAAGATAGAATGCAAAAGAAATAGAAAATTACAAGAATAGAGAAATCCTAATACAATCTAAAAATAAATAAATAAAATAAACTCTCTTTTTTTTTTTTATGTAAAAAAAAAAATCTTCTTCTTTCGCCCCTTTAGCTTCGCCTTTTACTCCAAGACTTTCAAATATTCACCAAAAGCTTTGGCAAATTTTCTTTCGCTCCGAATTCCAAATTCTGTAAGGAAAATAAAAAAAATAACAAAAACGTAAAGAAGAACATGTAATAAAAAAAAAAATTATTTTTTATTTTTTTATTTTGCTACCTACTACTATGTATAAGCGCAAGTGCACGGTGTCGACAAGCAAACGAAAAACTTGGTGGGTGTAGAAGTGATTCCAAAATATTCTAAACTGATTCAAATAAAGTAACACAATACTACTATGATAATTTTTAAATGGCGAAATAATAAAAGTAAAAGATGCAAATAACACAAGGTCGTGAGAATATGGATACAAGCTTTCAAATCCACTGGCTAAGCATATGTACTTAACTTATGATGTTATTCTTGTCCTTATAGCGATTCAAGACTTGTATGGTGTTTCTGTGGATAATTTAATTCCAAAATATTTTATAAAACTAATCTAAGGATCAATAATATTTTTAAGCATGAGTTGCAGCATAATCAACATGGTGATATTCTAACTACAATGGATACATGGAATACATTGAGAGCAAATGTTGACAAACTTGATTAAATTATATCTTAAGCAATTTCAAACATTCAAGAACACACAAAGTATAAATAGCATAGAAGTAAGAGCTTCATCTAAACTCTAGCAGAGAGTTTTAGAACATGATAAAATGGAAGATGAAATGAACTGATTGAAAATATAAAAACGAGAACCCCTAGCAGGGTTTTAGTTCGAGCATATTTAGGGTGGAAAACAAAATTTGTTTAACTTCTTCACGTGTATGGCAGCATCACGACCTCTCTCCCCTCGACACTCACGTTCTCAAACAGCATGCTCATGGGATATATTAAGTTTTCTTTCTTTAACTTTCTTTTTATCTTTCTATCAAAACAACTTCTCCTTCACGTGCTCCTCATCTCTTGCCATCATTATTCTACTCCCACTGAGTTGTTGCTTCCTTCTCTTTTCCCCACGAACTTAACTTCCCATATTTGAAGTTTGAAGTCGCCTCGCCTTCACGTTTCGCCACGAGCTTGCTGTTTCTTTATATTTCTTTAGTTCGTTTCTTTCGATTTCTTATGTGCTTCTTTGTTTTATCAATTCATCAATGATATCGATAACTCTTCATGATATGTTTGAAGCTTCACCTCTTCCATGCATCATTACCAAGCTCGATCTCCATTCTTACTCACGTGCTTTCCTTCCACTCGTGCTTTAACCTCATCTCTTCACAGCTACTTTTCTTGGTTCATAGTTTCTTTATTTTCTCTGGAAAACCAGCCCTTTGAGTTCATCAATCTTTGTTACCATCTCTTACGTGCTCATCTTTAAATGATGTATCTTGCTTCATGATATATTTACGTTTGTGAGAACCTCTCCAAATTTAAATGTTGATGAAGTTGAATATCATATTTATTGATTTAAATGATGTATCTTGTTAAGTTTGAAGTTTGAACCCTCCTGGAGCTTCTCAGTTCATAGTTTGTATGCCGTTATACCACATTTGAAGTTTGAATCGACATTGAGCTTCATATTTATCGATTTCGATGATGTATCATGCTAACCTGAGTTTACCAGTGTGAACTAAAGCTACTTCATGATCTGTATGACTAGTCAAAATTACTTCATGACTTATGTAACTAGTAGAAATTCAAACCAGAAGCACAAAGAGAAATCAGAAAAGCACAAAGAAACACACCAATTGTCAAATTCATTTCTTATTTTTCAGCTATATTCTTATACATTTTTTGGATTTTTTGTATCAGAATGTCGATAACAATGTCCTAAATTTATTAAAATTTTTTTTGGATTTTTTTCATATCGAAAGTTGATCATAAAACCGAATTTAGTTTAGCAAAAAAACAAAAATTTCTCACATACTGGGGTTGATCCGTATGACCTTCCCTAATCGAATCTCTACCGTTTAAAGACATCCATGATCCGCATGACCTTTCCTAATCAAATCTCTGTCGTTCAAATATGTTGAAAGGTAAAGAAAAAAAAACAGAAAAATCTCTCTCTCTCTTTACTTCATCATTTTTTTTTTCTCGGCTCTTTACTTCTTCATTTTCCATCTCTTCCGCCTCCCCCGAAAAAAACCCTAAATCATCAAATCTACTAGATGCATCCCGATTTGATAACCGAGAACAAAAACAACTATCTAAGATGAGTTTCTTCCCTTTATCTCTTATTTAGATTTTGTTGAATCCAAATCTGATTTGGTTAAAGAAGTGTTTTTCAGTTTGGATGTTTATTTTTATTATTTTGATGATTTTGCAGCTTCGAGCGGGGAAGATTGTGCTGCACTTGTTGAATCTATCATTTTTTTCTGAAATAAAAATTAAATTCTTGTTGATTTTTTTTTTTTTTTTTTGCAGATCAAGCTTCAGATTTTTGGTTGAATTCTCTGCCAAATTCTCTTCCAATTCCTTACTACTACGTTGAAATCTTTTGTTTCTCCTTTGATTTTGAGCAATTTTTATTCAATTTCGAATATAGATTGGGTGAATTAAGCAATGATTGAATATTCAATTCAATCATCATCTAACCTAAATTCGAAATCGAGTGAATTGACCGAATCACCACCACCATCCCCAACTTCGTTCTCTTCTTAGATTGGGTAAATTAAAAATGGGATTGAATTGATTGGGTGAGTTCTCTGTAAGTATATGTTTTTTTTTTTAATATTCATCCTTTTAGGCATGTGTCTTAAGACTTGCATACACTTTAGTTTATGGTATCTAAGCATGTATCTGTTCATGGTTTAACGGATTACTTGTATTCTTAGGCTATAAGGGGATTGCAGTGATGACTCCATAAAATTCAAGCTCAACAGACCGGATTTCAGGTTTTTCTCTGTCGAGAAAATTATTTGCGTGTCGATACACCCGTTGAGCTGAGCAATCTCTTTTAATTTTATCAATTCTTGATTTTGGGTTTTAAAGATTTCAAATTTGAATGTTTTTGATTTATACTGATATTTTTGGAAAATTTTGTAAGTGAAGGATTGCAATGAGGATAACAAGCTCCCTATTCTGAAAGTCACTTCTTCAGGATATCGCAATCCTCACAGGTAGTACTTTCGTTTTCAACATTGGAGTTTTTAGGATGATTTTATTAATTACAAATATTTTCTATTCAGCCTTTGCTTGTTGCTTTGCTATGGCGATTTGAGATGAAATGATTTCACTGATGGACCTTGTTGTCTTTATCATTATACAGGAGCTGAGCACCAGGCCAATTATCTAGGAATGTCGGTAGAGAACACTGAAGTTGATCAGCTTGGTGTGGCAAGAAAGGTAACTATCAGCAAGGACTCGACAACCATCATTGCCGATGCTGCATCAAAAGATGAAGTGCAGTCAAGAATTGCACAATTGAAAAAGGAGTTGTCTGAGACGGACTCTGTTTATGACTCCGAGAAACTGGCTGAGAGAATTTCCAAGCTTTCGGGTGGAGTTGTTGTGATTAAAGTTGGTGCTGCAACAGAAACCGAGCTCGAGGATCGTAAGCTTCGTATTGAGGATGCCAAGAACGCTACTTTTGCTGCCATAGATGAAGGTATTGTTCCTGGTGGTGGTGCTGCTTTGGTCCATTTGTCGACCTGTGTACCCAAAATTAAGGAAAGCATCGAAGACCCGGATGAAAGGCTAGGTGCAGATATTGTGCAAAAGGTAAGCTGTGACAACCATGTTAATTTTTTTCTATCAGACTTTGAAAAATATTGTTCTTTAGAAGTTATGCAGTGGCATTGTTTTCATTTGTTATACAGCTGGTGGATTGAAAATATGAAAAGAAATGATGTTTTCATGTCAGCAATAGCATGGTACGCCCGGGAAAAAAATCTAGTTGACTTGAATATTGGATGTTTTTTCTAAGTTAGGTCAAACTTAAGTGAGTCAACTCGCCCATTTTTCTATCTAAGTAGTTTTCTGGCTGGATACATGTAGCAACTCATAGTTTATCATCAAAGTATTGTCTACGGCTTCTATATTTACTTTTAGGTTTGAATAAATAGTTTTATTCTATGAATTGTTAGAGGAAGAATGAGTATCCCCTTCGTAGTAATTTCTTACCTTAATGGTCATTTTATGCAGTAAGTAGTTTCTCCATCATTGATGCCCATCTTGTCGTGCAACTTCTATTCGGTAGTACTTGCTTTTCTAATGAAAGAAAACATGATATATAGTATGTGTATCTCTTTCAAATGCAACTGAAACTACAGTATCCTTTCCCCTTATTAATTTGCTGTCACAGTTAAACTACTTTATGACCATTATATAGAATAGTTGGTTTCGCTGCTATCTGATGTAATAGTATGTCTTTGTTTGTTTTTTGTTTGTTTTTCTTTTCTTTTTGCAGATGCATGATGTAATAGTAAAAGATGTCAAGAGTATGTTAAATTTGGTGTTTCTATATTTTTACTTTCCTTTTCGTGTATTTATGTCTCAATATCCTTTTCAGAGTTTACTTATTTGATTAGGGATCTTGCAGTTCATGAGAAACCATCAACAAGCCTGCATCTAGATGAATTGAATGATCCTGAAAAGTTTACTGGGAATGATGTCAAAGTCATTACACGGCAAGAGTATGTATCCCGATTGCGTGAACTGAAAGATGAAATTTGTCGCGCATGGCAGGCTGATGAGCGTGTAACATCCCTGAAGCTATCTATCAAGGTTAGGTTTTTGTGATCATTTTTCCAGTCAGATTCAATTTTGGCTGAGCATAGGTATTATGTGATTTGTTTTGTTCACATTTCTTGTTTACATTTTTGTTATTTCTCTTTTTGAGTGGATTGGAAGATAATGGTATCTACTTCTGTTGTTTGTCATTCAACAAACACAACAATGGTTTTTTTTTTTTTTTTTAATAAAAAAACACACAACACGACCTTTACCGGCATTCATCAGGTATATTGAACATAGTTGCTTTGAACATGGTTTAGGTAACAGCAGCAAAGTGTTCTTGCCCATAAACCGTTCATTAAGTAGCACATGGTCAATTTATGAAATTAGGATGGAGTTATCGACCCAGCAAAAGTGATCAGGTGTGCACTGCAAAATGATGCATCCGTGGCTGGGATGGTCCTGACCACACAAGCCATTATTGTTGAGAAGCCTCAACCTAAGGCAGCAGTTCTGACAACCTTAAGGTTTCCCCACCTTTCTGGGGAAGTAGGTTCTGACACTTATTCTTTACTAGAACACTAACGTACTAATGAGTTATAATTTGATTTCATGAAGATGGCAAGAGAATGGACTAATTTTGAAGCTTAATTATTAAGACGACTAGAAAAATAAGCATGATGACAACCTTAAGTCCAAGAAGATTTTAAATCTTGGGATATACATGATGGGTAACAGAAGAATACCGAGGAGTATCAAGTGAATGAAGATTGCAGGATCGTGGTGCTATAAAGTTTCATTGTACAACTGTTTACTTGTTGAATCTTCAGTGGATTTTTGCTTAACTGATCAAACACATGTGATGTATCTCATATAATTAATAAAAAGTATTTTGGATCATTTTTGATAGTGTGATTAATTTATCATGATTAATAATCTAAATGGTCCCTAAAGAATCGATATAAGTGGCCAATACTGCTTTCCGGACACCTTTTAGATTTAGAACCATGGCCAATGAATAAATAGAGCTATGAAAATTCTAATTTTCGAGTGGATGAAAACTAAACATGTGGCTAAAAGTTAAACATTTTCCACATTAAAGTCGTTTAAGGTATGTAGAGTCATGTTTTATCTGATCCCCTGTGTCCAAAAGGTGAACAACAACTACATTGAAAACATTTTGCGTGTCTTTGGAAAGTTTTTAGCAACGGTGTTACAAATTCTTAGTGGCCGTAATTTATTAATTGGCCATGTAAAATGTTTATCACGTGTCTAAAAATATGTATGGCCACGATACTATAGATTGAATGTGACTACAAGTCATGTATTGCCACATCGAAATCATGTATTGTATCTTAAGAATGTATATTGGCATGGTGTTACAGTTTCAATGTGATTGTAGGTCACGAATTAGCCATGATAAAATGACTTTTGTGTGTCTGATTAGTAGCAAAGGCCATGGTTCAAACAAATCCATGTAGCTTTAAAGTAAACACTAGCCACATTAAACATAAATTGTGTGGCTATAAGGAGCCTATGGCCATGGTTGTAGAAAAAATGCTCAACTGCTTAAAAAAACAGGGTACCATATAGACACGGTTATAAGGATATGGCCATGGTAAGTCATGTCTATTAGTCACACAAATTTTATGTAGCCATAAAGGTATCCTTTTGTGATGGCACCTGATACCACATTTCGGGAGTGAAAAAAATCCATGGCCGAAAGCCTATGGACACGGTGATCAAATGTGGCCAATGCGACTTTTTGTACAAGTGTGATTATCTCGTTTTGTGTTGTGAAGTGTCAATAACATTAACAAAAAGATGTGCATCAAGGTCAAATTAAGGAGATCATGCTTACACAAATCCATTGTGAGATGCTTTTGCAATTCCTGTATTTTTATCGATAAATCCATCTTTTCTTCCTACAGAACACGTCGAGAAAAGTGTCAAAAGTGAAAAATAAGAATTCAATAATAACTTATCTCCCACAGGAAGGTAATGAATGGAAGTACACCAGGAAAAGTGGCATTAAAAGGTGGTACTTTCCTTTGTTGAAGTTTTTAGTCGTTTGATAAGTAATTCAAGCTCCTTTGTCTGCACAAATTTCAACTAACATATAAAATGGAATTGCATAATATCATCACCATTAATCAGACTGCATCAGAATGGTGTACAAGATGAAAATGTGTTTGGCAGTGTCTTTGTATACACTTCTTGTTTGCACTTTTTTTAGGCTCAGCAAGCTCCACTGCAGGTTTAAGGCACTGCTCCAAAATTGTCCTTGAGCTGCATCATTGCAAAGGTAAAAGAGATATATCAGCTCTCTGTGATGCATATTAGAGTCTTTACCAAACATCCCAGTGGTAGATGCTCATTTGATATAGTAAATTTTACAAGATTAATAGCCATCTCATGTTGACCTTGGGCACGTAAAAACTTAGCATAAAATTTGAAATTGACAAAACGGAACTTTAATAGATGCTCATTTGATATAGTAAATTAAAGGCTAAACCTTAAAAGCATGTAATCCATACTCCATAAATATCTACAAAAGATAACCAGTTCAAATCTACAAGTCTCTCTACCTGTTTTAGTGCACGTGATATGGCCAAAATTGCACCTCTACCATCACTGTGTGGTTGAGTAATGTGATATGCATCACCTGAAAATATGAATTGTGGATAAGAAACAACCTGAGGTTAGATATAAGGAACTATGAACTATAACATATCCACTATGAAGATCTGACATTCCATAACCTCGAACTCATGACCTATTGTGTAAACCATTTTCCAACAAATACACATTTAAACTAAAAAGGGATTCTAAAAACCAACTGGGGTGTTGAAAGATTTTAGTGGGTGGCTTATAGTTTCGATGAAAAGTTGTGAACCTGCATTCTGGTACAAGAAATAATCCCCAGAGTCTCTCTTTTTTAGTTAAGGAAGACGATAAAGAAGACATGCAAAGAGTTGATTATTTATAGAACTGATAAACTACCTGTTCTTTACTATTAGCGTAATTCTTATTACTTCAAACCTTCCCTGAACCACAAACCTCTCTTGAACCCAGACATGAAATGAAAAATTAAATTACAATCCCTTTCACCAAATCGACCTGCTCTACCAAACCTTCAAAAACAAATAGATACTACTAAGTTTAACTGAACTCATGCAGAACTACAATGTCGTAGAACAAATACCCATGTTAAGTAAAAACTTAAAAGCATGAAGAAGAAACAAGATCTCATAAACAAACCATGTGCAAGTAAGTATCAGCAGAATCAGGCATATCATAATTCATTACAATGTTGACGCATTCAATGTTTATTCCTATACTAACCAAATTTGTTGTCCTTGAAACCTTTATAGAGAGTCAACCTATGAATTATAAAAAAATAAAAATAAAAAATCCAATTTCAGGTATGCCTTCACTTTTCTTAGTCATTTGATTTTCAGCAGTAGAGGCATACCAAATTATGTTGTTAAACCTTAACCAAAAAATTTAAACCAATATTTTAAAATAAATTACATTAGTATACTTGTGCATTAACAAAATCACTAGCAGATTCACTAGGAACTTGCACCTTCATGCATACGCATCAATGTAACAAGCCTAAAATTAATTAAATAAAATCTAAGAAAAAAGAGGATATATACCTTTATTCCAGAGACATTCCAGAATGGGTGCAAATTGATGCAAAGTTACACTCAACATGAGGCACTCTTTTTTGAGTAATTCCTTGTGTGTCTTGATGTTAAAACTACCATTGAACACAACAAATTTAGTATCAGGTGGGTAAGTGCTGAATAGCTCAAATTGGTGGCAAATCTGAGGATTAGGTATAAGCATCAACAATGAATAATCAAAACATTCACTATTAGAACCCAAAAAAAAGAAAAAGGATTTGCGATATGAAAGATTTGTATGAGGACAGAGACAACAGTTTTTCCCACCCCAAACTTTGCTTGCAACATAACATCCCATAACTAAAAATGTCTTGAGAAATGCATTCATGTTTAACTGATTGATAACCAACAGAAAAATTAAAGTAGAAGAACCTCAGTGAGGTAACCAATAAACTTTTTACCTTCAAAAATAGGAGTGCAACACTAGTGTTATTACCTGCAAATCAAATAATACACCTCAAAATATAATTTTACTAATGTGAACTACAATTACAAATAAAGTAGAATACAACCACCGTAGCACCTACTCAACTTCAATTACCAACAAGACTAAATCAAAACTAGCCTACTGAACTAAAATGGTCAAAACTTGATACAAGCATCACAAAGAAACAACTATTCCAAATAAAACTTTGCTATATAAAAACCTGAAAGAGTAAAATTAATGGTAAATTGCCTTCAGACGGATATATGCTCAAATCACAAACCTATAACTGCTCTTAGAAGCTCCGTCTTTACTATAAAATTTCTGAATGCAGAACTGTGTAATCTAACATCCACCCTACACCATTCCAAAACATTCAAATTAGGCACAAAACTTTGAAGCTTCAAATTTAACCTCCTTATACCTCATACATAATATAGGAAATCGAAAAAAAATCCAATTTCTAGCGCTTGAGGTAAAAACCAAAAACAAAATTAATCTCATAAATCAAAAGTCCTATCAATTTCACTCGCAAGATGTAAACTTTCAAAATAACAAATTTATTATCAATTTTCACTGGAAAATTAACTTTCTAGAAAAATCAATCTCAAAATACCAAAATTACATCAATTTCATTAGAAAATTTTCTTATTTCTAGGGTTTGGAAAAACCCAGTCTCAAAAGACCATCAAAAAACCCAAATCTAAGAATCAGAAATAGAAACTAAATAAAACCCATAACGCGAAATCTATCCATTATTGAAAATTAACCTCAAGAAACATAGAAATCTCTTAAGAACCCTAGATTTCTTCTCACAATATACATATGAGAGTTTTATTTGTGATGATATATTTGAAGAAAGCAAAACCTAATTCTAATTCATAAGCTATGATTGAGAAAATAAATCGACTAAAACATATAGAGTGAATAAGTTGTGAGAGAGAAGTAAAGGAACAAGTGAAGGAAGGTGGACAAAGGAGTAATACAGATCGAGATAAAGATAAGAGAAGATCCTCTCTCACATATGTTTTCAATTTCTAATTATAGCTCTGTATTTTCACAAAAATACCCCCTAAAGAAACAACTGTGTCAGAGATAAGTTTTATTGAAACGACTGTGACTCACAGAACCTATAGTTACAATTGTCCGGTAATAGTAGTATTCATGAAAACCAAGAAGTAGTTAAAAATCCATTTTCCACGCTAGTGTAATAACTAAAATATCACTCATAATTTAGAGGATTGAATCAAAGCCATTACGAACCAAAATCTCGTTCTTCCATTTCTTGTAAAGTGGTATCTCCCAAGGTTGTACTTTATTCAAATTTTGGCGTAGGATCTTCAAGTCGGATTCCCTATGTTGGGTTTGTGCCAAGATTGTATTGTTTTCCAAATCTTTCTTAAGGAACGCTTCTTTGGTTTCATACTTTGCAACCCTTTGTGCTTGTGCATTCTCAAGAAATTGTATGAGCTTGTCCATTTTATCATCCGCTCTCTCCGATGCTTTAGTCTCACGAGCCTTTTTCTTTGCCTTATCTCTTCCGCCACTTCGAACATCATACGTTTGTTCGAAATAGCGTTTTCTACGCGATATGTCTGAGGTATCAGAACTTTGGGTTGATAGTGAGCTTCCAAACCTTTCCATATACTCCAAATATTCATCCATAGTTTCTGGAGCTGAAGTACTAGGTTGAGTTGCTTGATTAGGTTGAGTTTCTTAACTAGGTTGAGTTGCTTGACTAGGTTGAGTTACTTGACTAGGTCCAACATCATTATTCAACTCTGGATTATAATCTGGTTGATAGGTCTTTAGGAGCTTGAAAACCGATTCATGTATCCAACGTTTGCCGCCTGCTGCTTGATAATTTTGTGCTCCTTCGCGGTACTGTGGAAAAAAATGAAAAAAAAATGTATTAGTGTCTTATGAATGAATGAAATATATTTGGAAGAAAAAAAATATATAATTTTTTTTAAACGGTACTTACATAATCGTGAGGCTGCAAACCCGAAGGTTTATTGCGGAAGTAAGGTCTTACGAACGAAACATATTTCCTCACTTCGCTTCTCAACGTGTTACACCTTGATTGCAATGACTTTTTATCCCTATTCGTACCTTCCGGGTATCTTTTAACGAACTCTTGCATAATTCTCTTCCAAAGTTGAGATTTGTTTTGATCTTTTCCTCTAATCGGATCATTACTTTCTATAATCCAAGAGATAATTAGTGCTTCATCCTCTTTTGTTTGAAAGTGTGCCATATTTTGTATGAACAAAATAGAAGAAGAAGAAGAAGAAAATCAATGAAGAAGATAATCAATTGATTTTGGTGTGAGGGGGGAAGAAGAAGTGGTTCTCAATTTATAGGGAAGCCTGAAAACACACTACACCATTTTTAGGGATTCGCAACTAAGATTCGCAACTAAGATTCGCAACGACAATAGGTCGGTTGCGAAATTTCGGTTGCGAATCTTAGTTGCTAATTTATCGCAACAGATGGGTGCCGTTGAGAATTTTGCAACCTCACACGCAAGGTTGCGAATTGCAACCGCGCTCAGTTCAAGCGTGCGAACCACTTGCTTGGTCGGAACACTAGAGCTGATAAACACGCCCCAGTCAAACTTCGGTCAAGACTACGTGATTTTTGTTTCCACCCTTTTGCCCAAGCAAACCTATATCATGCCTTATCGTTTTTTCCCCTTTCATTTTTTTCCGCCACAAACTCTTTCCTCGCTCTGAACTCTTTCATCTCCTCTGTCTCCTCTCCATCTCTGCGTGAAGAACTTCATCATTCTTTCAGCTCTAAAATCTGAGATCATCATCCAGGTATAATCATTTTCGTAATCCTTTCGTTTCAGTTTATATGGTTTAGAGATTTTGATTTTTAGGGTTTCAGCTATGAATCTACTTTTTTCAGTTTATCGATCTCTAGGGTTTTATTTAAGTTTATCGATTTTAGAGTTTTCATTTGTGAATCTTCTATTATTTATCATAGGGATTTTGATTTCAGCTTTTCGATTTTAGGGTTCATTTGTGAATCTGTGTTTTTCTTTTTTCTGTAATCTCTTTCACGAGCCATAGCTTCTCCATTCCCTGTAAAAATAAATTCTCAAATAGGTTATGATTTATGAGGAGTTTCCATGATAGTCAGAATTTTATATACATCGGAATTAGATCGGTTCTAGATTCAATTAAAGGAAACCTTTTTAGAAAACCCTAGGTGGAAACAGAACTAGAGCACAAGAAAAAGAAACAATAGAATTTTGTTTGTATGGCAACAAGATAACAAGAAGAAGAAGATGGTGATGAATGGATGCATAATTGATGGTTTGGTTTGTCTTTGTAGAGCAACATGATAATTTCTAGTTTTGTTTCTGCTAACCTAATTTGTAGTACCCAAGTCTTTTTATTTAAAATAATAGGGTGTGAGCCAATCCAATTGGATTCGAAAGCTAAATGTATCGCTATGATGCATAAAACCTATTTAAATTTGTTTGAGAAATTATGTTTCTTTTCGTGTGAGCCTTCCCGTAGGGTATACATCTACTAATATCGTTGTTTGTGCCCAAACTTGCGGCAAAAGGACACATATTAAGGATGTGTGTCGAAATTGTGTTGAAAAGGGGGTATTTCAGACTTTTTTCCCTCATAGATAAGCTTTGCTACTGAATTTCATTGGAATTCAGATATTTGTTTTCACTCTTAACCTTCATTCCTTTCTACAGCAAAAGAAAAATCAGTTTTGTCATAAAATTGGAATTTGAAGCTTGGTTCATATCGTTTGCTTGTCTAATTCAAGTTGGTTGCTTTGGATTTGTGTATTGGACAAAAGGTAGGGGACTTCTTCCTATTTTCAGTATCTTATTATCAAATATTTCTTTTAATTCTTATAATTTGTCCATGTTAATGATTGAATTTGCTTTGAAACTGATTAGGGTTAGCTTTGATTAGGTTTTCAATTCTTATAACCCTTTATTTGATTATCCCAATTTAAACCTTACTTACCCTAATTTGATTCCAACTCCATGATTAATTTAACCTGATTATGAAGTTGTTATTTCATTACTTTGTTTAATTGGGTATGTTTTTATTCATTTTGTTCCTTTGGATCATCACTCAATCTCATGAACTTGTTTCAAAACTGAAATTCTGAACCTACACAGCTGTACTGTTTTGTCAAGAACTTTTCGTATGGGTATGTTCTTCAAAAGCTTCTCCTATTATTTTTAAATTAAATATGACTCTCTCAGCTTTCTAATGAAACTAAGTTTGCTAAATTCCATTGAGTGATGAATTTTATACGAATTTTTCATTTCAGACCATCAAAACTGAATTTTAAAAATGACAGTACTTCTGTCCTGTTTTATAGAGAGATTTAAGCATGGTTATGTACCTCATTAACTATGTTTATCATTTTTATGTTAAATGGGGGTCTCTTATCTTTCTAATTGCACCAAATTCATTGAATTCCATTGTGTAATTAATTTTGCACAGATTTTTGAAATTTGACTTCTGAAACTGCAGTTTCTGAAAAACACAAGTTCTGTCCAGTTCTTCTGAGGTACTTCGACACAGATATAAAACTCAATTATTTTCTACATAATTTTTATATGAATCCTTATGTTTTACTCTTTAAAATGAGCCAAGAATCACTTGATTTCATTGAGTAACCAATTATACAAAATTGTTTGAAAACAGGTCACGAAAACTGATGTTTCTGAAAATTTATGTGCTGTTTTGCACTTGTATTCGTAGTTATCATAGCAACTGAATTTATTCTTTGCTGGTATTATTTGCTTGAACTGAGGCATTTTACAGTTTGTAAATCATCGAGGTTCATTGAATTCTTACTTGCAATAAGTTCCATAGAACTTTTGAGTATAATGGGTTTGAAATGGATTTGTTTCACAAAATCTTTTATTTGGCATACTCGATTTGTTCTGAGTTAATGCCCAGCAATATAATGGGATACTTCCTTATATTTTTAACCTTATGTTATGCAAGGTAAGTTGTTTTCATGGATTATGAAATGACAGTTGCAATGATTTGAACATTACTTATACATAATGACGTTTATGAATCATTTATTGACTGTGTTGAGCATATTTTCTGCTGTAATTCTACTGCTGAGATTGACGGGCCCTATAGGGGCAATCCATACTAATGGTGACCTGCGGAAGATCGTCCAGGAAGATAGGGTGGTTTTCTGATAAACCTCGACAACTAGCTGAATCCTCTCAGTAAAATATTTTGTTTTGTTTATACTTTAGATGAATTCTATTGTGTATTGCTTGGTAAAGCTTTCGACATTTTGTTAAATGCGTCAAGTTTACAGTATGGTTGTCTTAGTCCATTTCTTGTTCAAATACTGATGTAAATAAGTATTTCTTTGTTCTCTTATTGAGTATGAAACATGTTCAAACCGTTTGATATCGAATAATTCGTCAAGTTTACAGTATGGTTGTCTTAGTCCATTTCTTGTTCAAATACTGATGTAAATAAGTATTTCTTTGTCAATCTTCCTAAATCAATAGCCATTCTTCTGTCTCAACCGTTTTCACCCCATATGGCAGTTCAGGAGTTTTGGAACTTGCCGCTTGACTGAACTCCATGGTCAAACGAAAGCAAAAAAAAAAATTCTAGACTGTCACATAATTGATCAAATATATACTTGTTGCTATGAAATTCTATTAATTTTAGTTAATGGGTTTGTGTTAGTTCATCTGATTCATGTTTATTTGAATTTCAATTGTTCAATTAAGGTTTTGAAAGTTAATTTGGGGATTTCCTGTAATTATGGTTCTTGAGATTTGTGGGTTTTTTTTTGTATCATATTTCAGCTTCTTTTGCTAATTCATCAGAGAATTTGTGATTGAGAAAGTTGAGGGTAATTATAAAGAAGCAAAGAAATACATGAAGTTAATATCCTTGTCAGAATTTTAAGTGTTCTTGATCTTCAAATTCGTGCAGCGGAAGGTGTATCCCTTGATGAAAATGAGGATGTAAGTAATAAATTGAAGCTTTGATTTCAATTATTTTCTTTTAGTAGAGGCATTGGTATATATGAAGTACATGTATAGATGAGTCTGCTCTCATAGGGAATAGAGGAGCATATGCTCCTCGTGTTAGTATTATATTTCACTTGTGTTTTGTTTATTTTTACTATGACCGTATCTGTTAGCATATTGGACTACTAACATGTCTTCTTGGACTTCATCTATGAGTTACTGTACTGATATAGGGGAATTTAATTATAACCATGTTCTTTCACCGTCTGTAATTTTGTTTGCAGGAAGTTGTTTGCCAATCAGCAGATGAACCACAACTCTTGGATTCCTCGAAAACAGCTCTAGGTAAAGGAAAACTTGAAGATGTAGTCAGTTATGGAACTAAGGTATTGGGCTCTAGAGACATTTCGTTTCAGAATTTCAGTACTTAGCATATGTTCATTTAGTCCTCTAGATGATACCATGCTACCAATGTTTTTGTTTTTTTGCGGTAAGAACTGAATGTCCAAAACTAGGTCTTATGGAGGTTAATGATTGTCTTCACAGGTCAAAATGAGGATTTTGATGGGAAAATATTCAAGTCCACTTACATAATTGTTTATACTGTCAAATCTGAAATTTTCTAATAATGTATTCATTTGTAGATGAGTTAAATCCAAGCTCGGGTTTTCAACCATGTCCAAATCCAAG
The DNA here is from genome assembly GCA_023529315.1 of Papaver bracteatum. Taxonomy (NCBI): domain Eukaryota; kingdom Viridiplantae; phylum Streptophyta; class Magnoliopsida; order Ranunculales; family Papaveraceae; genus Papaver; species Papaver bracteatum. The sequence goes on from JAJJWX010000654.1 coordinate 109,741, forward strand.
AATAATTGAGCCAGCTCGACCATGTCGAAGTACAAGAACAATTTAGATAGCTTGACTATATAGGAGTTGGTTTTATATTAACTTTGGGAATGTTATACTTCTGTAATTAAGTTTGTTCACTATCACTAACCTCTACTAGGGATTGAAACCCTATCAAACATCTAGCATTCCTTGTAAAGAAAAGTGATGGCTTGGATTTGGTTAGAGATTGAGACTGATTTTGTGAAATGTTTGATGATTTCTTTGGTTGATGGGACTGTAGTGTCCATTTTTTGTTGCTATTGTCATTTGTTTGTCTATCTGATATGTCTTATTTGTTTTTTGCTATGATGAACATAAATGGCCAGAGATGAGATATTGAGTGGACTCGTCAAACAAAATGATCGTCACGCCTTTGATCTTCTACAGAACAGAATTGACCAGATGTCCCGTTATGTTATGCATTATCATTATAGGCTACGGGTTTCTAATAAAAGAAATGATGAAGAAGTGGAACTTATTTCCGTGCGCTGCACAGGTTATCCATCCTACTATTTGGAGGTGTACCCCATCATACTTTTGTACAAATATAGGTCCACATGCCCAAATGTTGAATTTGTTCTCATGATTACTGAGCTTCAGAAAGCTATGTCGAGAGTTGTCTCATTGAATGTTGGAAGACGTTACCGCAGAAAGATATTAATCCACATAAGATATGCATAATCCAAGTTTTCAGTTTGCCAACGGGTAATAACTATTTTTAATTTCTTTTGGTCTTAAGCTATTCAACTACCTAAACTCATGTGCGCCTTTTTTTACTCTAGCCACCAGAATGAAGATTCTTTTGGTGGCTGTATAGAGGCCTTTCTTTTCTGCATATATTAGGTAGCTGGTCCTTTAGGTAATAGCTTAGGAGTTTCTGTAGCTCCCATTTTAGCTTTAGAAATTTCCTTATTAGTTTAACTACCATCAGATTTTGTTTTTTAGTCTTAACTTGGTAGGCCTCAAAGGACACTTACTTTCCTGTACCGTGTGAGTTCAACTTCTCCTAAAGGTTTTTAAATTATTAATCTGAGTAACTCTTGTAGTATTCTTGTATTTGAGTATAAGTAATAAACCATTTCTCTGTTATGGAGTGATATCATTTTTTACAGTATAGATTTGTCCCCCCAACCAAAATTTTTTGGCTCCGCCACTGAGTACAAGTAATAAACCATGTTTCTGTGAGTACAAGTAATTTTATCTGGACTTTCTTGTCACTTGTTCTCTCTAGTTAATAATATTAATATTATTTGTTATGAGTTATTAAGCACCTCATGGAGACATCATTTATCTGATCTTAGTAACTTTCATAGTTGATGCAAGGAGTGGAATTCCATTTATGATTTTAGTAATGTCACACTCATTTGTCTTTTTATTTTTGATCTTTCTTTCCTAAAAATTAACAGGTTGATCAGTTTAAGTAGATTGCTCTGTATTGAAATCCTTTCTCTTCTTGCAGAAGATGAAGAATGATTGCAGACCAGTTAAGCTCACGGATGGTGGACGGGTTGAAGACCATTAGGTCCCTTAGAAGCTGCAAGATTTGTAAGTTCTAATGTAGTATCTCCTTATAGAGATTTAAGTTAGAAGAACTTAGGAATGTCAGAACTTTATACAAATTTAACTTAGGAACTAAGTAAGTTTATGTGTATGTCCATTAAATGAATGACATAGTTTGTATCAAACACTCTTACTTGTTAACTTCAATTGAAGAATTCTTTTTTCATAATGGTAAATGTGGAATTCAAAGTGTAAAAGTTTGTATATATCTGGAATGCTGAATATGGGGAACTTGGTAAATGGGGGGGAATGGATTTTGACCAGGTCAATGAAGACCTGACCTTTTTTTTCTGCTGCAAAAGCTTAGCAACGATGATGTTCTGTTGCTAAATTAGAACCAGAACCAATAAATTAGAACCAGAACCATAGTTCCGGGTAGGGGTATTCCTGTAATTAGAAACATCTTAGCAACGACAGACCTTGGTTGCGAATATACAAAGTCGCAACGGCACGGTACGTTGCGAATATCCGTTGCCGACCAAGAATCGAAACAGAGCTTAAGCCGTTGCGAAAAACTACAACACCGTGTTTTGAAACGTCAACCTGCCGTTGCGACCCCGGTCAGCAACGTCCAGGATCCGTTGCTAATTCCTAAAAATGGTGTAGTGACAACTATTTAGGTTTTAAACGGGCATTAAATCTGAGTCGTTGATATAAGCTCAATTTATAGGGAAGCCTGAAAACACAACTGTTAAGCCTGAAAACACAACTGTATAGGAACAGCTTGGCTACCCACTGCTATCTCATCGGTATTCTGCGAATGGTATGACTCAGTGATATAAGCTCCAACGCTATGCGTCTTCCACCACCTGTTATATTGATCCTCAGTAACTGCCAAATAATGTTCGGCGCATACACCTACAATCTCCTTGTCTCCAACTCTATCCAAATGTGGAGGATTTCTTGGAACTATAATCACACCATCTATCTGCCTCTGGAATCGTTCAGCCAAATAACAACTAACTCTTTTGTAGTTTTTTTCTAGGTCATAAAATACAACTCTCACTCTGGATAACTGCAGAGCATATTCATAATGTTCTCCCTTAGAATACTCACTACCTATCCATGGTTTCCAAATACATAATGCACTGGTTCTAGTGTCAATTTGTGCTCTTGCAGTGGACACTAAGTGTTTCTTCGTATCCTTTTGGCCTCCTCATTGGCCTTTCTTCCTTGATTTAATGTTAGTCTTCTTGAAGAGAATAGCCTTTGGGAAAATATCACGGTGTTCTCCGGAAGGTGTCTGACAAAGAAAAGGTTGCATGTTGCGGAAGTAATAATAGTACCAATACTCAAGTACCATAACCATGCCAGATAAATCCTTCCCATTCTCTGACCATCCATCAAGAATCTTGTATGTATTACCTAAGGAAGATAAACCCCAGTCATATTCCCCAACTTTATCCAAATCATCCAGTAATAAAACCCAGCATTTATCTACTCTTCCGTTAGAACCCGCAATAAGAAAATTACCAAAACACCAAAGAAAGAATGCTCTTGTCAATACATCTGCACATTCAACATTGTTGGTGTTTTCTCTACTTTTAATATAGGTTCTCAAGATACCCAGGGATATTGCATTATGCTTACTGTTCCAGTTATCAAGTTGTTTGATATCTTGAAAGTACAAATCATCAAATGAAGGAATTGTTATATCACCCAGTATCTTGCATAACTACTTGATTTTTCGTAGGATCACCAATAGGAATTCCAGTTAACATATAACAATCTAAAGGAAGGAGGCCAAGCTCAAATTCTCTAAAATGGAAGCTCCTAGTTTTTTTCCGCCATCTCTCAGCTATGGCTTCAACTAAACCTCTATCCGCATTGGAAAAGTTAAACTCAAAGACAGCAGAAAACCCACAATTATCACAGTATCTTTGCGCCATCGGATTATCTTTAACTACAATTTTGTACAACGTTTCAACCTCATTAAAACTGCCTCTAAAGTTTATAGTTCGACTATCACTCAAATTATTAGATACATGTCTATCTTCCTTTGCCGAAACTATTTCCAAAGCATCTAAATGGTCTTCCATATTCATACCACAACTTTCCATATCCATACTACAATCAACAACAAAAGAAAAAAAGAATCAACCACATTTTATCATTTTCATCATAATCATACAAATTCATAATTCATACAAATTCACAATGCTATCAACCACATTTTATCATTTCATCATAATCATACGAATTATACAAATTCATAAAAATTTAGCTTCATCAAAAATACTACAAGTATCATTTTCATTATAATCATGTAACTACACAAATTATCATTCAACTTCATCACAAATATTCAATTTAATCCCCAATATCAAATTTCATTCACAAAAATTCAAATTAAATCATAAAATATCATCTAAATCATCTAAATAATAAATATCAATCATCAAAACATATCAATTTCATCAAAAAATCATTATAATCGGGAAAAAAAAGACATTTTAACCCTAAATTTTCAAAATCTTACCAAAATCGATTTCGAGGACAGATTCACTCCAACCAAATCTCAAATGATTCAAATGTTGATGACGTTCAAACCCTTTAAATGAATTGAGCTGAAAATCCCTGGAATTCACGATCTATGACATGCATTTTTTGAGCTTTTTTGAGTGAGGAAAAAAAATAAAATGGGATGAAGATTAAGAAGAAGATAGATCTTCTGAGGTTAGATCGATTTTTTTTGCGCTTAATAGTACAGCGCGTTGCGCGGAATTGTATAGCGCGATTGACTGGGTTGACTGGTCAAGCGCGGAATCATTCCGCGAAAGAAGGTTGCGTGGAATGATATAGCTCCCGGCGTTGTTTTGTTTCAGCGACTAGCATGCTAGACTAGCACTCCCATAAGACTTAGACGATTTTACTTGCTGACGTGGACTGCTAATCTAGGTGCTAGACTAGCACCCATAAGACTTAGTCTTAAGGAAGTGTTCTTTTTAAATAAAATTGTCTTTGTTCATGAAAGTTACTGTGCTGGTGAAATTTTTTTTTTGAAGCATAAAATTTATATTAAACTACTAAAGGACTATTACATGAGAGGATATAATACCCCAAGATTCACCAATTACACTTATGTTGGTAAGCTGAGAGTCTAAAGTAACATGAAATTGCAACATAATAACAATCTTCGGATCAAAGTTGCATCGGTGGCGGATGTTGGTTTCGAAAGTCCTGAGACTTTCGGTCAATGCTTTCCACAAGAAAAGCTGTATTTTTGATGGACATGACAATGTCCAGAGGAACTGAGATGGAGGTAGAGGTATCCGATGCAATTGATTGACGCTGAGAGTCATGCTCTTGAATCTTGATGCTACGGTTAAACGCCCGAGTGAAATGTATGTACTCCTTTGCTTTTTGGCTCGATCCATAAATTCAAATTGGTCTTCAGCTTGAAACAAATCTTGAAGCATAGTCCGATCTCTGTCCTTGGAGGATTAGTGCTAATAAGGCTATTACAAGGTTACTAAAAAACTGAAAGAACGGCACAAGACGAATTACAGACTTAGCCTAGACTAAACTAGATAACTTTTAAAACCGGAAGAACAACTATGCTGAGAAATGAAATACAATGACACAAACAAAAACTTTCGAGGAAGGTGCCGAATTCATCGACCCATTCGTATATCAAGTAGGTTGTGTGCTTGCTGCTGTGATAGAAGATAAAGATGTAATTGTGATACATTCTTGGGATTGTTCCATCATGAGGAGAAGTTGATTATGCTGCTTAATGTGATAATCCTTAGGATTCACCAGTAATACTCCAAGGTTGGCAAAATAATTAATAATAAGGAGGTTGAATTTGATCCCATATATGAGGACTGCCAAAAGTGGCTAGGATGTGAATAGGACTTAATGGGTATTCTGATTTTTGGTGAAGAAGTGATAGTATACTGAAAGGCAATTTTTTTTTTTTTTTTTTTTTTTTAAAGAAGATCATGGCAAACCTCAAAGCAGCTATCCTCGTGACTCAATAGGAAAAACCCATATCATAAAAAGCCTCTAAAAAGACTCAATACCAAGTAGAGAAAACAAATCTGGATCCTAGGAAGGATACTAACACCAACAAACCTTCGCAAGAAAATTGAATCCAACACCACTGACAATAAAATGAACCCAACATGATTTAACAACACCGTCCAAAGTCACAAGGCAAGCAAATTAAAAACATTTTGAGACGGATACCACCAACAATACTAAAACAACACTTTGAGAAGGGCTACACTGGTGGTTAGAAAATTGCCTTTCAACATTCATAAGGAAACAAAAGGAATAGCGCTTTAAGTGCCCAAATTAAGGATAAGCAGAAATTGGTTTTAGAAGAAAAGCCGAAAGGCATACAAACGACACAAAAAGCAGAGGGGATTGAGCATCAAAGATAGATTGCAAAAGGGATTTTAAAAATCAAGGTTTAAAAGTAAAAGATTAATTTTTGATTTTATATGTGCTGGTGAATGATTGTTTAATAGTATGTGTTTAATTAAAGCTATACAATTTAGTTCGCTGATGTAAGAGATTTTCTGTTCAAATTAAATTCCAAGGAAAATGTGAACAAGAAAGATAATTGTTTAATAAGTGGGTCCGGTCAACTATTTTTCAGAGTCATAATACGTGTCATTTAAAGGCAATATACATATGAATTATGGATTGTCTTGTTGCAGCCAAGTAATTGACCGGTTTTGCTAAATATTGTTTTTATGTTTAATGACCAAATGTTCATGAAGTTAATTAAGGCCTGGACGATTATATAGGCTAAAGAAAACTTATGTTCAGTGCTTGCCTTATAATGATCGTGTTTCCTAAATATTATTTTCGGTGTCCGCTGGTTCATTTATGGTTTGGCTGAGATGCGATTGTAATGGAATTATATGCCATGTATCGTCGTGTTAAAAATGATCATGTAATATATATAGAGTTTAACTATTAGATTGGATTACCATAGTAACCATTCGAAAAGGGTTAAATTAGGGATGATAAAAGAAATAATCATTTGCTTTCTGTGCTAATTTGGTGTTACACCATTTAGAGAAATTAATAATTAGCTCGTATGTTCTTATGTAAAGTTGGTTTTGGTGCCCAAAGGTATCATGCCATATGAATATTTAAGAATACATGAAGTAGCAAATCGACATTAGGGTCATTTATTTGATAAAATTTATGTACGTCTTAATTCCTCCCAAAGGACGAATTTTAACACTTCAGTTTATCTATTTACGGTACATATATATATTTTAATGTGACCTAAATGATATAGGACTTCACCATTAAAGTAGTGCTACCAAAGTAGCCAATTTAAAGGGGCGAACTTTCTTAAGAATTATGGTGATAAAGTCGCTTGTATATATCCTTATTATATATCAATGACTTGTCCAAAGACGTCATTGGTTGAAGTAATTAGGTGATGCGTTCTCTCCTAATTAGAGTGATTTTGATACCCAAAGGTGTCAAGCTTATGCCATGGAGATTACATGACAAGATGCTATTGATATTGCCACCATAGTGATTGCATTTAATTGTTTTGCACATAATATTGGCATATTAGTTGCATGTTGATGTCATTTGAACCGCATCGAGTTCAACCAATTTGATGTCATCAGAACAACACCAAGTTCAACCAATTATTTGGGTTTCTAAATTAGGGTTGCTAAAGTAGCCCTTGAAGAATAGTGAACTCTGCAAGATCAGTGACGTTGTCAATTGCATATCCTAATTAATTATGATATTAGTGATTTGTCCAAAGACATCAATATGTGAAGTTCTTAGTATGTTTTATCCTCATGGTCTTGACAAACAAATATTTTAAGACCTTTTATTTTTGAGGATGTATATGGTACATTGACAATTGAAGCTAATTAGGTGGCAATAAATTGAATGTTACGTACATCGGACTTTCGTCCCAAAGGACAAGTTTCGACGGTATAATCTGAATGGAAATGGATTGATGGTAATTAAACTTTGTTCCTCTCACCACTCCTTTATAATTTCTAGTCTGAACTGATGGTGTTCTTAGCAACTCTCTAATATGGCAAGGAATAGGCTTATCACCTCTTAAGGGCTATTTATATCAGCAACTTTCCTTTCCATCAAAGGAACTTGAAAACAGAACACTATAGTATAGCCGACATACTAGAGACTTGAGTTAATTACCGTCAATCCATTTCCATTGAATTCAATTTTATTTGTTAAAGTTAAGTTTAATTACCATCAATCCATTTCCATTGAATTCAATTTTGTTTGTTAAAGTTCATTAGAGCGCCAGAATTCAAATAAAGGAATCAAATCTAAAACTTCACTGTTAAAGTTCTCTTCCTGGTCCTGATAATTGGAAATTTCAAGGTGGTGCATGGTATTGTGAGGTACGTTTCGAAACCAGTATTTCCTAATTTTGATGTAGTGAACTTGAATGATCCTAGACCCTGTTGGTCATGTCAGAATAGTTTTAAAGCCATGATGAAAATTCAACAACCAACACCAATACAGTCGATGAAAAATGAATACGGATGACCACTACAGTCGATGAAAAATAATCATCTCAATATTCATAGCAAATAACATATTTCAAACAAAACTACATGCTGCACCTAGCTAACATTTTACTAAAAAATGTTGCATTCACTGTGCTGCTGCTGTGAATATTGAAGAACCAAAGTGCGGCAGTTGTTGATGAGAGGGTATTCTCTCGCAACAGCAAAGGAAGTACTTATTAGTGCATTCGTCCAGCGTATTGTTAGAAAAAACGGAGTTTTGAATAAGCTTGGACCATGATTTGATCCCTAGACCTATTGACCTCTAATTGTTTTTTCATTTGAATAGATAAAACAATAGTCCGTAGACTAAAATCTTAAGAGTTTTAGACATAAATACTATGGGGTTTGCCTAAAGGGCATGGCCCTTTGGGTCTCTATACTTTTTTGTATGGGGAAAGACCTAGACTATTAGTAAAATTGTCTGGTCGGGCTCGAGATCAAGTGCGGGTGAGGGTTAGTTCTTTTCCCTCGTAAAGAATCATCGGTCCAAAGAAGATGTTTTTCTTCTAACTTTAAAATAAGATTGTGTCGCGCATGCTTACATCGGAAGAATTAATTTTCTGTCGTGTTCATTCTTAATCCTAGCCCTAAAGATAGATAGCATCTGCTTTTGTAAAAGTGGAACAAAGAAAAGCAAATTTGTCCTTTGGATTTGGAGTCTCCAATGTTAAAATTTTGACCAAACAATTTGTCTGATATTAAAAGAGACAAAGAAAGAAATAAGAAGAAGTAAATGATAAAGCAAAGAACCGTTTTTTCTCCCATGTAAAGAATATTCAATGACCCAGGCAAATGAGAACTTAATAAATAAGTAGAAAAAAAAGAAAAAAAAAAGGAAGAAAGAAAGTAAAGGAGGATAACTGTAAAGATTAAAGATGTTTTTTCTTTAAATTACTTTTCATACATAATTAATTATCTGTGTAGTGGATGATGATTATGTTAAAATATCACTATGATCCCCCTTTTTCTCTCTTTATCCTTCACATATCATCTGTCGAGTAGTCCTATGGCGGGGGACTTAGAATCCAAGCAGAGGTTGCTCAGAACAAGTTTTGTTCGTGGTTGAAGCGCTGGGGTTTTTGAGTAGTAGAGAGCAGTAGAGAAAATAAGAAAAACAAAAATGAACTCTTCATGTTTTGGTTTTCATGTTTTTAAGTGAAAAACAACTCAATATTAACTCCTCTGTTTTTTGGTGGAAAAAGAGTAGGAGAGAAAAATGAGAGAACAAGTTTTATTCCTCCATTATTTCTCTATGAGTTTTTTGAGTGAAACAAGATGTTTTCAATGAGTCATTTTTCACTGCCAAGTTCTAAGGGCGTTCTCTTGTATGCTACAAGAAGGAATGCTAACGATAGTTGTATTCTGGAGGAAACTCGCTAATGAAGCTATAGCATCTCTCTATTTAGAGGAGTAGCAGGCGATATTGTCTTTAGTTCAGCGTATTTATACGTGCCTCTATCAATTTTTGCTCCGCATGCTACTCGACGTGATGCATTCACCAAGTTGCTGCAAATCAAGCTAAGTATCACTTGTGCTTATTCAATTTATTTTCTTTATTGTTGTTAGCTAAGTATCACTTGTGCTTATTCAATTTATTTTCTTTATTGTTGTTAGCTAAGTATCACTTGTGCTTATTCAATTTATTTTCTTTATTGTTGTTACTAATACCAACAATCTAAAGACAATATGTGCTACTTTAATTTTTTGTAACAATAATAAAGAAAAATATTGTTGACAAATTAAACTACTAAGTTTAATGGAAAGTGTGATAAGGCATAACTATGAGTTTTTGGAAACGTTGATCTGAATAAAATATTTAGTTCTGGATCTTATCTTTCAACCCCCTTTTGATTCATCTAATTTGGATATGCGGTTTGAGAGATAAGGTATTTGGAAAATTGTTGTGCATGCTGTCCAGAAAAACGTGAAATGTGTGTAATCTCTTGATTATGTCTAGCAACATTTGATTAGTGATGTGCTATCACTTTGGGAATATCATGAGAACATGTAGCAGTGATTACTTGAAGGATATTTAGTTGAGATTTAATTCTCATGATAACTTAAGCATGTAGCTATCAATCGATTCCTATGACACGAACAATAATCTTTTGTAGAGATAAATTTGTATTACTTTGTCAAGGAATAACATGATTTTGATAAGTTGTATATCAACTTCGTTTATGTTCAAAATCACTTGGATCATATATGTTTTGTGTAAAATCAATTTGCATAAATCACATGTTTGGTTAACTATTGTGATGTAACAAGATGTTTGTGTGCTTAAATTGATTTGTGAATACACAAAGCATTTGGTTTTAATTACCAATATTTTGTGACCTATTAATGATTGATTGAATCTAATGTTGAGGTACAATAATTTGATCCAACAATAAAGTTGGTTAATGTTCGGGATGCTAGAATGCGAGCTTGGAAGAAGTGTGTGAGTCTTCTACCAAAAGAACCAAGGTATGAAAGCATTTCTTTGAGAAACTCAACTATCAAAAATAGTTGAAGGAAAAAAGGTAAAATGTTTTCGGGTATGGAAACTTTCGTTCTCCACATGTGCATTATGCTTTAAATATAATTTCCAATGGTTATCTACTTTACTATGAGATATGATATTTGGAAATAAGTTCATGTAATGTTTTTTGAACTCTTAACATAAGAGAACATGAGGAATTAATAGATAAAGTGAAACTTGTATGCTATTAATTGATTATGAATACATGAACATGTTAAATCATAATTTGAGTATGCGGCGTGTGTTAAATGACACAAAATCGCAGCATGTTGAGAAATCCTGATAATTGTGGGGGTGTAAAATAAAAATATTTATTTTAATCTCTCAAGAAGATTGTGCAAGGTGCATAACCTATTTTTGTGTTCTTGACCTGTATACCTAAAATGTGGGGGGTGTATTGGCTATTTCGCCTCCCAACCAAATCAATATTTTGACCTAAGATTATGGATTTTGTATTCCTAACCTATCATAAGCATGCTAGTGCATGTAGGTTAATGGTCATAAGATTTGACATCGATAACATTGGTATGAACACGGTAGTGCAGTCAAGAGATGCTTTATTTATTGAACATATAATTTTGTTGAGGATCGGACCTCGAAAAAGGATCCATGACAATTTCGCATATGTTCCTTCGACTAGTTAACCCCGTCTCAAGATGTTGAGACTGGACATAGTAGAAGTAAGAGTGTTAGAACTTAGATAAGTTTTAGCCTCGTCTATGTGACCTTTATGGTAGAATTTGGACACTGAACCCACAGGGAAGTTATATGTTCTTCCGAATTGTCTTCAACAGGAAACCTTGGTACAAATGAAACTGTAGAGAAATACCTAGTATGGTTATGGGTTATAACCAAAAATTAAGGTATAAATTTCTTTAACACTTATTCACCTGTCACCAGAATCACTTCTGTTAGGATGATGATAAATATTGTTTTTATTCATGATTTGAATATATACATCAGATGGATGTTAAGACTGCAATTTTAAATGGTGAATTAAATGTAGAAATTTATATGTACCAACTAAAAGGTTTTTTGTTGTGAGAACAAAGTATGCGAATTGATTAAATTTAGGTATGTTTTGAAACATGCACCTAAACGAAGGCATGATAATTTGACCATGTAATGGTATTTAGTGGTTTAAGATTAATAAATCTTATTAATGTGTTTACATTAAATATAAGGATGATGCTTATGTTACTGTGTGCCTATATATTGATGATATGCTCATATTATTGATTTTATTAATACCACTAAAAGCATACTAAATGAGAATATTGACATGAAAGACTTAAGCCCTACCGATGTATTCTTAGGGATGAAAATCAGAGAGACGTCTGATGAATATAGTCTTAGTCAATTTCATTTTGCTGAAAGCATATTAAAGAACTTTAATCATGATCTGGCTAAACTTGCTTCTACTCCTTGTAACGATGTTTCTCAAATTATGAGAACAAGGGTGATGATGTTACTCCACTCTTGAGTATTTTTTGTAATCAGTAGTCTTATGTAATTGATTAATTGTATAAGACTTGGTATTGCTTACGTTGTGAGTAGTTTGAGCAGGTACACTTGCAACCCTGAGCAGGATAACATGAATTCTCTCAACAGAGTTTTGCACTACTTGAGAGGCTCTTCAGACTTTTGCTTAAGTTTTGGGAAGATTCCTGCTGCGACATAAGGGTGCTATGATGCCAACTGGATGTAGGACTCAGATGAGTCAAAATCCACAAGTGGGTACATATTCATGCTTGAAGATCCGTCTGTGTCATGGAAGACAAACATACAAGTATAGCTCGATCCACAATGGAGTCAGAGTCTATAGCTTCAGAGAAAGCACGAGATAATGAAACAACTACTTTCTACTGGTATTATCTCTCTTGACTTTGTAAGGACCAAGGATAATATTGCAGTTCCTTTGACAAAAGGTTTATAAAGAAAGTTAGTTATCTATACATCGAGGGGGATGGGACTTAAGCTCATAGAATAAATCACCATGAAGGATACTCAACCTTGTGACTGGATTTCCAAGATCAAGGTTCAATGAGATAACTAATTTATGGTGATATCGTGAAAGCACTATCTTTGTCCCTCCCTATGGTGTAACCGTTTGATAGTGCTTCCTGCAGAATTTCAGGATGATCTTTTGAGATCTTAATGGGTTCCATGGCTTTGATTAAAGCGGGGTGTGGCAGGACACTCTTTATGGACTCACCTTTGTGGTTGTTGGAAGTGGGGCCGCTTCCTATGAGAATTTGAGCTGATTCTCTAGAGACATTCATTAAGTCCAGAATTTTTTCCCACGGCCAAAACGGGCACAACCGCAAGAGCTTGGCAGCTTTCGGTGGAGACATCAAGTGTGGTTGTTATTTCTGAATTGCATTCACTATTGGCGGTTCAAGACATTGTGTTCACCGTTTCAACAAGCATTTCCGGTAACCTCTCACTAAGCTAAGGTTCAATCTTTGGGACACCTTAGCCTATTTTGATGCCTTCTGTTTTCTCGCGTTTTATCAATATGTTTTATCATTCATGTGGGGGATTGTTAGAAAAAACAGAGTTTTGAATAAGCTTGGACCATGATTTGATCCCTAGACCTATTGACCTCTAATTGTTTTTTCATTTTAATAGATAAAACAATAGTCCGTAGACTAAAATCTTAAGAGTTTTAGACATAAATACTATGGGGTTTGAATAAAGGGCATGGCCCTTTGGGTCTCTATACTTTTTTGTATGGGGAAAGACCTAGACTATTAGTAAAATTATCTGGTCGGGCTCGAGATCAAGTGCGGGTGAGGGTTAGTTCTTTTCCCTCGTAAAGAATTTGTCAGTCCAGCAATATGTTTTTCTTCTAACGTTAAAATAAGATTGTGTCGCGCATGCTTACATCGGAAGAATTAATTTTCTGTCGTGTTCATTCTTAATCCTAGCCCTAAAGATAGATAGCATCTGCTTTTGTAAAAGTGGAACAAAGAAAAGCAAATTGTCATCTTTGGATTTGGAGTCTCCAATGTTAAAATTTTGACCAAACAATTTGTCTGATATTAAAAGAGACAAAGAAAGAAATAAGAAGAAGTAAATGATAAAGCAAAGAACCGTTTTGTCTCCCATGTAAAGAATATTCAATGACCCAGGCAAATGAGAACTTAATAAATAAGTAGAAAACAAAAAAAAAAAAAAGGAAGAAAGTAAAGGAGGATAACTGTAAAGATTAAAGATGTTTTTTCTTTAAATTACTTTTCATACATAATTAATTATCTGTGTAGTGGATGATGATTATGTTAAAATATCACTATGATCCCCCTTTTTCTCTCTTTATCCTTCACATATCATCTGTCGAGTAGTCCTATGGCGGGGGACTTAGAATCCAAGCAGAGGTTGCTCAGAACAAGTTTTGTTCGTGGTTGAAGCGCTGGGGTTTTTTGAGTAGTAGAGAGCAGTAGAGAAAATAAGAAAAACAAAAATGAACTCTTCATGTTTTGGTTTTCATGTTTTTAAGTGAAAAACAACTCAATATTAACTCCTCTGTTTTTTGGTGGAAAAAGAGTAGGAGAGAAAAATGAGAGAACAAGTTTTATTCCTCCATTATTTCTCTATGAGTTTTTTGAGTGAAACAAGATGTTTTCAATGAGTCGTTTTTCACTGCCAAGTTCTATGGGCGTTCTCTTGTATGCTACAAGAAGGAATGCTAACGATAGTTGTATTCTGGAGGAAACTCGCTAATGAAGCTATAGCATCTCTCTATTTAGAGGAGTAGCAGGCGATATTGTCTTTAGTTCAGCGTATTTATACGTGCCTCTATCAATTTTTGCTCCGCATGCTACTCGACGTGATGCATTCACCAAGTTGCTGCAAATCAAGCTAAGTATCACTTGTGCTTATTCAATTTATTTTCTTTATTGTTGTTAGCTAAGTATCACTTGTGCTTATTCAATTTATTTTCTTTATTGTTGTTAGCTAAGTATCACTTGTGCTTATTCAATTTATTTTCTTTATTGTTGTTACTAATACCAACAATCTAAAGACAATATGTGCTACTTTAATTTTTTGTAACAATAATAAAGAAAAATATTGTTGACAAATTAAACTACTAAGTTTAATGGAAAGTGTGATAAGGCATAACTATGAGTTTTTGGAAACGTTGATCTGAATAAAATATTTAGTTCTGGATCTTATCTTTAAACCCCCTTTTGATTCATCTAATTTGGATATGCGGTTTGAGAGATAAGGTATTTGGAAAATTGTTGTGCATGCTGTCCAGAAAAACGTGAAATGTGTGTAATCTCTTGATTATGTCTAGCAACATTTGATTAGTGATGTGCTATCACTTTGGGAATATCATGAGAACATGTAGCAGTGATTACTTGAAGGATATTTAGTTGAGATTTAATTCTCATGATAACTTAAGCATGTAGCTAGCAATCGATTCCTATGACACGAACAATAATCTTTTGTAGAGATAAATTTGTATTACTTTGTCAAGGAATAACATGATTTTGATAAGTTGTATATCAACTTCGTTTATGTTCAAAATCACTTGGATCATATATGTTTTGTGTAAAATCAATTTGCATAAATCACATGTTTGGTTAACTATTGTGATGTAACAAGATGTTTGTGTGCTTAAATTGATTTGTGAATACACAAAGCATTTGGTTTTAATTACCAATATTTTGTGACCTATTAATGATTGATTGAATCTAATGTTGAGGTACAATAATTTGATCCAACAATAAAGTTGGTTAATGTTCGGGATGCTAGAATGCGAGCTTCAGAAGAAGTGTGTGAGTCTTCTACCAAAAGAACCAAGGTATGAAAGCATTTCTTTGAGAAACTCAACTATCAAAAATAGTTGAAAGAAAAAAGGTAAAATGTTTTCGGGTATGGAAACTTTCGTTCTCCACATGTGCATTATGCTTTAAATATAATTTCCAATGGTTATCTACTTTACTATGAGATATGATATTTGGAAATAAGTTCATGTAATGTTTTTTTGAACTCTTAACATAAGAGAATATGAGGAATTAATAGATAAAGTGAAACTTGTATGCTATTAATTGATTATGAATACATGAACATGTTAAATCATAATTTGAGTATGCGGCGTGTGTTAAATGACACAAAATCGCAGCATGTTGAGAAATCCTGATAATTGTGGGGGTGTAAAATAAAAATATTTATTTTAATCTCTCAAGAAGATTGTGCAAGGTGCATAACCTATTTTTGTGTTCTTGACATGTATACCTAAAATGTGGGGGGGGTGTATTGGCTATTTTGCCTCCCAATCAAATCAATATTTTGACCTAAGATTATGGATTTTGTATTCCTAACCTATCATAAGCATGCTAGTGCATGTAGGTTAATGGTCATAAGATTTGACATCGATAACATTGGTATGAACACGGTAGTGCAGTCAAGAGATGCTTTATTTATTGAACATATAATTCTGTTGAGGATTGGACCTCGAAAAGGATCCATGACAATTTCGCATATGTTCCTTCGACTAGTTAACCCCGTCTCAAGATGTTGAGACTGGACATAGTAGAAGTAAGAGTGTTAGAACTTAGATAAGTTTTAGCCTCGTCTATGTGACCTTTATGGTAGAATTTGGACAATGAACCCACAGGGAAGTTATATGTTCTTCCGAATTGTCTTCAACAAGAAACCTTGGTACAAATGAAACTGTAGAGAAATACCTAGTATGGTTATGGGTTATAACCAAAAATTAAGGTATAAATTTCTTTAACACTTATTCACCTGTCACCAGAATCACTTCTGTTAGGATGATGATAAATATTGTTTTTATTCATGATTTGAATATATACATCAGATGGATGTTAAGACTGCAATTTTAAATGGTGAATTAAATGTAGAAATTTATATGTACCAACTAAAAGGTTTTTTGTTGTGAGAACAAAGTATGAGAATTGATTAAATTTAGGTATGTTTTGAAACATGCACCTAAACGAAGGCATGATAATTTGACCATGTAATGGTATTTAGTGGTTTAAGATTAATAAATCTTATTAATGTGTTTACATTAAATATAAGGATGATGCTTATGTTACTGTGTGCCTATATATTGATGATATGCTCATATTAGACAGTAAAATTGATTTTATTAATACCACTAAAAGCATACTAAATGAGAATATTGACATGAAAGACTTAAGCCCTACCGATGTATTCTTAGGGATGAAAATCGAGAGACGTCGATGAATATAGTCTTAGTCAATTTCATTTTGCTGAAAGCATATTAAAGAACTTTAATCATGATCTGGCTAAACTTGCTTCTACTCCTTGTAACGATGTTTCTCAAATTATGAGAACAAGGGTGATGATGTTACTCCACTCTTGAGTATTTTTTGTAATCAGTAGTCTTATGTAATTGATTAATTGTATAAGACTTGGTATTGCTTACGTTGTGAGTAGTTTGAGCAGGTACACTTGCAACCATGAGCAGGATAACATGAATTCTCTCAACAGAGTTTTACACTACTTGAGAGGCTCTTCAGACTTTTGCTTAAGTTTTGGGAAGATTCCTGCTGTGACAGAAGGGTGCTATGATGCCAACTGGATGTAGGACTCAGATGAGTCAAAATCCACAAGTGGGTACATCTTCATGCTTGAAGATCCGTCTGTGTCATGGAAGACAAACATACAAGTATAGCTCGATCCACAATGGAGTCAGAGTCTATAGCTTCAGAGAAAGCACGAGATAATGAAACAACTACTTTCTACTGGTATTATCTCTCTTGACTTTGTAAGGACCAAGGATAATATTGCAGTTCCTTTGACAAAAGGTTTATAAAGAAAGTTAGTTATCTATACATCGAGGGGGATGGGACTTAAGCTCATAGAATAAATCACCATGAAGGATACTCAACCTTGTGACTGGATTTCCAAGATCAAGGTTCAATGAGATAACTAATTTATGGTGATATCGTGAAAGCACTATCTTTGTCCCTCCCTATGGTGTAACCGTTTGATAGTGCTTCCTGCAGAATTTCAGGATGATCTTTTGAGATCTTAATGGGTTCCATGGCTTTGATTAAACCGGGGTGTGGCAGGACACTCTTTATGGACTCACCTTTGTGGTTGTTGGAAGTGGGGCCGCTTCCTATGAGAATTTGAGCTGATTCTCTAGAGACATTCATTAAGTCCAGAATTTTTGCCCACGGCCAAAACGGGCACAACCACAAGAGCTTGGCAGCTTTCGGTGGAGACATCAAGTGTGGTTGTTATTTCTGAATTGCATTCACTGTTGGCGGTTCAAGACATTGTGTTCACCGTTTCAACAAGCATTTCCGGTAACCTATCACTAAGCTAAGGTTCAATCTTTGGGACACCTTAGCCTATTTTGATGCCTTCTGTTTTCTCGCGTTTTATCAATATGTTTTATCATTCATGTGGGGGATTGTTAGAAAAAACGGAATTTTGAATAAGCTTGGACCATGATTTGATCCCTAGACCTATTGACCTATAATTGTTTTTTCATTTGAATAGATAAAACAATAGTCCGTAGACTAAAATCTTAAGAGTTTTAGACATAAATACTATGGGGTTTGAATAAAGGGCATGGCCCTTTGGGTCTCTATACTTTTTTGTATGGGGAAAGACCTAGACTATTAGTAAAATTATCCTGGTCGGGCTCGAGATCAAGTGCGGGTGAGGGTTAGTTCTTTTCCCTCGTAAAGAATCTGTCATCCAAAGAATATGTTTTTCTTCTAACGTTAAAATAAGATTGTGTCGCGCATGCTTACATCGGAAGAATTAATTTTCTGTCGTGTTCATTCTTAATCCTAGCCCTAAAGATAGATAGCATCTGCTTTTGTAAAAGTGGAACAAAGAAAAGCAATTGTCACCTGGATTTGGAGTCTCCAATGTTAAAATTTTGACCAAACAATTTGTCTGATATTAAAAGAGACAAAGAAAGAAATAAGAAGAAGTAAATGATAAAGCAAAGAACCGTTTTGTCTCCCATGTAAAGAATATTCAATGACCCAGGCAAATGAGAACTTAATAAATAAGTAGAAAAAAAAAAAAAAAAAAAGTAAAGGAGGATAACTGTAAAGATTAAAGATGTTTTTTCTTTAAATTACTTTTCATACATAATTAATTATCTGTGTAGTGGATGATGATTATGTTAAAATATCACTATGATCCCCTTTATCTCTCTTTATCCTTCACATATCATCTGTCGAGTAGTCCTATGGCGGGGGACTTAGAATCCAAGCAGAGGTTGCTCAGAACAAGTTTTGTTCGTGGTTGAAGCGCTGGGGTTTTTGAGTAGTAGAGAGCAGTAGAGAAAATAAGAAAAACAAAAATGAACTCTTCATGTTTTGGTTTTCATGTTTTTAAGTGAAAAACAACTCAATATTAACTCCTCTGTTTTTTTGGTGGAAAAAGAGTAGGAGAGAAAAATGAGAGAACAAGTTTTATTCCTCCATTATTTCTCTATGAGTTTTTTGAGTGAAACAAGATGTTTTCAATGAGTCGTTTTTCATTGCCAAGTTCTATGGGCGTTCTCTTGTATGCTACAAGAAGGAATGCTAACGATAGTTGTATTCTGGAGGAAACTCGCTAATGAAGCTATAGCATCTCTCTATTTAGAGGAGTAGCAGGCGATATTGTCTTTAGTTCAGCGTATTTATACGTGCCTCTATCAATTTTTGCTCTGCATGCTACTCGACGTGATGCATTCACCAAGTTGCTGCAAATCAAGCTAAGTATCACTTGTGCTTATTCAATTTATTTTCTTTATTGTTGTTAGCTAAGTATCACTTGTGCTTATTCAATTTATTTTCTTTATTGTTGTTAGCTAAGTATCACTTGTGCTTATTCAATTTATTTTCTTTATTGTTGTTACTAATACCAACAATCTAAAGACAATATGTGCTACTTTAATTTTTTGTAACAATAATAAAGAAAAATATTGTTGACAAATTAAACTACTAAGTTTAATGGAAAGTGTGATAAGGCATAACTATGAGTTTTTGGAAACGTTGATCTGAATAAAATATTTAGTTCTGGATCTTATCTTTAAACCCCCTTTTGATTCATCTAATTTGGATATGCGGTTTGAGAGATAAGGTATTTGGAAAATTGTTGTGCATGCTGTCCAGAAAAAACGTGAAATGTGTGTAATCTCTTGATTATGTCTAGCAACATTTGATTAGTGATGTGCTATCACTTTGGGAATATCATGAGAACATGTAGCAAGTGATTACTTGAAGGATATTTAGTTGAGATTTAATTCTCATGATAACTTAAGCATGTAGCTAGCAATCGATTCCTATGACACGAACAATAATCTTTTGTAGAGATAAATTTGTATTACTTTGTCAAGGAATAACATGATTTTGATAAGTTGTATATCAACTTCGTTTATGTTCAAAATCACTTGGATCATATATGTTTTGTGTAAAATCAATTTGCATAAATCACATGTTTGGTTAACTATTGTGATGTAACAAGATGTTTGTGTGCTTAAATTGATTTGTGAATACACAAAGCATTTGGTTTTAATTACCAATATTTTGTGACCTATTAATGATTGATTGAATCTAATGTTGAGGTACAATAATTTGATCCAACAATAAAGTTGGTTAATGTTCGGGATGCTAGAATGCGAGCTTCAGAAGAAGTGTGTGAGTCTTCTACCAAAAGAACCAAGGTATGAAAGCATTTCTTTGAGAAACTCAACTATCAAAAATAGTTGAAAGAAAAAAGGTAAAATGTTTTCGGGTATGGAAACTTTCGTTCTCCACATGTGCATTATGCTTTAAATATAATTTCCAATGGTTATCTACTTTACTATGAGATATGATATTTGGAAATAAGTTCATGTAATGTTTTTTGAACTCTTAACATAAGAGAATATGAGGAATTAATAGATAAAGTGAAACTTGTATGCTATTAATTGATTATGAATACATGAACATGTTAAATCATAATTTGAGTATGCGGCGTGTGTTAAATGACACAAAATCGCAGCATGTTGAGAAATCCTGATAATTGTGGGGGTGTAAAATAAAAATATTTATTTTAATCTCTCAAGAAGATTGTGCAAGGTGCATAACCTATTTTTGTGTTCTTGACCTGTATACCTAAAATGTGGGGGGTGTATTGGCTATTTCGCCTCCCAATCAAATCAATATTTTGACCTAAGATTATGGATTTTGTATTCCTAACCTATCATAAGCATGCTAGTGCATGTAGGTTAATGGTCATAAGATTTGACATCGATAACATTGGTATGAACACGGTAGTGCAGTCAAGAGATGCTTTATTTATTGAACATATAATTCTGTTAAGGATTGGACCTCGAAAAGGATCCATGACAATTTCGCATATGTTCCTTCGACTAGTTAACCCCGTCTCAAGATGTTGAGACTGGACATAGTAGAAGTAAGAGTGTTAGAACTTAGATAAGTTTTAGCCTCGTCTATGTGACCTTTATGGTAGAATTTGGACACTGAACCCACAGGGAAGTTATATGTTCTTCCGAATTGTCTTCAACAGGAAACCTTGGTACAAATGAAACTGTAGAGAAATACCTAGTATGGTTATGGGTTATAACCAAAAATTAAGGTATAAATTTCTTTAACACTTATTCACCTGTCACCAGAATCACTTCTGTTAGGATGATGATAAATATTTCTTTTATTCATGATTTGAATATATACATCAGATGGATGTTAAGACTGCAATTTTAAATGGTGAATTAAATGTAGAAATTTATATGTACCAACTAAAAGGTTTTTTGTTGTGAGAACAAAGTATGCGAATTGATTAAATTTAGGTATGTTTTGAAACATGCACCTAAACGAAGGCATGATAATTTGACCATGTAATGGTATTTAGTGGTTTAAGATTAATAAATCTTATTAATGTGTTTACATTAAATATAAGGATGATGCTTATGTTACTGTGTGCCTATATATTGATGATATGCTCATATTAGACAGTAAAATTGATTTTATTAATACCACTAAAAGCATACTAAATGAGAATATTGACATGAAAGACTTAAGCCCTACCGATGTATTCTTAGGGATGAAAATCAGAGAGACGTCTGATGAATATAGTCTTAGTCAATTTCATTTTGCTGAAAGCATATTAAAGAACTTTAATCATGATCTGGCTAAACTTGGTTCTACTCCTTGTAACGATGTTTCTCAAATTATGAGAACAAGGGTGATGATGTTACTCCACTCTTGAGTATTTTTTGTAATCAGTAGTCTTATGTAATTGATTAATTGTATAAGACTTGGTATTGCTTACGTTGTGAGTAGTTTGAGCAGGTACACTTGCAACCCTAAGCAGGATAACATGAATTCTCTCAACAGAGTTTTACACTACTTGAGAGGCTCTTCAGACTTTTGCTTAAGTTTTGGGAAGATTCCTGCTGCGACATAAGGGTGCTATGATGCCAACTGGATGTAGGACTCAGATGAGTCAAAATCCACAAGTGGGTACATCTTCATGCTTGAAGATCCGTCTGTGTCATGGAAGACAAACATACAAGTATAGCTCGATCCACAATGGAGTCAGAGTCTATAGCTTCAGAGAAAGCACGAGATAATGAAACAACTACTTTCTACTGGTATTATCTCTCTTGACTTTGTAAGGACCAAGGATAATATTGCAGTTCCTTTGACAAAAGGTTTATAAAGAAAGTTAGTTATCTATACATCGAGGGGGATGGGACTTAAGCTCATAGAATAAATCACCATGAAGGATACTCAACCTTGTGACTGGATTTCCAAGATCAAGGTTCAATGAGATAACTAATTTATGGTGATATCGTGAAAGCACTATCTTTGTCCCTCCCTATGGTGTAACCGTTTGATAGTGCTGCCTGCAGAATTTCAGGATGATCTTTTGAGATCTTAATGGGTTCCATGGCTTTGATTAAAGCGGGGTGTGGCAGGACACTCTTTATGGACTCACCTTTGTGGTTGTTGTAAGTTGGGCCGCTTCCTATCAGAATTTGAGCTGATTCTCTAGAGACATTCATTAAGTCCAGAATTTTTGCCCACAGCCAAAACGGGCACAACCGCAAGAGCTTGGCAGCTTTCGGTGGAGACATCAAGTGTGGTTGTTATTTCTGAATTGCATTCACTGTTGGCGGTTCAAGACATTGTGTTCACCGTTTCAACAAGCAGTTCCGGTGACCTCTCACTAAGCTAAGGTTCAATCTTTGGGACACCTTAGCCTATTTTGATGCCTTCTGTTTTCTCGCGTTTTATCAATATGTTTTATCATTCATGTGGGGGATTGTTAGAAAAAACGGAGTTTTGAATAAGCTTGGACCATGATTTGATCCCTAGACCTATTGACTTATAATTGTTTTTTCATTTGAATAGATAAAACAATAGTCCGCAGACTAAAATCTTAAGAGTTTTAGACATAAATACTATGGGGTTTGCCTAAAGGGCATGGCCCTTTGGGTCTCTATACTTTTTTGTATGGGGAAAGACCTAGACTATTAGTAAAATTGTCTGGTCGGGCTCGAGATCAAGTGAGGGTGAGGGTTAGTTCTTTTCCCTCGTAAAGAATCTGTCAGTCCAGCAGTATGTTTTTCTTCTAACGTTAAAATAAGATTGTGTCGCGCATGCTTACATCGGAAGAATTAATTTTCTGTCGTGTTCATTCTTAATCCTAGCCCTAAAGATAGATAGCATCTGCTTTTGTAAAAGTGGAACAAAGAAAAGCAGCTGTCACTGGATTTGGAGTCTCCAATGTTAAAATTTTGACCAAACAATTTGTCTGATATTAAAAGAGACAAAGAAAGAAATAAGAAGAAGTATATGATAAAGCAAAGAACCTTTTTGTCTCCCATGTAAAGAATATTCAATGACCCAGGCAAATGAGAACTTAATAAATAAGTAGAAAACAAAAACAAAAAAAAGGAAGAAAGTAAAGGAGGATAACTGTAAAGATTAAAGATGTTTTTTCTTTAAATTACTTTTCATACATAATTAATTATCTGTGTAGTGGATGATGATTATGTTAAAATATCACTATGACCCCCCTTTTTCTCTCTTTATCCTTCATATATCATCTGTCGAGTAGTCCTATGGCGGGTGACTTAGAATCCAAGCAGAGGTTGCTCAGAACAAGTTTTGTTCGTGGTTGAAGCACTTGGTTTTTGAGTAGTAGAGAGCAATAGAGAAAATAAGAAAAACAAAAATGAACTCTTCATGTTTTGGTTTTCATGTTTTTAAGTGAAAAACAACTCAATATTAACTCCTCTGTTTTTTGGTGGAAAAAGAGTAGGAGAGAAAAATGAGAGAACAAGTTTTATTCCTCCATTATTTCTCTATGAGTTTTTTGAGTGAAACAAGATGTTTTCAATGAGTCGTTTTTCTTGCCAAGTTCTATGGGCGTTCTCTTGTATGCTACAAGAAGGAATGCTAACGATAGTTGTATTCTGGAGGAAACTCGCTAATGAAGCTATAGCATCTCTCTATTTAGAGGAGTAAATGGCGATATTGTCTTTAGTTCAGCGTATTTATACGTGCCTCTATCAATTTTTGCTCCGCATGCTACTCGACGTGATGCATTCACCAAGTTGCTGCAAATCAAGCTAAGTATCACTTGTGCTTATTCAATTTATTTTCTTTATTGTTGTTAGCTAAGTATCACTTGTGCTTATTCAATTTATTTTCTTTATTGTTGTTACTAATACCAACAATCTAAAGACAATATGTGCTACTTTAATTTTTGTAACAATAATAAAGAAAAATATTGTTGACAAATTAAACTACTAAGTTTAATGGAAAGTGTGATAAGGCATAACTATGAGTTTTTGGAAACGTTGATCTGAATAAAATATTTAGTTCTGGATCTTATCTTTAAACCCCTTTTGATTCATCTAATTTGGATATGCGGTTTGAGAGATAAGGTATTTGGAAAATTGTTGTGCATGTGATGTCAGAAAAACGTGAAATGTGTGTAATCTCTTGATTATGTCTAGCAACATTTGATTAGTGATGTGCTATCACTTTGGGAATATCATGAGAACATGTAGCAGTGATTACTTGAAGGATATTTAGTTGAGATTTAATTCTCATGATAACTTAAGCATGTAGCTAGCAATCGATTCCTATGACACGAACAATAATCTTTTGTAGAGATAAATTTGTATTACTTTGTCAAGGAATAACATGATTTTGATAAGTTGTATATCAACTTCGTTTATGTTCAAAATCACTTGGATCATATATGTTTTGTGTAAAATCAATTTGCATAAATCACATGTTTGGTTAACTATTGTGATGTAACAAGATGTTTGTGTGCTTAAATTGATTTGTGAATACACAAAGCATTTGGTTTTAATTACCAATATTTTGTGACCTATTAATGATTGATTGAATCTAATGTTGAGGTACAATAATTTGATCCAACAATAAAGTTGGTTAATGTTCGGGATGCTAGAATGCGAGCTTCAGAAGAAGTGTGTGAGTCTTCTACCAAAAGAACCAAGGTATGAAAGCATTTCTTTGAGAAACTCAACTATCAAAAATAGTTGAAGGAAAAAAGGTAAAATGTTTTCGGGTATGGAAACTTTCGTTCTCCACATGTGCATTATGCTTTAAATATAATTTCCAATGGTTATCTACTTTACTATGAGATATGATATTTGGAAATAAGTTCATGTAATGTTTTTTGAACTCTTAACATAAGAGAACATGAGGAATTAATAGATAAAGTGAAACTTGTATGCTATTAATTGAATATGAATACATGAACATGTTAAATCATAATTTGAGTATGCGGCGTGTGTTAAATGACACAAAATCGCAGCATGTTGAGAAATCCTGATAATTGTGGGGGTGTAAAATAAAAATATTTATTTTAATCTCTCAAGAAGATTGTGCAAGGTGCATAACCTATTTTTGTGTTCTTGACCTGTATACCTAAAATGTGGGGGGTGTATTGGCTATTTCGCCTCCCAACCAAATCAATATTTTGACCTAAGATTATGGATTTTGTATTCCTAACCTATCATAAGCATGCTAGTGCATGTAGGTTAATGGTCATAAGATTTGACATCGATAACATTGGTATGAACACGGTAGTGCAGTCAAGAGATGCTTTATTTATTGAACATATAATTCGATTTGAGGATGGACCTCGAAAAAGGATCCATGACAATTTCGCATATGTTCCTTCTGACTAGTTAACCCCGTCTCAAGATGTTGAGACTGGACATAGTAGAAGTAAGAGTGTTAGAACTTAGATAAGTTTTAGCCTCTGTCTATGTGACCTTTATGGTAGAATTTGGACACCGAACCCACAGTGGAAGTTATATGTTCTTCCGAATTGTCTTCAACAGAAACCTTGGTACAAATGAAACTGTAGAGAAATACCTAGTATGGTTATGGGTTATAACCAAAAATTAAGGTATAAATTTCTTTAACACTTATTCACCTGTCACCAGAATCACTTCTGTTAGGATGATGATAAATATTGTTTTTATTCATGATTTGAATATATATACATCAGATGGATGTTAAGACTGCAATTTTAAATGGTGAATTAAATGTAGAAATTTATATGTACCAACTAAAAGGTTTTTTGTTGTGAGAACAAAGTATGCGAATTGATTAAATTTAGGTATGTTTTGAAACATGCACATAAACGAAGGCATGATAATTTGACCATGTAATGGTATTTAGTGGTTTAAGATTAATAAATCTTATTAATGTGTTTACATTAAATATAAGGATGATGCTTATGTTACTGTGTGCCTATATATTGATGATATGCTCATATTAGACAGTAAAATTGATTTTATTAATACCACTAAAAGCATACTAAATGAGAATATTGACATGAAAGACTTAAGCCCTACCGATGTATTCTTAGGGATGAAAATCAGAGAGACGTCTGATGAATATAGTCTTAGTCAATTTCATTTTGCTGAAAGCATATTAAAGAACTTTAATCATGATCTGGTTAAACTTGCTTCTACTCCTTGTAACGATGTTTCTCAAATTATGAGAACAAGGGTGATGATGTTACTCCACTCTTGAGTATTTTTTGTAATCAGTAGTCTTATGTAATTTATTAATTGTATAAGACTTGGTATTGCTTACGTTGTGAGTAGTTTGAGCAGGTACACTTGCAACCCTGAGCAGGATAACATGAATTCTCTCAACAGAGTTTTGCACTACTTGAGAGGCTCTTCATACTTTTGCTTAAGTTTTGGGAAGATTCCTGCTGCGACATAAGGGTGCTATGATGCCAACTGGATGTAGGACTCAGATGAGTCAAAATCCACAAGTGGGTACATATTCATGCTTGAAGATCCGTCTGTGTCATGGAAGACAAACATACAAGTATAGCTCGATCCACAATGGAGTCAGAGTCTATAGCTTCAGAGAAAGCACGAGATAATGAAACAACTACTTTCTACTGGTATTATCTCTCTTGACTTTGTAAGGACCAAGGATAATATTGCAGTTCCTTTGACAAAAGGTTTATAAAGAAAGTTAGTTATCTATACATCGAGGGGATGGGACTTAAGCTCATAGAATAAATCACCATGAAGGATACTCAACCTTGTATTTGGATTTCCAAGATCAAGGTTCAATGAGATAACTAATTTATGGTGATATCGTGAAAGCACTATCTTTGTCCCTCCCTATGGTGTAACCGTTTGATAGTGCTGCCTGCAGAATTTCAGGATGATCTTTTGAGATCTTAATGGGTTCCATGGCTTTGATTAAAGCGGGGTTTGGCAGGACACTCTTTATGGACTCACCTTTGTGGTTGTTGGAAGTGGGTCCGCTTCCTATGAGAATTTGAGCTGATTCTCTAGAGACATTCATTAAGTCCAGAATTTTTGCCCACGGCCAAAACGGGCACAACCGCAAGAGCTTGGCAGCTTTCGGTGGAGACATCAAGTGTGGTTGTTATTTCTGAATTGCATTCACTGTTGGCGGTTCAAGACATTGTGTTCACCGTTTCAACAAGCATTTCCGGTAACCTCTCACTAAGCTAAGGTTCAATCTTTGGGACACCTTAGCCTATTTTGATGCCTTCTGTTTTCTCGCGTTTTATCAATATGTTTTATCATTCATGTGGGGGATTATTAGAAAAAACGGAATTTTGAATAAGCTTGGACCATGATTTGATCCCTAGACCTATTGACCTCTAATTGTTTTTTCATTTTAATAGATAAAACAATAGTCCGTAGACTAAAATCTTAAGAGTTTTAGACATAAATACTATGGGGTTTGAATAAAGGGCATGGCCCTTTGGGTCTCTATACTTTTTTGTATGGGGAAAGACCTAGACTATTAGTAAAATTGTCTGGTCGGGCTCGAGATCAAGTGCGGGTGAGGGTTAGTTCTTTTCCCTCGTAAAGAATCTGTTAGTCCAGCAATATGTTTTTCTTCTAACGTTAAAATAAGATTGTGTCGCGCATGCTTACATCGGAAGAATTAATTTTCTGTCGTGTTCATTCTTAATCCTAGCCCTAAAGATAGATAGCATCTGCTTTTGTAAAAGTGGAACAAAGAAAAGCAGCTGTCACTGGATTTGGAGTCTCCAATGTTAAAATTTTGACCAAACAATTTGTCTGATATTAAAAGAGACAAAGAAAGAAATAAGAAGAAGTAAATGATAAAGCAAAGAACCGTTTTGTCTCCCATGTAAAGAATATTCAATGACCCAGGCAAATGAGAACTTAATAAATAAGTAGAAAACAAAAAAAAAAAAGGAAGAAAGTAAAGTAAAGTAAAGGAGGATAACTGTAAAGATTAAAGATGTTTTTTCTTTAAATTACTTTTCATACATAATTAATTATCTGTGTAGTGGATGATGATTATGTTAAAATATCACTATGACCCCCCTTTTTCTCTCTTTATCCTTCACATATCATCTGTCGAGTAGTCCTATGGCGGGGG
This sequence comes from Papaver bracteatum, assembly GCA_023529315.1. NCBI lineage: Eukaryota > Viridiplantae > Streptophyta > Magnoliopsida > Ranunculales > Papaveraceae > Papaver > Papaver bracteatum. Next base: position 138,300 of record JAJJWX010000654.1, read on the forward strand.
ACTTAGAATCCAAGCAGAGGTTGCTCAGAACAAGTTTTGTTCGTGGTTGAAGTGCTGGGGTTTTTGAGTAGAAGAGAGCAGTAGAGAAAATAAGAAAAACAAAAATGAACTCTTCATGTTTTGGTTTTCATGTTTTTAAGTGAAAAACAACTCAATATTAACTCCTCTGTTTTTTGGTGGAAAAAGAGTAGGAGAGAAAAATGAGAGAACAAGTTTTATTCCTCCATTATTTCTCTATGAGTTTTTTGAGTGAAACAAGATGTTTTCAATGAGTCGTTTTTCACTGCCAAGTTCTAAGGGCGTTCTCTTGTATGCTACAAGAAGGAATGCTAACGATAGTTGTATTCTGGAGGAAACTCGCTAATGAAGCTATAGCATCTCTCTATTTAGAGGAGTAGCAGGCGATATTGTCTTTAGTTCAGCGTATTTATACGTGCCTCTATCAATTTTTGCTCCGCATGCTACTCGACGTGATGCATTCACCAAGTTGCTTCAAATCAAGCTAAGTATCACTTGTGCTTATTCAATTTATTTTCTTTATTGTTGTTAGCTAAGTATCACTTGTGCTTATTCAATTTATTTTCTTTATTGTTGTTAGCTAAGTATCACGTGTAGCCTATTAATTCACCTAGTAAAATGTCTTTTTATAAAGCCCCTTAACTACTCACCAACGTGTACCTAGTAGCTTGCCATAAGGTTACACGTACGCTAACCTTTCTTCCTCTAACTCCGGTTCTTAATATTGGTCAACAAAATCCTTGGCACTTATATGTTGTTTGACAGAAGATTTTGTCTTTTCATCCATGCTCCCTCCGTTCCAATTTGCTCGATGTTTTTAATTTTTTTTTTGTGTTCCAAAATAGATGAGGGTTTAAGTATTTTTCCTAAATTCTCACTGATTTACCCTTGCATTGGAATCACAACATACCATTAATTCTTATTGTAATTAGTAGATAAATGATTATTCCAAGGATTTGGAAGGAATATTTGGTTTATCCCAAGTAAATTACAATGGGATACGTAATTTACATTAAATCTAGAAACTAAAAACTAGGTGGTTTAAAATTTTAGGAAGCTATTAATATGAATAAATTTGGAAAAAATTTACTCCCAATGTTGTTTCTTAATCTGCGTGAAAAACTCTATAACATCAAGTAAATCGGAACGGAGGAGTATATGTATTTAAAGTAATCCCAAATTAACTCTTTATCTTCTTCTCTTTTTCTTTCTTTGTTTCCTTCTTCTAATCCTCATCAATATGTATTCAAAATAAACTCCATTACTAGCACATAAAACTTCGTTTGATCACATAATATAAGTTAATTCCTCTCTGCTCGTAACTTTTTTTTTTGGTTGATCTTTTATTTCGTTTCGTGCATAGATTTTGTTATTCTTATTGTGAAAGAAAAATATTTTGATGGAGAAATTGCACAAAATCCTACATCTAACATGGTAAGTTATTGATATAACCGCTCAAATTTTTTGTTGTTTTTGGTAATAGCTCAAACTTTTTAACTGAGATGATTTTTTATTTTTTTGATATTAAATTTTTGAGATTTTTTTAGTTTTCTTTTGGATCCAGGAAATAGACTAGTCTAGGGAATAACAAGTTGAAGATCTAATTAACTGATGTTCAAGTAGGTGTTCCTTCTATCTATTAATTAAGATCAATCAAAATCATTACTTATATGTATGCTATTTTGTTTGCTTTTATTGTCTGTAGGTGGAATTTCTTTTACCGGTAAGCAAGGCTACTAATCCTCCTCTTTGAAGAGAAGAGAAGAATTTATTTGTCACATTTCATCTTGAAGAACCGGTTCCAGATTCAGAGAAACAACTAGTATGAGGATTGTGATCAAATGTGAAATCTAATACGCTTCAATTGTTAAGAAATCATTAGATCTAAAATGTATGATTTCTTAGTTCAACATCTGGATGTTTTTGGTATTCGTTGTACACTTCAATTCCTGATGCGATTGTACCAAAGCTATTTCTTTGTTGTAATATTTAAATTATATCTCTTTTCACTGGAAATTATATTTCTCTTATTGATGAAACATATAATGTCTCATGACCTATAATAATTATTTGAGTAAAAAAAGAATTTTTTCGTAAAAATAATTATTGCAAATTTTCTGATCAGCGTTTTCTGATTCCGAATCATCATTGGAGTAATTATTTTTTGTTCATAAAAATAATGATTGCAAATTAATAATTTTGTTTTTCATTCAGAATCATTGAGAATATATTTTCACGAATATTTTAATTAATAATTACGTAAGCGTTTAAGAAAAATCGTGGTATCTTCTCCAAGCTCGTGAAGGCAAGTACCCCAAAACCATAACCCTGAGCCGTACACTTCTCCAAGTACTTGGCATTTAAAAAAATAAATGGATAATTATTTGTGACGAAAATAATAATAATTGTGATATAAAATTATGCTATGAAAGCTGCTCAGCATAAGTGACGCTTTTTGCGTCGCTCAGATTATTTGCAACACCTGTTTTTGTAACTCATTAACCGAAAGACTAATAATGTCACGAAAATGTATTTGTGACGCAAAATCCAATAATTGTGAAGTTATTTTTCATCGGAAAAACCCATGTTTTGTTGTAGTGAACCGGCACTTTTATAAATTAAGGAGCCAAACAGTTTTAGAACATGCAATTGGGGGATATTAAAACTAATTGGGAGATATGAAATAGTAATGTTACTGTTTATACCGGCATGGTTTTTCAGCGACGGGGAAAAAAATACATACCGACATGAACAGTAACATTACTATTTAAATCCCCCAATTAATTTTAGTATCCCCAATTAATCCTTCCAGTTTTACTATAAGTTAATTACTATTTTAATTAATTGATGATTTGAATAAGAACTCGTCCCTTCCGGAACATCCGATAAAAAAAAACAAAAAAAAACTCACAATTGATGATATTGCATTTTAAACGGTAATGACACATCCAGCTGGTAGAACTCTTTTAATTCAATCAAATCTATCTCATTTTATTCTGGGTATAAAGCTTTTCAAACAACTATTTTCTTGATAAATGGATCTCCAGCTGTTGCTCTCTCTTTCATTTCTCCTTTTGAAATGCTTATTCACCTTAAACCAGATTATACTTTCCTCAGAGTTTTTAGTTGTGCCTGCTTTCTTTGACTTGGACCTTACACTTCCACTAAACTTTAGCCAAGAAGTAAAATGTGCATTTTCATTGGGTACTCCTCTTCTCACAAGGGTTACAGATACTTGACCCAATTACCGAGAGAGTTTACATTTCCAGATATGTTTCTTTCAATGAGACTATGTTACCTGCAATGACTTATAAATTGTCTGTCTCTAATTCAACTCCAGCTACTATTGCTCTCTCCTAGCTCCTCCTTGATTGATACTCATTACCCATTACATTCTTATGATGCAGTGTCCACCACTCATTCTACGTTACATGTTCCTGCAACAATATCTCCTTCTTCTTAGCATTTGAGGTCATTCTGCCAACAACTTTTCTAATCATTCCAATATTTTGTCTGAACATATATCTCCTAATGCTCCCTCTCCTAACACTCATGGTATGATCAGTAGAGATCTCCTCCCCTTTTAATGAGAGCAAGACTAATCAAAAATCTCCCAATTTAACTAATATCAGCCGTTGGATCTCCCCTCTTCAAAGTTAGACCATTGGATGAAAAAATATTCCACAAAAGATTCCTGTCGCAAAAAAATAATCGTGGCGTTTTTTTTTCCTTCGTTACTTGCCGAAAATACCCTTCCATTTTCTTTTCCAAAACACAACGCTTTCTTTTCCTCTTCAGTTCCATCACCACCAAAAACACCATCACCCCCACCACTAGCAACACCACCACTATCTTATGCAGTCATGTTTAGTTCATCTTTCTTTCAGAAAATCGTGTCATCGCAATTTCCTAAGCCGTGCCTGAAACGAAATTGCCTCAATTGCATGTCTGCTAAATATTATGCATACATGGTTACTTCCCGTTGATCTTTCATACCATCATCAACAATCTACTTCAGGTATGTAACATCTATTCCAATTTCGATTATAAAATTTCAAGTTGTAACGATTATGTCGCAAATTCAAAGAAATTTCTTGATTTATCTTGCTAATGGTACATATATGTTGCGCGATTGATTTGATGGTCCAATGTCTCCTTTGATTGCACCCACTTTTGTATTTGAAAATCCCTTGTGATTGTATAATTTAATTCTAGGGTTAGTCTCGATTTAGGATTTAGGCTAAATCGATGTATGATGCAAAAAAAAAATATGTTTTTTTTTTTACAATGTTCAATGCTTCACTTTCAATTGTTATTAGTTGAATTAGAGTTTAAGTTTTTATGAATTTGATATAATGGATTAGTGAATTCCCATCTTGAATTTGTGGTCTGATGTTTGAATGCGAAAATTATTCGAATTGGGTATCTGGGACTTGACAACATTGAGATTTCTTTTTCTATTTGAGATATATGTAAGTATATCATTTGGATTGGATATGACAGGTTTATGGATTTAAATGAGTAGTAAATCAAGATATTTACAAATGGGACTTACAAAAGACAAGTTGGGTTGGACTGTCGAGTTATAATGATGCCAGAGTAGCAAATTACAACTATATGTCAACTGAAGTAACTGAAACATTGGATCATGAACACTACTTTCTTAAGTTTATGCGCATTTCTTAAGATTGCACTAATGTATTAGCAAGCAGTCAATACACCATTATTCAGATAATAACTAATATAAATTTGATACACAAAAAATAAATAACTGAATATCTTCTTTTAATTCAAGCATTCTGAGGATTTCTAACTGAACCCTGAACTCATTAATCTAGTCATTGAAACAATATTTCACTGATAACTGAGGATTTATATTAGACCTGAAATGTAAAGTAGAAGCACAAGGAACTGCTCTAGACACATGATAGAAGAGAAACAAATGTTCTGCAGTTGCAGGGGGGATGTTACATAGCCTGCGTTGAGTTGATATTTTACTAAGTACGTCTTTATGATTGTTATGTGTAACTATATTGATACCTCTATGTGTACCTGTATTGATAGGTAGATATCGAAAGGTACATGTGTTATTCGGGTAATAAAAATGCATTAGGTCTTATTGCATGTCCATATTTTTAGTAGTATTCCTTATCTAACTTCATAATTTTGATAAAAATATTAGTGTCATGTAGACCTATTTTCCATAACTTCCTCAATCCGCCACGATGAAGCTAAGATCCGGGCCCTAAAGATAGGAAAATGCACTTCCATTTTCCCTTGCAAGCATGCTCGTGGAGCATGATGCATCTAACTTAGCTTCCACGCCGTTCTAACTCACCCTTGTTCTGCAAAGGGTTTAAATCATTGAAGGTTGTGGCCAATGCACCTTACATGCATGTATGGATTCCGAGTGACTTGCCTCAATGTAGGAAATTCATCACTGAATTTTCTATCTAGCTGAGCGATCGTCACATCTATAACCCATCGCTCCATCGAAATTGTCCCCACTTAGCCACTGCGGTTATCCGGCAGTGTAGGGTTTTCAACGGGCATCGTTGCGGTAATCCAGCAGAAACTTCCCGAATGGTCACCCATCCCTGGATTGCTCCCGCCCAACACTACACCAAATCCTGGTTTTAGCAACGCTTAATTTTCGGAGGTGTGCAACGGATATAGACGTTGCACACTTAACAACATTAATATCCGTTGCACACCAGATTATCCGTTGCACAAATTACTCATATATCATTTACAAAAATAAACTAGTGGTGCAACGGATAGTCAACGCCTAAAACCGTTGCACAATCTGTGGTTTTTTTTGTCATATATAGTAAGTTTATGGGCTTTTAGTAGCGTTTTTTTTTATTTATTAATTTTCTGATTTCTTTTTTTTTCTTAATTGTTTATAAAAGAATTAAAATTGGTTCCCCAATTTTTCCCTCTCAAATTTTCACCCAATTCATTCTCCCTCCCAAACTTAAAATTAACAAACCCTTCCCTCCATTTTTTCCCTCTAATTTCATCATCTAAGAACCTCAAATGCAGATCTAAAAGAATTTCATAAGATTTTAATACCTATTTTTCTTAATTATTTTCGGAAATAGAAATCTCTCATATTTTTCATATAACTTTAAAACCCGTCTCTCTCTCTCTTTCTATTTTTTTTTTTCAGTCGACATCTTCGGTGAGAGAGTGGAGAAAAAACTTTTCTCTTTTCTTCATCAAATCTCCTTAGATTCTAGGCTTTCCCGTGAGATTATAGTCTTCGTTTAAACAAATCATAACCCATGTTCTAGAAATCTTTTAATCGATTCATCAGTTGAAATCTTCCGAAACCCTAATTCTAGAATATCAATTTTTGCTCTGAAATCTAAAATTAAATCATTCAATAGGATTATGAGCAGCCGTTTGTGGATTATCATCAGGTATAATCGTTCAACTAGTGTTACTGATTCTTAATTTTATTTTTATCGAAATCTTTGAAGTTTTTTTTTTAACCTAACTCTGTGAATGAGTTAGGGTTTTTTTATTTTGTTGTTCTTTATTTTGTAATATGCACTTTTGAAGAATTGGGTTTGTTTCTATTTAGTTGAAGTTGAAGTTTTTGTGAATGAGTCTGTTGGGTTTTTTATCTGAAAGAGTTAGGGGTTTGTGACAAATACGATTTCTTGTTAGCAGTTGGATTGATTTTTGACTTGATGATTACATTTTTGGCGACACAACTGGTATGCTTGTGATTAAACTTTGGGCTTTATAGGCTTGAATAGGAATTTAAGGTTTGTTTTCTTTGAGTTCTGTAACATTATTTAGAAAATGGAGATACAAAGAGGGGTGTGAGACATGAGGAATCTGTTAAGTATGTTTAAGTGAATAGCAAGTGTACTTTATTTTTGTGGAATACAAAGAATCATAAAGAAAAATGTTTCAGTTGAATGGAGTATGTATGGCATAAAAAGTTGGAAAATTAATGTAGATACTGGAACAAAACATTCTAGTTATTAGGATTTGCATATTATAACTTTGTCATTACCAGAATGCTGTAATTGAATTAAAGCTGTTGTCTGAGATGCTTGACCTTGTTGGATGTCTACAACTCCTTAACATATGATCACTCTTTCAGTCATGGGAATCTAATATCTGTTTTGTTGTCGAGAAGCGTATCACTTTGCCGTTGCTAGTTCATTATTTGTTTCATAACATAGTTTGCATGTAATAATTTCCTATAAATTGGTCTGAAGCGTATCACTTTTCCATTACTGGTTTGTTCTTTATTTCGTAGCATAGTTTGTGTTTAATAATTTCCTGGTTAGTCTGGTTTGAATACTTCATGTTAGAACTTTTAAGTATTATGTATGTGTGAAACCAAGTAGAACTTCTAAGCTGCCAAGATAATACCAATCAGTCAATAGATGTCTTTGCACTAAGGGTATAATAATTATAGTTGTCAATGTTGGTGTGAAGCATCAAATTTCTGAACTATGGTGTTTATGTATATATGCAGGGTTGTTGGATTTTTTGTGCCTGAAGGTGTTGGCGTATTGATCTTGTTGGATGTCCACCGTTGATATAGGTTTGTTTACTACAGAAATTTGAATACATTGTTTGTACTTGTCTTAGTCGCACTAAAAATGTTGTATGTTTTTTATTTCATTTTTATTGAATGTCAACTTCTTACTTTTTCTTTTTGTTGGTTGTTTACTTATAAGGTACCGACGTATTGAGTATGACAGTTAACCGCAGAGAGAGTTTTGTTAGGTTTTCTTCTATTCTATTTTTTTTCAGTGAATTGTTTTCAGTTTTCTTAGAATTTAGTTTTCTATTGTATGTTATTATCTGCTTTGTTAGTGTTGTAAAATGTCTAGGAAAGTTGGATGTTTGAAGATCGCGTTGAAGAGCTGCGGGAGATTGTGCCAGATGGAGCTAAGGTATGTTTCTGGATTGTGGTACCTGCAATTTCTGTAATTTTTTTTTATATTTCTGCGCAAGGTTTGTTAATTTTATTAAGTTTTGTTCTATTACAGTGTAGCATCGACTCATTATTGGACCGCACTATCAAACACATGCTCTTCTTGCAAGGTGTGACTAAATACTCAGACACACTGAAACAAGCTGAGGAGCCAAACGTAACAACGTTAAATCCTTAGTTCTCATTTACGTATACTAGAATCAGCACAAGATAGTGACTTATCTGTACCATATTAACCTCTAGATATTGCGATGCTTCCATATTATCAGTGAGGACAATGGCGTAGTTCTAAAAGAAAACTTAAATGTTGGTGGCGGTGCTACTTTGGTTATTCAAAGCTCTAGCAAGTATCTAAAGTTTATTTTTTTTCGTAGTCTGAGTTCAAAGCTCTAGCAAGTATCTAAAGTTTAATTGATTATTCAGAATTAGTAATACTTGTCTTCTCACTAAAGTAGCAGAATCAATTCTGAGAGAAGCAGAAAACGTCTTTTTCTCTAAGTTTGCTGGTGAATGACCAAGTGTTACCTGGTTTAAAAAGTGTTGTCTACTGGTGTTCGGTGTTCCATGGTTTACCTTTATAATGTGATATTCATTCATGTGTATTTGAGATATCAGAAAGCTTCACAGCTCAGTGACGTATTTCTATCTTTTGTGTGTCCTTGTTACTCATCAGAATGTACCCTTGTATCATAATTTTGACAAGGGTGATACTGCTCACAGGTTACTGAACTAGTTAAGTTGCATCGATATGAAGTTTTATGTGTCTACTTCATGATATGGATAGAAATTCTGATGATCATTGTGAATTTACTTTTCTTATGAATATGCTTAGGATACATGAGGTACTATGTAAATTCCAGTGCTTATGAACTTTCAAAATATTTTACATTGAAAATTTTCTGTTCTGATCCTTTTTTCAAGCCTTAACTCCTTGAGAAAAGAAAAGCATGTACTCCAAAATCCAAGGTGGGTGTCAAATGCGAATTTAAGTCAATAAAGAAGCATAGAAGAAGTGCCCAGTCCTCATTGCCAATATCCTTTAAATGTGCAATGCTCAAAATCATTGTGATATAGGTACTCAGAGATGGGCGGGAAAGAGTTGGATGCTTCAGTTTTAGTATCAGGAGGTATAATTAGCATCAAGCTCATTGATATCATCCCTGCCGATGCTCGTCTTCTTGAAGGAGGCCCCCTAAAAATTGACCAGGTAATAGAGAGATGCAGCTTAGATTCCATTTTAAGAATTAAAAGTTTTTTTTTTGCTTATCCTACATCTATTTTTTGATTCTTCTAAGTGGACGGCGATGTTATTTGACATTGAAGTTTATTATGGTTCAACATGTAAACAAGGAGAGATTGAAGTTGTTGTCATAGCTACATGACGTTACTCATTTCTCGGATAGGCGGCTTATTTGGTTGACTCCACCGATGTTTTTGGCCATTTCCAGAAGGAATGCATATGTCCATTAACATTCCAACATTATAACAACCTCTGAAATCTAAGTGAATGGAGTTTAATTTGAATACTGTTCTCCATGCAGGTTCTTAATTCCATTGGAAATTTCTTCATTTGTTTGATAGCAGTGGGAATGATCCCTGAGATCATCGTTATGTTTCCTATCCAGCATCGACCATCCCGAATTGGAATCAATAACCTTTTTGTTTTGTTAATCGGAGGAATACCCATAGCTACTCCCACCGTGTTATCAGTTACGCTTGCAATTGGATCTCATAGCCTCTCACAATAGGTACATAATTTCGAGTAAATTGTTTTAAGGAATGCCCCAATTGTGTGTAATGTTGTTCATCTCCATTTGTTGTATCAAGGGTGCTATCACAAAACGGATGACTGCGATAGAAGAAATGGCTGGAATGGATGTCCTCTGATATGCTAATAGTTAAAAACACATTCAAACAGAAAACCTTTAATGTCAATATTGTAATTTTAGTAGGAATCACATGAATGTGTAGTTAAAGCTCTTGCAAGTTGTAACAGCTCCCTAATTTTTTTATTCCAGGAGGCTCATCTGCAAGGTCATGCGGTCTCAGCATCTCATGTTTCAAGCAAGGCCACGGTATGTAGTTCGTCTTTTGTTTTCTTCACACAGATTTTATTTTAATGAGGGCTGATTGATGGATAGTTACAGTTCTTTCTGAATTGTTAGAGCAACTGGACCTTATTGTTAATAACTGTGATGTAGGTGTATACCCCTCTGAGTGTAACCACACCTGTGAAGTCATAGTTTAGTGGCATTTTCCTTCTAATTTTCTTCATCTTATATCTAGAATTCAATGTTACCTGAGTTGACGTGGAATCTTTTCTTTTGCCTTCCCTCTTCTGTTCTCATGTTCATTTTGTATAGTTGTGTTGGATCAATTGTTTTTTTTTTTTTTTTTTGAGTAATGTTTACATGTGAGGATGATAAAATAGCTAATCCCAAGTCTGGCGAAGAGGGTGAAACCGTTGTGGGAACTCCAGTAGGAACTCTGCCTTCAGCTATTGTAAAAAGACTATAACTACTACTTTTCCTCCTGCATCACGTGCGGAGGTGTCAAAGCATGAGGGAGTGCCTTCTGATCTCTGGGTGAAGGTACAATTTCATAAATTAATTTTTGCTCATGCCTGTTGGTGATGCTACATGATCTTCAAGTTCTTCTCATTGGTAATGAGTTCATGGACAAAGCAGAGCTAGAGGAAATAGTCAATGGAAATAAGGCTCTGTAAGGGTCAATGTCCTACCATTGAAAGATTGACAAAATCACTCATGATGCACGACCATATCAATGGAAATAAGCTTATGGTTGTTCGTATCATCAAACATGCTATAGACATCATTCATCTTTTGACTGATGCTAACCCTATCCAAATCATTGGTGATGCTGTTATCAACAGGTATATCTGCTAAACTGTCTATTTGAATTGTTCCTGTGTTTTACTTTTTGTGAAAAACCTTCTTGTACTTATGTAATTTAGGCCATGTTCCTTTAGAATCTATTTTGTTGTGAGTTTCTGTATAGTTTACCATGTAAAACTGAACTGTTTAAATCTAGTTTGTATACTTGATAGTGTAGTTTAATACTTTGTATGCGCCTCACCTTTTCGATTAATTTGGAAAATAGGAAAGGCATGCTTTTTTCCTTATCTGTGGAAACAACATTGGATTCTAATTCTGTCTTGTACTCCGCAGAGTTAATGTTCTTCCACCTGGTAGTGTTTGGAATGGAAAGGACTTCTCCGAATGTAACAATAGAAGGTTTGGTTTTCATAGTTTCAAATTCAGAAACTTGTGTTTATAATATTTGGGAATTTGTGCAAGTTGTTTAGTATTGTATGGGTTTATGGTTCATCTATCTACTCTATTAATGTATGAATGGTTCTTGATGGATTGTGATGATCAATAATTGTTCTTGATCGATTTTAATGATATTGAGGTTTCGTCCAAATTGGGTCTTTTAGTTCAGTTGCAGAAATCTGCCGGAATTATAACGGCGGCACATTTTTTAGACACGAAAATTATTTTGCAACGGATATAAACGTTGTAAAATTATACGTTGCACAAATTACCGGAAATGAGCAACGGATGTAACTGTAACCAAATAAATAAAACGTTGACAATATCAAAATGGGACCCATAAAAGTGTTATTCTATAAATAATATCCGTTGCACAAATTATTTATACGTTGCACAAATAAGAAAAGGTGCAACGGTTGTGCAACATTTATAAGCGTTGTACAAATTAATTTGTGCAACGGATAAAATGTGTTGCACACCAATGCACAACGCCGTTTTGCCAACGTTTATTTCCGTTGCACAAATTATGCGCAACGTTTATAAACGTCCCAAAATGGCCATTTTGGTGTAGTGCAAGCACGCTTAACTGCAGAGTTTTCTGCCAACTCTGGAGCCAATTGTGCTGAATAGGCCTCGGTATAATGTAGACGTTCCTTGCCGCTTGTGAGACCAGTATCTGGCATAACAGCCCATCATATATACTCTCCCACCCGAGCATAAGTGAACTATCCCTAGACGTTCCTTGCCTCTTGTGAGGCCAGAGCACAAGTGAACTTTTCCTAGTTGTATCTCAACTAATACTGATATTGTTCCCACTTACTCATTACTGCGGTTATCCAGCAACAGCTTACCGATAGGTCACCCATCTTGTGACTACTCCCGACTGAGCACGCTTAACTGAAAAGTTTTTTTGCACACCTAAGTCAAGTAAACCCATCAGGCCTCGGTGTTAGGAAAGGATAAATCATTACTTATATTTCATTCAGCCAACCACTGGAGAAATCGGGCTATTACAATAACACTACCTTAAATTGGAGTCGTCCTCGGCTCCAGGATATATTCGCAATCCCATATCTCCGACGTTCCCTTCCCCTCATGAGAAATACTTGGACCAACCCCGTCAAACGTACCTTCTCACCCTCGGTAGGTGACCCGTCGCCGGCTATGATACCATTAGTAACGACCCGTCCCTCCACAGATATTGTCCACACTTAGCCACTGCGGTTATTCGGCAGGGTAGGGTTTTCAACGGGCATCGATACGGTAATCCAACAGAAACTTCTCGGATGGTCACCCATCCACGGATTGCTCCCATCCGAGCACGCTTAACTGAAGAGTTTTCTACCAACTTTGAAGCCAACTGAAAAGGCCTCGGTATAATGTAGAAGTTCCTTGCCTATTATGAGGCCAGAGCACAAGTGAACTTTCCCTAGTTGTATCCCAACTAATACCGATATTGTTCCCACTTACCCATTACTGCGGTTATCCAGCAACAGCTTACCGAGAGGTCCTTTTGTGGTTTATTTTACGTGATCCATGTTGTTTGATCTTCCTACTAAACACCACTAACAAATGTAAGCTTGTTTTTGTGTTTTTGTAGCATGAAGTTGTGAAAGCGCGCTTCTTGGAGGTAAAGGGGGAAGCATTCGCATTCGATGCAAGCTATCACTTCTTGGCCGATAACATCCCGGTGGATAACCCGGACTACTTGGATGCGTTATCGTCTTCGTCGGAGGAAGATTGGTGGTTTTAGAAGTTTTAATGTAGGTTTTTTGGGTATACCTCTATGTAATCCCTCACGAGACTATAACTCGTCCACTAGGGTCACCTAGGGGTTTAAAGGCTTGATGCACATGCTAAGTGCATTTTATTTTTTATGTTTCAATCAATGTAGTAACCAAAATTGCATGGATAAAGTAAATTACATCTTCCATATTTTATGTTTTCTGTTTGGTATAACTACATGTCGGCAAGGTTATAAATCCTTAACATGCCGGCTACAGGTCAGCCATCAGTGATAAAAACTATTTGCTTGCCGACTTTATGACCGCCGGCATTGTAGGAAAATTTTCCATGCCGACCGTAAAATTCTGTTCAAAGATAGTCGGCGTGTTCTTCAACCAAGACAATTCCGGAGGTCATAAGGTCGGCATGTTATTCAAAGTGGACCCTGCCGGTTGAATTGTAGTCGGCAGGTTATTCAAAGTGGTCTCTGCCGGCAACACTTGTCGGGCACCTTATTCAAACCTCGACCTTGCCGGCCTTATGCATTTTCAAAACAAATTTTTTGATGGAAATCATAAGACATATGAAAGTTTTAATTTACTGAATTCATAATTTCAAAATTTTAATCTAAACTCAATTAATTAACCTAATCAGAATTTTAGTGTTAATTAACCAAGGACATTTTAGCCATTTAGAAAATACAAGGTTAAGGGGTGGCTTGACTTTACTTCATAATGACCCTATTTCGTCTTATTGGATATACCCCAATTAATCTGGGTATACCCCAATCAAGCCAGCTTTTCTACTGAAAAGCACCATCAGAATATGGCTTTTTTTTTTTTGGTGACCATGGGCTTTTGTTGCCTGCAAGTGGGCCTTACCCTGCTTGCCTATCAGGCCTGGCCTTGCGTGACTGGTCCATCACCCAGTAATTCGATTCAGAACCAGCAATATAAAACTCTAGTGCTACTCATTCGCAAAAAATCGGTCGTCAAATTGAAATCCTAAAAATGAGTATTTCATCCCGAAGCAGCAGATTCAAACTAAAGCAAAGCGATGAAGAAGCATCTCTGTTGTTAAAGCTTCCGGAAGAGATTCACGATGAGATATTTCTGAAGTTACCAGGGAGATCCATTTTAGCATCAAGGTGTGTATGCAAGTTTTTTTATAATCTACTTTCTAGACCTAATTTTATCAGGAATCATCTCAAACGCAAAATTAACCCTAGAATCTTGTGTTTTCGTAAATCCTTGAAAAACAAGCCCCCCATGATTTACTCTATACCTATAGATTATGCTTCAATTTCATCATTATCATGTGATGGAGCTGTTCCAATCAATTATCCCTTTGAATCCAACAAAACTTATCGTCACGACATTCTGGGTTCATGTGATGGGTTGGTCTGTTTAAAGATTGAGAGCTTTAATAGAGCTGAGAATGGAAAAAGGGGAGAATCATTGCAAACTTGCTATTATACTATTTTGAACCCATTAACAGGAGAATACAAGGATTTTTTAGGGCCGCCCACTCATGGATCCAAGCCTAGTTATTCTGATTGCAAAGTTACCTATGGATTTGGTTATGACAGCAACCTTGATGATTACAAGGTATTAATGATATCCGATTTTGAAGAAGCTGGTTGCTTCAAAATTGATGTTTATTCCGTGAAATCTGATTCATGGAGTCGTACTCAGGGCACCGTCAATTACTCATTTCGTTGTGATAGTAAAAGATGTCATGGTGTGTTTTTCAATGGAAGTCTTCATTGGTTGGGATTCATGGGAAGTAAAGCCACCCAAGAAACCTCGTCCCAAGTTATAATCTGTTTTGATATGAACAATGAGACATTGGTGGATATGCCATTACCTGGAAGTATTATAGATTTTCAGGAGAGAATGCATATGAATGTGGGAGTGTGGGGAGACTGCATTTGTATAACTTGTGTTGGGGGACCAGTTAGAACCGAAGTGTGGGTGATGCAAGAGTATGGAGTTGAAGAATCTTGGATCAGAAAATATACCAGAAGATGGTACCGAATACAACTACTAACATGCGAAATGATAGGGTCTTTAGTTCGATATTGGCAGCCGCTATGGTGTTTTAACAATGGGGAAATTCTGGTAAACAATCGCAAGGAATTACTTTTATATGATCCAACAAATGACAAAGTTAGATCAGTGGTGGTCCGTGATATTATTATGGGTAAAAGTCGAGAGAGTTATGTGGAGAGCATCGTCTCACTTGACTCTGGTACTTATATGGAGAAACATACTGCAGATGGGATCGTGAAGAGTCTCAAATGACAATGTTTAAGGTAAAAATGTTATGCAGTTTTTCTATTATTATTATTACAGTTATATTTTTGAGTTTACAACTATAAGACCACTTTGGTTAATAAGGAAAACTAGGTCGCATAGAAATGTTTTTTCATTTCCCGCTTTTATGTGAGTATCTGTATTTGTTGCGGAACGTTCGAGTGAAAAGTTTTGCTTGTTTTATAAATATATAAATGATATGCATCTTTTCCAATAGTGATTCCTTCCAATTGACAGAAATAATTCAGTCTGTAGAAATAGAAGATCACCTGAAAGGGCTAACTGTTGTACGTATTAAGTTTACCTGCAAAAGAACGAAATGAGTCATTAAGGTCCTTGTTGCATTCTGTACTCAGTTCTGTAGTCGCTGGCATTAGAGAACAGGTGAAATAATCCTAGCTGTCACTGTGGCTGATGGTGATATTACCATTACTGTCGTTATGATTGCTACCATTGCAGTGTTCTGTGCCGGGAGGCCATTTTACCGGTGGAGAATAGCCAAGCAGGGGAGTCCTCTGACCCCAATGATTCAGGTTTTGGTAGCAGCTATCGTCAAGAGAAATCTGATTATCTGGCTCATTTATATGATGACACGAACCATCCAACACTTCTACGTCGGACTGACAAGTTCAGGTAACTAACTACACTGTTTTAAGCTCTAGCTCCTGTAAGAATAAGATGAAGCCAATATTTAGATATACATTTTCATTTCCAGCGTTGTTTACTAATGCAAGTGCACATTTACAGATTTCTCGACAAAGCTGCAATAGTTGAAGAGAGCGATACGGAAGAAATTCAGAAAGCTGTATCATTGATTTCAAACCAAACTAAGATCCGGAAAAATCCTTGGAGATTAGCAACTGTGACAAGCATAGAAGAATTGAAATTTCTTCTAAACATGATTCCCATTTGGTTGACAACATTGACATTTGGCATATGTTCAGCTCAGGCAACAACATTCTTCATCAAGCAAGGTATCCATATGAACCGGAAGATTGGCAATGGAGAATTTGAACTACCACAGGCATCAACCTATTGTATCGCAGCCATTGGAATGATACTCTCCATTTCTGTGTATGACATGATTCTAGTACCCAGGCTGAGAAAAGCCACAGTGAATGAGAGAGGTATCAATATCCTTCCAAGGATAGGAATTGGTATGGCAATTACTATGTTAGCAATGGTAATTGCAGCGCTGGTGGAAAGGAAAAAAACTAGCTGTTGCACGGAGTTCATCAGGAAAGACATTGATGAGTGTGTTCTTTTTAGCACCACAGTTCTTGGTATTTGGTATCGGAGATGGTTTTTCTCTGGTGGGTCTGCAAGAATACTTCTACGGCCAATCGCCAGAGAGCATGAGAAGCTTGGGCCTTGCATTTTACCTCAGCGTGCTTGGAATTGGCGATTTTCTTAGCAGCATATGGATAACAGTTGTCGATCGACTTAGCGGAATGAATGGAAGGAGTAGCTGGTTTTGGAAGGACATGAATGAAAGTAGAATAACGCTGTGAGGCTAAGTGTTGTGAAGCGGAACACCGTGAATTGAATTGCTATGAGCCAAAGAACTGCCAGCTGAAAAAATGTGTTCCTGTAGCTGATACTGAGGTATGTTTGTATTTTAATAATCTTTTTTTGAGCTTGGTTGTGTATTTATCAACAATACCGCAGTGACTGTTAAAGAATCAATTACTTATATAAAATTTTGCCACTTTTCCATTCTAGGCTGGTTGGTGTTGGTGAGGATTGCACACAAATCTTGCTGCTCCATTGATTGACCATGCTTTTGTTGCTAAGGTATTTTTTTCCTTACCTTGCTCTTCAATTAACTTAATTGTTTCCCCTATGGTTACTTTTCATTTCTTTCGCTTTTCTGGAGCAACATTATTTGGGGTTACATTTTTTTTAGTGCCTTCTTTTCACATTACTTGTATTGTTCCTTGTTCCTCTTTGCAGCTGTCAGTTCCGACTTCTTATTTTGACTTCAATTCGTAATCAGCTATAAAAAAAACCCCTAATTGGTCTTTTTACCAATTTCTAGTACCTGGCCCAGCTCCTAATTTCTTATTGCACTGATTTAGCTTAGGGCTTGATAATGATTATGGCTAAAATGGTTTTCTTCTACTGTGTATCATATGACTTGGTCATTTAGCATTATCTTGGAGTAACCGTGCCTGTAGTTGTTACTCATTTGGGATCCATCACTCGCTTTATGCATACTAGCGTTGTAGCATGCTGTTGAACTTAAGTTGTATTCGAGTTATAGTAGTCTTAGTTGTTTTAGAAACTCTTTTTTGTTATTCCAGCGAAACATAAAAAGTAAAATAAAATTTGCTGGTATTGTTACCATCACTTGTGGTGGTTAGCTCTTGTTCTATGCACTAATTCCTTTGCGAATAGCTGGTTCAGATTATATACATTGATGTTGATCTAATATGATGAAATGATAGTTTGCACAGCTTTGCGCATCCCCTATATATGCTTGTTAAGTTGGTGGTTGTCAATTCTGCGATGTGTGCGCCCTTGGATCAATAAATATTAAATGTTTTAAGTTCTGAATGTAGGATATTGTGCGGTTTATTCAACAACCAATTGTTAAGGTTTCTTTTTGATTTTGTAGCATTATTTTTTGAAACTTTTCTGACAGTCTACATGATTTCTTATGTAGGGATTGAGCAAACAGGTATAGGTGTGCAGCTGCTGAAGCATAACTAACACCCTGCAGCTAATGGAACTCAGCCGTCGATGCGCACTGTCAAAATCAGTGAACCAAACTTAAGCGCTGTGATCCAAAAGACTGCAAGCAGAAAAACCGAGCCAACAGCTGTATGCCAAAGTTTCCTAACTCCAATTCTTTGTTTACTATATATTGCATATATATTTCGTACCGATGTGAGCGTTTTTGTTCACTGCTTTTCAATCCTAAGCCATTTTTTTATAAGGAGGGTTATCGAAACAGAATGATGGTGCAGTTGTGTGTAGGCATTGCACCTCTTATTGCATTGGCACGTTCAGAAGCTGAAGCATCTTACCTTTTTATTTGGGCATACATTCACTACAGATTCTTGCCAATGAAATCTTACAGAAGTTAGCATTGTAAGTTGCACCCTTCATAAGCCAGTGGTTTTAGACAGGCACGAGTCGACTCGTACCAGTCATGTCATTGTTAACAAATCCTAAACCGAATCGACTCTGTTTATTGACTCGAATCGTTCAAGACCTTTTGGTCAACGAGTCTGACCAAGAAAATCTGAAGTCATCTTGTAGCAAGCAATTATCACCTAGAGACTGGATCTAGTCTGTTTGGTAGTTAAATGGAGCATTTAAGATACGTGTTTAATATTACAAGTGTTTGTAACAAATTTCAGTAGACGTTGATTACATTTTAGTTTCTTACCAATAAACTTAACAAGCTTCAGAGAAATTGATATAACATTTCTTTGATCCCAATTTTTCTCAGCCTCGGCATCACAATCCTTTCCAGCCAGAACTTCTGCTCATCCATTTCATTTCTTATTTATCCCAAACTCATAGAAATCCAACTCTACTAGTCTACTAGTGCCAGTGTGATGAAGATGGGATATGCAGTACGTAAGATAAAGTAAAATAGATGACTTATGGGACGTGATGCAGAAATCAAAATCATCCCTACCCTATCTATCCCTCTTATAGGTTGCAGGACTAGTCTAGTCTAGAGATGTGAATAGTGAATTGAAAATGATCATTACCCTCTATCTCTCTTGTAGGTTGTAGGATGACTAGTGATTCCCAGTCTAGTCTAGACTAGAGAACTGAACATTGTCCCTAATAAGATTCTCTCTTCAGAGAATAATGATCACTAATTTTTAAATCAAACAATGTATACCCATATGCCATTTTTCACTTTTTTTTTTTTTTTTTTTTTCACCTCACTGTGCTCTTTTACCTTAGAAAGGCGTTTTTAAGTTTGATAAGTTTATTGCAGAAAATAGATGTTTACGTAGCAGCAGTGCAGCACCAGTGAGTGAGACCAATAATTTGGGGTAGAAATAATTTTATATAGTATCATTGGATTTGCTGCGCCACAGACTTGGACGGTCACAGATGACGTCCACGTATGTTAGTATTTAAAATAAAAAAAAACTTATTTAAGATTTATAAACCCTGAGATGAAATTAATTTATGATTCTTTTCTCGTACAACTTTGATTTGGACTAGTCCTTTAAAATCCCATGCGTATTCAACTTCATCTAGCATCTTTGTTTGAGATATCATATGAGATCTTGCTGCACAGTCTATCTATCATCTTTGGGATATCATATGAGATCTTGTCTATCCATGACTCTACATGTCTTGTTCCAATCAACTTTTTTGGTGGAGCTTCTTAAAAGAAGTTAAGTGGGGGTAAGAAATTTCATATAACCACCGGATAATCCGGTGTTAAAAGAAACTTGACTAGAAATATTTGCAGGTTTCATGTGTGTCTTCTTAAAAATAGGAACCTGCACCTCTTTTTTCGATGATACTAGGTTTTTTTTCAGTCCCTTTCCTGTGTAATAGATTATTTTTATCTTCATTTTAAATGATAAAAGTACGTACTAGTAATAGTAGTTGGTGAAAGTTTAAAAGAGTTATGAAGGAACAAGATTCAAACCAAAGAAAACTGAAGAAGCAAACAATATTTTATCAAAGCTAATCAATGGCTACAACTTCAGGTAATCACCCATGTTCTATTGTTAAGATAATCAAAACTGTTGGCTATACAGAATCAGTGACAAATGATGGTAAACGAGATGTGCATGTCACGTTTGAGGCATTACGGTACGTCAATGAACCCACCACTTCTGCTTTGAAATTGATTGTTTGAATGGAACTCAACACGCACGGAAGGTGTTTGAAGATTGTTTTCTCAAAGCATAATAATTGTTTATTTCTCAAATTTTAGTTACATTACATGAGTTTGCTTTGCTGAAGTTGGATCTGATTATAGATTAATTAATGTTATGATCTGATTGTTTAGTAATTTTCACTTGTCGATCTTCATGACTTACAGCTCCGATGGGATGAAAGTTGAGGTGGATAATAAACATCTCAAGGTGCACAATCCGCAACTGGTATTTTTTCGATTCCCCCTTGCATTATTTTCATACCGATATATATAATGAGGGAATAGTACTATTACTAGCTACTAACTTTAAACCAATAATTTGATGTCACAGTTGTGCAGTTTCTATGAACAAAGTCTTCGTTATCAATTTCCTCAATGAGACACCAAGGAGGGATCAGAGAAGAAGATGCAACTACCAGTAATCAAAGACGACGACTAGATTCCGTTAATAGAGTTTTATGTTTCTTCTTTAGCTCTACTTCTGTTCTGTGTTCAGCAATTCTAGTTGTCTTTGTTGTCGTTGGATTGGATATGAATGGATTACAAATTCTCCAAATTTCTTGTTCCAGAGTTGGAGAAAAACAATTTGTGTTTGTGTAGCTCAGTCTCGACTATTTCTAATGAATGTCATCATTCACCCACCATGCTTATACTTTTGAACCACTAAAATGAGAGACAGAGCCACTGTCATCTTGTATTTTTCTATGTACCAAAATGAGGTACAGTGATTTTCCACGACAACAAATACTGTTTCTCCGGTAACGGTGAGTTTTTATTTTCTATTACCAATGAGCAGGATGGTCAGTGGTCAATATCATGGGTAATTTGACCAATGTTTGTGTATAGAAAGGATAACCCAAATTTTCTTTCTCTTAGGTTTAGTCCTATGGGTGCTAATATATAGCAGCTAGATCAGCAGTGCACGTCAGCCATAACTACTTTCTAAGTCCTATGGGAGTGTTAATCTAACGGCTAGATTAGCAGTCCACGTTAGCCAAAATTACTTCCTAAGTCTTACGGGAGTGCTAATCTAACATCTAGATTAGCAGTCCACGTCAGCTGAGACCACCACCCAACACTGTTTGGTTCAGCGTCAGCGCTGTTTGGTTCATCGCAACAAATTTCAGCCGTCAGATCAATTTTTGTGAGCGCTGAACCATTCAGCGTAAAGGTGATTTTTGTGGCGCTGAACCATTCAGCGCTTCAATCTCGCTGCTACTTCACCTGCGAGCACATGCCAGGAGAGAGAACTAGTATTAACTTTTAGGCCACACTTTTGTTTTTTTAATTGAAACACTTAACTGCTAGTCTAACAACTCAATCTAGCCCATAGGACTTAGTCTTAGAACACGTTGCGGATGCGGTGATATTTTAGTGATTTATGCTCTTTTTATCTGAAAAAAGAAAGAAGAGCAAGTCATGGTTGGTTGTTAGTATACTTCACTGTAATCTGTTGTAATCACTGATACTTAACTCTAACCATCAATTTAAATCAGTGAAACACAATCTACAAACTAGAGATGAGAATTTAGTTTGTTAACTTTAAGGGATTTTTTTCTTTGAAAATTGATATCTGGGGTTTATACAGATTTTTCTAAATTAACAGTTTAACTGTAGAAACGAGATACTTTGAATTCCGGGTTAGTGTTAAATGCAGAAAAAAGTTAGATATGTGCAATGGATAACTGAGTTCAGAAGTTTTAATGGAAAAGGCGGTCGTGGTGAATTGTAACAGAGTTTTATTAATAGCCAAGCACTATCCTCTTCTGATTTGCAGTACTAAATGTAGAGATTATAAAAAGGGAAAAAATGGTTTAGTCCAAAACTGCCCCCAAAAATACGGATTATTCCACCCCGATCCAACTAGGAACAGATTAGTCCAAAGTTTATTTGAAAATGTGTAAATACGCTGATACCCTTCGCAATGTCTCATAAAGCACACATGCAGCGAATTAAAACTATTTTGTAACTGACACAATGCGGAAGAGACACGTTGGTTCGAAAAAAAAACTGAAATTAAAAACTGAAGAAAAAAACGGAAATGTTATTGTTTCATTTAGCAAAGAGAAGATAAAAAAAAACTCAGAGAAAGAAAACCCATAGAAAACTATAACCTAAAATCGAAAATCGAAAATCGAAACACTAAAGATTTAAAATCAGACCTTAAATTTTCGTAGAATTGATGAATACAGTAGCAATAACATCATGGTGAGTGCTAAAAAACCAGTAGCAAAGCGAAAATCAATAAAAATCTTCTAATACAACAACAATAGTTGAAGAAGATACTTCAAAATCACAAGGACCAAAGACAAGATCAAAAATTTTAGAGCATTGCTCGGTGGAACCCACCAAGCTTTGGTATGTCAAGTTTGGTTGTCATATTTTAGTGAACCAAAACTCATTTAAGAGTCGCTTGATTTAAATGTACTAGAGTCAACTTCGTATAGGTTAGCTTGAAAGTATTAGGGTGAGACATTACAAGTATTGCGAAGACTTGAAGAAGTGAAGAAGAACGGAACTACAACCACAAGATCATCCTTCCACTTGAGGTTAGTGATACTTGAATTGAACTGTTTTATTCTTTCAAGTCGTGCATATTGAAAACATAAAACTACAAAGCATGAACACTCTAGATTGACATAGTATTAAGGAATACAATATGAAGTTTCTTGCTTAACCATTAAAATTTGTATATAAGACATCGACATAATCATATGAATGTTATTGTGATTATGTATGGGTATGAGGTGAGGATTTCATCCTAGGGAACAATATTTACATGTGTTCTAAGGAAGTAAGTTCATGATATGTGTTGTGAACCGAAAGGGAAATCGCCAGGCGTTATTGGGGATGTTCTTCATTGCATATCTTATGATGACCAATATGTGTGATTAGTATAACCACTCATGACTTGTTTGTGTTCTTGGTAAAACTATTCACATGAGGTATGGCTTATGTATTGGTATGACTTTTATTAGTGAAACCGATCTTAAGTAATCACCTGGGGTATGATAGGGTTTGTGAGTATCTGACTAATTATTAGGAGAAGGGGAACCGATCCTAGTAAGAGGTGCAGTGCATCACAAGGGGAACCGATCCTTGTATGAGGTGTAGCAAGGTTTATGGAAGAAAGGGAAACCGATCATATAAACATGTGCAACACGTTTTTGGGAAGGGGGAATCGATCCTATGGACATGTGCAGTGCATACAAGTTAGATACCAAATATATGTGGGGAACCGATCCTAGTACCTAGTCAGCCGAATTATGGTAATCTAGTGTGACTGTGCACAATACTCACATGGAGGTAAAACCGTTAAACCCATGGTTTGTGAGTGAGTGTTACTTGATCAATCACATAGTTCTTGAAAGTCAGATGAACCAATTCTAAACTTGTTTGGAAGTGTGGTAAATCGGTTTCAAGTGAGTAAGTATGAAAAAGGACTTGCAAGAGTAAGATGTCGACACACTTTTAACACGGTGCATTAATGTTTATTCTATATTGTTCAAAGATATTCTTTAAAGGATAAGAAGGAAATAAATCCCAAGATCGAATTTAAGTAAGTTAAGAATCTTTTTAATTAAGGGTTTTTAATTATATATGGAAAATAAGAATTAGTAATGTGCATTTACTAGTTAAAGATTTTCCAAGGAGATTTCGATCGTATTTTTGGATAGTGCATTCATAGGAATTATGAAAACCGAATTTGGTGTAGTAATGAAAAATATCTTGAGAATATTTTCGGTTTTGGAAATTCCTTGGTGTCCAAACTTCCTTATCTATAAATCCTTTGAGTTTGCATTTCTAGCAAACTAATCCTGCGTAACAATAGACTTCCACTTTTGTCTTTGTTACTAATCGTTGTCGTATGCATCAAAAATAATTACACTTTCTTACTACTCAAAATATAAATATAGAAAGGGCAAGAAAGGATCGATCCCACAGAAAGGACTAGGTTGTCAAGTTGTTTCGGTTTCCTATATAAAATACCGGGAGTTTTCTGATTTTTATGCAAGTAATAGTAAAATAAAAGCAAAGAAAGAAATAAACAAACAAATCAAATAGAAAAGATATTGGTTAAGGATTCATCTTCATTCACTAACATGCTTTCAAAACAATAATTAGAATTGATATTTAATCTCAACTTTTATCAAAAGCCCTAGGATACCTTGATCGCAAGAATATCCCGCAAATCTCTTTTTGTCATCAACAAACACACTAAAAGATGCGAGTATGAGTTCTATCTAAGAGAACAACCTAACGTGTAAAATCACTAATCAAGTTTAATTCCCTAGATGCATTAAGTTCTATGAAATGAGGCCAATCAAAGAAATCGAACGTGGAAAGCGCACTAATTCAATTTAACAAAGGTTACGATTCACATATGATTATAAGAATATATCACTACAAACTATAATCATATTTATGCTACTTGTATTCAAGGATTATCACTTTTACGTATAATAAACCCTAAACTAGCAATAGATGTGATTAGAAGTTCTACCAATTTGCAACTTGACAAAACAATCAATCAAATCATACAACTATATTTTCAGAGAATTGCAAACGATAAATATGAGACAAAACTAATATATTGAATCAAAGAATCATGTTTTGTGAAATCCAACTATTCCATAACCAATAATAAGAATTAGGTATTCATATTCAAGGAGTTCATAACAAGAAGGAAGAGAAAACCTATCATGTTTCTAAACCCTAGAACAAAGTAGAAGATGTTCTCCCTAATGAAGATATCTCTAGGTTTAGAGAAAAAGTTCTATTTATATGCCTTTCCCAAAAGGATACCCAAAAGTAGGTCAAGTTCTCAAAATCCGTCTCCAATTGATCCACCAAGCCCATGTGCTAAACAACTCCATTGGAAATTTTGGGTCCAAAAATTATCGCCGGAATCGATGACGTCATCGCCGGAATCCGGTCACATCGCCGGAATCCGGTCATAGGAAAAATGTCTCAGGCCACTTTTGTCATCAGACTGTCACCAGGAAATTCTGCACTTCCAGTAGCTCAACTCTCCTTCTCTGCAGTCCATACATTCACAAAAACCAAATTTTCCAATTCCTTGTTTCTTGCGAAAACGCACCCAAAAGCACGCCATGTAACTCATATATCTGGCCATCGATTCTTGCATCCAACTCGAACCCACTTCATGATTGAATGAAACATTAAGATCCATACTCTAAGCTCTAAAATCTGGCATTCCGGGCTAGGCTCACTGGCGCACCAACTCTGCTCCATTTTCGCACTGTCATACCGCCAAGACCACGACCATACTGGCTCCCATTGCTGGCCTAACCATTACCTTGTAGATTTCCTGATCTGAGACCACCACAGTTCATTCCATGACCTTAATTTCTTCTCAATCACCAGCTCAAGCTCAGTTGGACCAGCCAATGCCAATTCATTAACAGCTCCTTTACTGCCAAAGAAAAGATAAGCATCACCAGCTTCATTACTGACTTGGTTTTGCATAATATCTGCTTTGCAGCTGCAATATAACTTCCTTTGGAAGCAACCACCAGTGCGACATCAACTCAGCCATAACCACTAGCTCCTAACCCAATTCTCTTTTATCAACTCTGGCCATACCACCTGAATCACCTTGTTCTTCTCTTAATCAGATTGCGCCCATTCATTCATTTTCTCGGCTTCAATTCTTTGTCGTTTCATCTGCAGTTCTGCACTTAGCAGCAACATTTGCATATACCACCAGTGCCTTCTCAAGTTCCATTATCTCCATTTGAATCATCAATAGATCCATCTCAACTGTGAACTGTCCCATGCTATTCTCATCTGTGTTTCCTAACACATCCAGACTTCTTATCACTGATCATCGACAACAGTTTGCTCACCACCGACCACCAGCTTCACTTCATGCCTGCAACACCTTGTCCACCAACACCAGCTACCACTGCAATTCAGCTACATCCATTCTGCATACTATTTGACTAACTTCCCAGTGCTACACTAGCATCTATCACCTGCACAACAGCAGCACAGCAACTGCAACTGCTACTCTTTCCTGCAATGCCTCGAGTTGCATCACCACCTGTAAGATTTACTCCCAACTGTATCTCCTCCATATAGGCTTCATTGCAGCTGCAATTTCATCATAAGCCACTCTTCCATTGACACTCTGAAACAACCTCCTGTCTGTTGAATCTTCTCCTTGAAACACATCTCCTCCTCTTTCTCACCTCTGTAATGACATACTCCCCTGAACCATTGAGTCATGGCTCGATTGCACACAACTAAGGAAAACTGGTACCCAATGTTCCGTGTCTTTCTCAGTTTCTAAATATTGTTCTAACACTCTGAATCAGCACTATTGAGTCCATGACACAACGAAATAATTTAGGCTCACCTGCCCTTTCCTTAAGTGAGCATAGCAGCTGCAAGGAAATTGGCCAGCCACTCGGGCCTTTTATCGAACATCTTGTGTGCCAGAAACTGGTAATGTGGAGATGACCATTTTTATGTTCTATGAGCTCTCCTTTAACCTTCAATTTCGAATTCAACATACACCCATTCTCATAAACCTTATTAAACACACGAACATTCATTAGTTGGTCGTCGTTCTTCAAATTAACAGTAATGACTTCACCTTCTCAACTGGAATTCCCATACGCAAATCTGTCCAGGCCAAATTAGAGAAGACCCATCCTCATCCTTCAAAGCTTACTTTTAATCCATGTTATAACAGCAAACATTCAATCCCTCCATTCATCTGAATGGCAAAAGCACCTTTCTTCTTCATTGTTTCTCGGAAATGGCTGCTGCTTTTTATTCTCTAACTCTCATCATGAATGAACTGGATGAGAGGACATCTCTCGACTCATTAGGGTATAGAAACTGGGTCCGGACCTGGGTGAAGTCTAATACCCTGGAATGGATATCGGCACCCACTGAGGTAGGATAAGGGATGACCAGTTCAATCATGGCTTGTCGGTTTCAGAAAACCGACAGCCTAATTCTTCAGTTCAACTGTCAGTTTTAGGAGACTGACAGCTTAAATTCTGGCTTAACTCCTCTTGTGCAACCTAGCATGCTCCAAATATCGTCTGCGAGTTGACCTTTTTTCCTTTTCCACTCCAAATGGCTATTTTCTCCTTCTTTTGCTCCATACGACTCCAAAGTACCTAATACTCAAACTCACACATAAGATACATAATTTACATGAAAACTCGCAAAGAAAGCATAAATACTAGATATAAAATTAGGTGTTTTAGTCACCTATCAGTTACTGGTGAAGCCGCCTATCGGAGAGGAGATTAATCTAATTAGGTTAAATCTCTTACGGCCGCCCAATTTAAAGTATTTTTTGGGATTGAGAAGCTCTAGCGCGACCCGTTGGTGGGAAACTAGATATTGTGGTTTATCTTTAGTTTTCATATTGATTTGATTGACTAACGGTGGTGGAACTTTGATTGCACCTAATTTGTTTATGCTTGAGAATCTTCTCTTCTGATATAAGATTCAGTCAAACTAGTTCAAGGTTTCGACAGGGATCTTTAGACTTTTGTTAGATCTAAAGACGAACTTGTGATAATCAATTATTAACATACTCCGTTCTGTGTGTGATTGATCACAAGAGATTCAATTAGTTGTGTGCAGGTGTTTATTGAAGATTTAAGAAGATTTGAAGATGAATAAGAGATAGAAGATTTAATTATGACTTAGTGTTTATAATCTTTGGTGTGCACAATACTTGTTTGGGAAAAAGAGGATCCAATAAATAATCGGTTTATCCTTGTGGTATATTTGATTGATTAATTGAGGAAGATCGGCATCAATACATTTCCTTGGGATTAAAGGTATTGATTGGCTTAATCTTAACGATTGCCTTTGGGTGATTGAACATAAGATAGATCTTGAAACCTGGAAAAGGAGTTTATGTTAAGATAAACAAGAGAACCTTTGTGCAACTCATATCACAATTTGTTGAAGAGAGTTGATACCAAACAGATTTGTTGTTCCTTTATTGTTAATTTGGAATACGAACCAAAGGAATTGGTCCAAGTAGTGACTTTCTCACAGGTTGGAGGTGTGGGAATACAGACAGAACTAGGTGAACTATAGGTTTAGTTGCTTGGTCTCAACTATACGAAATTGGTATTATTTTGTATAGCGGCTTAATCCTGAGAGTATTCAATTCTGGACTAGGTCCCGGGGTTTTTCTACATTTGCGGTTTCCTCATTAACAAAATCTTGCTGTGTCATTTACTTTATATTTCCGTGTTATAATTGTTTTATTATAATTAAAGTTAATTGCACAAATGTTAATTCCTATTTACTTGATACGTGAATCCTATTGTGTTTGGTTAAGTCCGAACCTTTGTATCAAGTAAACACACTTTGTTGTTGTATTGTCTTGATCTCGTATCCATAGACGATCACACAAAGTGTGAACCGATTTGTTGTATTGTCTCGACTCAGTCCATATACAATAACTTTCTGGGAAAGGAATTATAGGAAGGAAAAGTAATATCTTGAGGTATATTTGGGTACCCTCGCCTTTTCAAAAATCTACAGCAGTTTCAACATCAACTGTACCAGAAGATACTTCAAAATCACCACCACCTAGGAAGAAATCAAAATCTACAACAGTTTCAACAACAACAGTTGAAGAAGATACTTCAAAATCACCACCTAAGAAGAAATCAAATCTACAATAGTTTCAACATCAACTGTACTACAAGATACGTCAAAATCATCACCACCTAAGAAGAAATCAAAAACTTCAAAGAAATCAACATCTGGTCAAGCAAAAAAGGGTAATGCTACTTCAAACTGTTGTCCATTTATTGTGTTTTACCATTGTACATATTTGTACACCGACATGCTATATCATGTTTATATGTTCTGATGTGTGTGTTTTCAAACTGTTGTCCATCTCTTATTGTTGGTGTGTATAGATATATACACCATGTTGCAGGCTTTCAGTTTCAGTTCTATCTATTTCTTGCAATTTTTATAAGATTTGTTGTTGGTGTGTATAGATATGTACACCATCATGTTGTTGCAGGCTTTCATTTTTCAGTTCTATCTATTTTCTTGTAATTTTTATAAGATTTGTTGGTGTGTATAGATATGTACACCATCATGATGTTGCAAGCTTTAATTTTCAGTTATATCTATTTTATTGCAATTTTTATGAGATTTGTTGTTGGTGTGTATATATATGTAGACCACCATGTTGCTGCAGGCTTTTATTTTCAGTTTTATCTATTTTCTTGCAATTTTTATGAGATTTGATGTATCTGTACACACCATGCTGTTGCATTGATCTGTGTTCAGATTTCTTGTTCATGTGTATATATTACTACAGTCACATGTTGTTGTACTGATTGGTGTCATATTTTGTATGTTTTTGTACTGACTATATGTTTTTCATCACTTGTGGTACCAGTGTACATATATGTACACCGGCATGCTAGTTCATCTTCATATTGCCTAACTGTTGTGTTTCAAAACTATTTTTTCATCACTTGTGGTACCAATATACATACAGGTACACCAACATGCCAGTTCATCTTCATATTGCCTGCTGAGTGTGTTTTGAAACTGTTTTTGTTAGATTTTTGTAAGAGTGTAAAGACTTTTACACTTATATGTACCAGTGTACATACAGGTACACCAGCATGCTATAGTTCATCTTCATATTTGATTAGTGCTCTGTTACATATTTGTGTATATATTGTTGTACACCTATGTGACTATTTTGTAGTTATGAGTATAATGAATGTATTATTCTTCTTGGTTCATTTTCCTAGATACCAACAAACCTTATTGATCAAGTTTCCATGCAATCAGTGATTTTGTGAATATAAAAATTTGAGGAAGATGAAACCAAAAGAGGAGGAAAAGTATGGTTCACCAATTATCAATTAGAGAAGCAAAAGGAAGGACCATTCTGGCCTGTTGTAGATATATTTGTCCACAATTTTTTTTTTTAGAAAGATGAGAAAGATACAAGTAAAAAGAGAGATGATATACGGACTAAGAACCCAAACTCAATATTGACTCCTCCAGTTTTGGTGAGTCCAAAAACTAGACAACCTATCAAAGTTTATTTGGCTGCAACGGAGAATGCGGTAAGTGCAGTATTGTTTGTTACGGAACCACATGAAAAGCCTGTTTACTTCGTCAGTAAATCTTTGATGGGGGCGTAAACACGGTATAAGAAAATTGAAAAGATAGCGCTTGCACTTGTGCATGCATCTCGTTGCCTCAAGACTTATTTTCAAGGCAGGCATATCGTAGTCTACTCGGAATACCCGCTGAAGAGAATCCTGGAACATGCTGATGATTCCAGTCGACTAGTCATATGGTCAAATTTTCTTGAATTTTCCTAACTAGTGGTTAGTAACTAATTTCCATTAATCTTTAAAGGTGGATCAAATTTTTATAATATTCTATAATGTCCGGCTTTGATAGATTTGGATTTTAATTTATTATTAAATTTTCTCAAATAAATTTTATATATTCATTGCGCTTTGGCTATGATATTGACGTAGCACTTCGGGTTTTGGGTATTATATTCAGGTCGAAGTGTGGGATTAAAATTTGGGGTGTTACAATTATATTGTATAACATGAAATTGAAACAAAATGATTAACCTACCAAAAAAAAATCTTGAGAGTATTTGCTCGTTGGTTCTATAAGACGGCCTTCATAACTATCTTAAAACTACATCCTTAATAATGTATTCCTATTTATGTTAATGAACTCGTCTAACTATCATAAGCACATGTCGTGACTATGTATGTGATAATTTTGTCTTATCTTAGTTGGGATTTCAATAAACTACATATGAAATGCTATATGACCAGCTAAATAACAGATAGGTAACAGAAAAAACTGACATGGAATCTGACGTGGGGGAGAGAAGCATTTTTCTTTGTCTAGTCACCGTTAAAGAAAAACCAAAACTAAATTGTATGAATAAGTAAATCAATTCGGAAGTCTAATTAACAAACAGAAACACCAAAGCGAAAAGAACAAAATGATGACTTTATTTTGATGAAGATAGACACTACGAATATTATAGTGATGAAGATGCAGTTTTTGATGGGTTTCAAAATCTCCCTGTACTTTTTCCCTGGTTAAGATGAAGATATATCCTAAGATATCCTAAGATATTTCATAAAAAAACAACAACAACTGTTTGTCCAAAGAATTAGTGAAATTGAAGAATACGTCTAACAGGCCTTATATCGTGATCTATTCTTAATGAACAAACCCAACTCAGTCAAAGTTAAGCAAACTCTTTTAATCAGCCTAATTAAAGGATTACAATTCTCAAAAAATAAGAGGAATTTGAAAAGAAAGAGAGGGTGAAATTGAATAGAGTATCACGAACATCTACAAAAGTTGATATGGAGATGTAAACCTAGAATTCCATGATCATCACAATATGAATAATAAAACCAATTGGCGATCCAATTAGGTTATGCCGAAGAATGCCAAATAGGCGCATAGTTGAAGCAATTTAATGGGGATCATGATCTTCATAGTTGAACCAATACAAAAAGGAAAAGGAGAAAAAATATAGTCGTATTCTCTATCAGTTTCACCATTTACGCTGCAACAGGAATAAAGATAAGAATAATTATGACGTGAAAAAATAGAAAAAAGCGTGTCGAGTGCCACATCAGCTTTGCTGTTATTCAGCTGTCAAGCAGCTGTTCATGTAACACGGTTGTACTTTTTTTTTTTAGGTTTTTGGTACTATTACAAGTATTTTTTTTATTTTTTTTTTGTAAAACCAAGAATAAACATCTTATATTGGTAACCTAAAAAAAACATATCATAATATAAGTCTTTAAAAAAATAATTATTTCTCATATGTGATTCATATATTACTTTTTTATAAAATATATGTGATACAGATGATATTTTTTCACAATATAATAAGGGGTTAGTAAATTAATATTTCTAGAGATTCCTAAAGAGATGCAAAATTTCTCAATATATGTTTTCCAAATTTCTTCGTTTACGTTAAGTGTTCGTAAAATTCAAATCGTTTTACGAAGATGATTTTTTCTTTGTTTAGTTAAGTGTCTGTATATCAATTGGCCGGGAGTCACAAAAATATTGATATGCTAAAAGAGGGAAAATCATAAATAAAGAGTATGTGGAGTCACAAAAATATTGATACGCTTAAAAGAGGGAAAATCAGAAATAAAGAGTCTGTGAATTTTGTTTGTTACTTCTACTAGGAAAATTAGAAAGAGACGAGATGTCTTTAGTCTCTTCTATTAGTTTTATTTTAGGCTTAGTGTTCTATTTTTTCCTGCACTTGTTAAGTGCTCTTGTTCTTTCTCTCTTGTTGCACTGCTATTGTGCTTTTTTCTTGTTCTGTTAATTTTTTTAACATGTATATATAGTACATTAGTACTACTTCATCACCTATGAGCCTTCTTTCCCTTGTCCACACCAACTCGTATTTGCATTGCTCCTTTTGAATTGACACTCACGGTACTTAGGATCCCGGTCGAACTCTCAAGTATGTAAGCATAATATTCAAAATCTTCAGCGGTGTCCTTGGGACTTTGAGACGAACCACTAGCGGTGTCCTTGGAACTCTCAAGTATGTAACCATTGGTATAGTAAAACTGGGAAGGATCAAAGTCTAAAGGTTTGTAATCAGGTTTGAATTAGAGGATGCCATTGCCACCGGTGTGGTATTAGAACTGAACCACATAAAGAAAAATGAGTAAAAAACTCCAAAAAGGTAAGTTAATAGATTGTGTTTTCAAACCCGTACATAGAAAAACATCAGTACATCGATGTATTTCTTAGGAGTCATCTGTGTATTTTAACCTTTTATCTCCTAAAGCGTGATGATGTTTTGTATATATATTTTTCAAAATATGTGTTGGAAAGCTTTTTGTTTTAACTACGTTCATCATTATACTTTGATGAGTTTAGTTGGAAACAATTTATTTGTTGGAAACTAAATAATGAGTCAAAAGATGATCATGTGAAAATTGCCTTGAAACATCTTATATGATTTGGGTGAGGCAGTCATTTGATGTCGACTCGGGAAGTTTCGTATTGATTATTCGATCACTTGAAAATTACTTATAAGCTAATAGTTTGTGTGAGACATTGTAAGTTTTTATAAAACACTTTTTACAGAAGAAGAAGTTTTACGACCGGCCTTAGAGGGTATCCAATTTGATAGCATAAACTCCATTGAATCTAGTATCTTAGATGCTAATTTTACAGAGGAAGAAGTCTTTCAAGCAATTAAGGACTTGGGACATGACAAAGCCCCTAGTCCAGATGGATTTCCTATCATGTTTTTTCATAAATGTTGGGACTTCATCAAAGCTGATATTATGGGAACAATGGAAGAATTTTATGAGAAAGGTTGTATAGATCCAAAGCATAATACTACCTTCATTACTTTAGTACCCAAAAAAGACCACATTGAAACTGTCAAGGATTGTAGGCCAATATGTCTTCTCACAAGTGTTTATAAAATCTTATCCAAGGTACTGGCTACAAGGTTGAAATTAGTTATGACAAAATTGATATCACCGGTTCAATGTGCCTACATTAAGGGTAGACAAATCATTGATGGTACGTTGATAGATAATGAATTAGTAGACTCAAGATTAAATTCTGGAAACCCGGGGGTGATCTGCAAAATATACTTGGAGAAATCTTTTGGTAGGATTAATTGGAGTTATCTGGAATTCATAGTGAAAAAAATGGGATTTAGCAAGAGATGGATTCAATGGAACAAATTTTGTTATTCTACTGCCTCCTTTTCAGTTCTCATAAATGGTTCTCCTTTTGGCTTCTTCAATAGTACAAGAGGGGTTAGACAAGGCTGTCCTTGATCTCCACTTCTTTTCAACATTGCAATGGAAGGATTTTCTAGATACATTGATATGGCTGCCAACTCTCATTTATTCAGTGGTTTTTCAATGGTGGATAATGGTCATGTGGTTAATCATTTACAATATGCAGATGATACCATCTTCTTTGTAGATCATAGCAAAGATGAGCTCTCTAACATATTCTCAATTCTTCAACGCTTTGAGTACATTGCAGGCCTGAAGGTAAATAAACCTAAGACAAGACTCATTGCTATTGGTGATATTCCTATGATTAACGATTGGGCGGCTGAGTTGGGATGCACAGTTGATACTTTGCCTTTACTATATATGGGTATGCCACTAGGTGCAAAATCAAACTCAAAAGCAATTTGGGTTCCCATAATTGAAAAAATTGATGCTAGACTCTCTACTTACAATCAGATTTCACTCTCTAAAGGTGGTAAATTAGCTCTCCTTAAAAGCATTTTAACTTCATTACCCATGTATTACTTTTCTCTTTTTAAAGCTCCAATCTCAGTGATTAAGACCATTGAGAAAAAAATGAGAAACTTTCTTTGGGGTGGAAGTAGTTGTTCACATTTGATAAAATGGGACTTGGTTTATGCTGATAAAGAAATGGGAGGTTTGGAGGTCCTTAATCTGAGATTTATGAACATTTCGCTTCTTGCAAAATGGTGCTGGAGATTTGGGGTGGAAAAGAATCAGTTTTGGTATAAGCTGATTGTAGAGAAATATGGTTGTGATGTTTCAAATTGGGTGCCTGCTACAGTCAATACTCCATATGGAGTATCATGTTGGAGAGCAATTGCTGAGGCAAGTGAGGTGGTTAATAATAATTCTTCTCTGAGCATTCATTCTGGAGAGATGATATCCTTCTGACATGACAATTGGGTTGGTAATACCAATCTTTCAAACACTTTTAATCTTCTTTTTAAGTTGGATAATATGCAGTTAGGAAATCTGGCTGACCACATCTCTCGAGATGGTTCTTGGAAGTTTAATTTCAAAAGGGCTATGAATAGCTCAGAGATTTCTCAATTCGCAGACATGCTCAACCTCATAGGTACCGATCCTCCTGAAATGGACATCCTACCTGATACGATAAGATGGGCTTTACATCACTCAAGTTGCTTCACGGTTAAGTCTATCTACAAGACTTTTACTGCTACTGATGGCGTCGAAAACTTTCCTCATCGTTTTGTTTAGGCAGATGGTATTCCACCTACAGTCAGTTTTTTACTTTGGTGTGCAGATCATGAGAAATTGAATTCTACAGATATGTTAAATCATAAAGGTATGGACATTCATAGTTCTTGCATTCTTTGTGGAGACATCCAGGAATCTCAAGAGCACTTACTGTTACACTGTAAGGTTGCAAATTTTGTTTGGAATGCTGTAACTCCAAATATCCATTGGGCGTGGGTGTTTCCGGAGAAGTTGTACTCTTTTGCGCATTCTTGGCATTTTAATAAGCTTTCAAACAATGGTAGGGTGGTGTGGGATTTAATTCCTGCGGCTGTTATTTGGGTTCTGTGGAGAGAAAGAAACTGTAGAACCTTTGAAGATATATACAGGTTCAAAACAGACCAAGACTTAGCTACTGATGTAAAGTCTCTTGTGCTTTCGTGGGCTACTGCTTATGGAAAAAGAGTTCACTTGAACTTCTCCAATTCTGTTGTACAATGGGATACTGTATTCTTTTGATGTGTTTTTATTTTCCCTTTTGTTCGGTTCTAGTCTATCTTTAGTAGACTTTTGTAAATTCTTTGTCATGTAATAATATCTTCTCTTCTGATAAAAAAAAAAAAAAGTTTGTGTGAGACATCTATTGTCGTCTTCTAAGGATGTTTCAATGATTAAAATGGGAGTTTAGAACAATTAACCATTGTATGGATATAGCGCATGAACGTATATATACTTGTTTAGTTTTCATGAACGTGAACCATCTTGAAAACAATCTTTTGAAAATTAAGATGAAGCTTTAAAAAACAAAAATTTATGGAGTGACGTTAAACAGACTTGTTATCCTTGATTTCTTTGAGCAACGAAGGATTCGAATTCGTAATCCAAATATTTTATGACCGAAAGAAATGAGTGAGATGGATAAAGTGGTAGGTAAGATATGTTTACAGCTACCAGAAATTTAAGTATCAGACCACGATTAGATGATCGATTTTATTTTATTTTTCTTATACTAAAAGAAATTTATTAATTAAGGTTGATCAAGAAATAACCCTTCTATTTCAAATTGATCATCTGATCAATTTGAACTATGACTCACTCGAGATGGAATTTTGAAGAATAAAATATAAAACAATGAAACTGCCTTTGGATTTTCGATTTATTTTTCTAGTTTTTCTTAGGATTTGATTCATGTGTTAGTTAAATCCAGAACTAACAACTGATTTTCTTGTTTATTTTAATTTTTGTTGGGAACAGTTCAGAAACTCAAACCAATTTCGTTCCATTTAACTAACACTCGTGGTCACTTGGCTGCCGGCTAACATCGGGTGCATTTTGGTGCACCAGACCGGGTGCCACAAATCATTTTCAATATAGTCAATTTCCACAGAGGTTCCGTCGGGAATCTCGGTTTCCGATCCACGAATGAGATGAGATTTGACCGAGACTCTATTGAGATGCGACCGAGATCCTGTTGAGACATTGAGACCTCTTCTTTTTTTTTTTTTTTTTTTTTGAAGAAATATAATTTATTTAAAAAACAACTCACAAAGTCACACACTTAACACAAACCACAAACTAGAAACCACAAAGACTACAGCACCACTCAAAATTATAAACCTAAACTAGAACCCTGTAAATTACTTATGTCCTGCATACTATATGATGTAATAACCTTAGAGAAGTTTGAAAACAACCGAGTGTTGCATTGATGGACTCTAGCATATTTAGCTAACCCATCAGCAACCCTGTTACATCTTATAGGACAATACTGAACTTTAACCAAACATAAACTACGAACAAAACTTAGACATTCAACCATCAAAGATCTATCTTCCCATCTGACCGAATCCATATGTCCTGTTTTGAGGGCTTCCATTATTGTTTTGTTATCTCCCTCTACAATAATGTTTCTGTTACTCCCATTATAAATCCACATTATAGCCTAGTACACCGCAAGGCTTTCAGCTTGATCAACATCTCGAGCATTCATTGTGAAGGCCACGGCTTCCAGAACTGCTCCTGTATAGTTTCGAAGAACAAAAGCCACACCAGTAAAATTATTGTCAGGAAGAATAGAAATATCAACATTGAGTTTTAACCAACCAACAGGAGGAGGAATCCAATGCAAAATATTAGAACATCTATCTCCTATCTGAGAACTAGAATGATGAGGATATAAACTAATGTGATGCTGGGTACAAAATTTAAAAACTTGACTAACTATATGTTCCGGCTTGACATTTCGGCTTTCAAAAACCTTGAGACATCTATTTTTCCACAAATTCCATAGAGTAATAGCAGCTAAATTCAACAGATATCTCCTTGTGCTGCAAACCAAATGATCACTATCTGGCCAGGATAATAACCAATCTTGTAAAGAAGAGTAATGAGCAGCATCATTAAGAATATCCTGAGAAATACCACACCAAACAACTTGAGCAAAAGGACAATAAAGAAGCAGATGATCCTTAGTTTCCTCTTGCTGATTACACATCGGACAGTTACTATCCAACATTCTACCTAATCTTTGAAATCGCGCTGCTACTGGTAAAATGTCTCTAGTGATTTTCCACAAGAATAACTGACATTTAAAAGGAATTGCAAGATGCCATATAAGAAGCCACATTCTTTCATGTTGTTTTGACACCATATGAGAAGAAGATTGCTTGAGAATAGTATTATAAGTTGAACTCACAGAAAAATGACCATTTTTAGTTAAGGCCCATCTTAGAGTATCCTCCGCAGGTTGGGGTGGTATTTTGATGAGTTGAATCTTTGAAATTTGATCAACATTAAAATATTGATATAACATATCTTGCTTCCATTGTCGATTCTGATGATCAATGAGATCCGAAACACGAAGAGAAGAATCAATTACCATACTGCCACCAGTTTGATGAGATGACTTATTATCAAACCAATAAGGATAACTGATCATGATTTTATCTCCATCACCTATTTCCCAGGCATGAAATTTTTTGACCCAATACAAGCCTTGTTGAATCCCCTGCCATATCCAAGTGCCTCTTGTTTTTATATTTCCATATAGTGGATCAATGTTTTTGAAGTATCTGGCTTCTAATAATTGAGTCCATTTAGCTTCTTTTTCATGAAGAAGTCTCCATGCCGGTTTAGTTAGTAAAGCTGCATTGAAAACTTTGATATTTTTAAAACCCAGACCTCCTATACGCCTTGGTTTATTAAGTTCTTTCCAACCAATGATTCTTCCACCTTTTGAAGTAGTCTTATTCCACCAATAATTCCTTTGAATAGCTTCAATCTTCTTAACTGACTTATCTGGAATTTGTAAGCAACCCAACTGAAAATTTTCCATTAAAGAGACAGCAACTTGTATCTGAGTAGATCTTCCAGCTTGATTGATCAATTTTCCTTGCCATGTTTGTATCATGTAATCCATCTTATCTGCAGTTTCATCAAAACATTTATTCTTATTTCTTCCAATAAATAAAGGTATACCTAAATATTTCTCATGTATAGGCATATTATGCATCTGCACCATATTAGACAAACTTTGTTTTACTTCATCTCTCAAATGTTTACTAAAATGTATGCTAGATTTCTGAATATTAACCAATTGACCAGAAATATCACAGAACAGATTAATGATTTTCATTAAATTACTAACAGATTCATCCGTAGCCTTGGAAAACAATATACAGTCATCCGCAAACAGTAAATGAGAAATTTTAGGCCCCCTACAGCTGGATATAAAGGATCTATTAATCCTTGAGTTTCATCCACATGCAACATTCGACTTAATGCTTCCATACATAGGATAAAAATATATGGTGATAAAGCATCACCTTGTCTCAGACCACGATAAGGAGTAAATGAAGAAGTGGGAGAACCATTTAACATGATGGAAATAGTGGATGTACTAATGCACTGATGTATTAGTTGACACCATTTCTCACTAAATCCTAAATTTTTCATAATGTTAATAATGAAGTTCCATTCCATGCGATCAAAAGCTTTCGCTATATCCCACTTCAAGGTGAAATTATAGCAATAATTTCATGGGCTATAAAAGTGTTATCTAAAATATTAACATTATTAACATTATGAAAATTAACATTATTAACATTATGAAAAATTTAGGTTGACACCATTAGCCCATAATACATCAGTGCATTAGCCCATTTCCATCATGCAATAATTTCATGGGCTATAATAGTGTTATCTAAAATATTCCTTCCTGGAACATAAGCAGCTTGCCAAGGTGAAATTATGCTAGGAAGATGTATTTTAAGTCTATTAGCCAAAAGCTTAGAAATCACCTTATAAGCTGTATTACATAAACTAATTGGGCGAAAGTCTGATGGAGTTTCAACACATAATTTCTTAGGAATCAAAACTTGATAAGTATAATTAAGTTGTTTTAAAAGATAACTTGTACGGAAGAAGTGTTGAATCATAGCTACCAAGTTATCAGAGATATCATCCCAGCAAAGTTGGTAAAATCCCACTTGGAAGCCATCTAGTCCTGGCGAAGCCCAAGGTTTCATTTGGAAAATGACTTGCTTGATTTCTTCCTTAGTAGGTATACTTGTAAGAGCTTCATTATCTTCATTTGAAATAGCTGGAGAAATGAGGTCCAAAATTTCTGAGTGCTGCACCGGATTGCAAGAGGTTGTAATAGAGTGAAATGAGATAAAAGTAATTGTTGAATTTCTTCCCTTGTATTGTACCATGTACCATCAGCATCTGTAATGGCATCAATTTGG
Organism: Papaver bracteatum; assembly: GCA_023529315.1. Taxonomy (NCBI): domain Eukaryota; kingdom Viridiplantae; phylum Streptophyta; class Magnoliopsida; order Ranunculales; family Papaveraceae; genus Papaver; species Papaver bracteatum. The sequence goes on from JAJJWX010000654.1 coordinate 178,282, forward strand.
TTCCTTCGTCTTCTAAAATTTGCTCTTGTATGAAAATATCTGGAATTTCGATCCTGATTTTGTAAGATCTTGTCTCTTGACTGCTGAAATATTATTTCTGCCTTCACCTGATACCAATGTTGAAGATCCTTTTGAAGATGATTAATCATATGCTGATCTCCAACTGTTAAGCTTTGTTGCAATTTCTGAAGTTTAGCTTGAATTTCCTGAATATGGCTATCCACATCCCCAAAATATTGTTTCTTCCATCGTCTAATACCTTTACGAACATGAGATAATTTCTTCGTAAAGATAACAGCCGGTGATCCTATTTGATCCTTATCCCAATTCATTTTGACCATGTTTTTGAAAGTTTCATGTTTGGTCCAGACTTCATAAAGTCGAAATGGTTTGTAAAGATTATGCGATTGTGGTAAAGTCTCCAATAGAATTGGAGCATGATCAGAGCCAACTGGAATTAAGTTGTAGGTAATAGCATTTGGGAATAAAGATAACCATTCAAGAGAAAATAAAGCTCTATCTAGTCTAGTGGTTACAAACTGAAATTGATTACGTCGATTCGACCAGGTGAAAGGGTTTCCTGAAAAAGGTATTTCTTGAAGGCTAAATTGCGAAATAGTTTGGTGTATCATATTGGAGGTAGTAGGTTTGTTGGTGGAAAAGGATTTTCTATCAGAAGCAGAAAGGGTAACATTCAGGTCACCTATAATTACCCATGGCAAGTCCATATGAAAGCCCATATCCCTAATAATATTCCACTGTTGATTCCTTTCTTCCGAATAACAAGAACTATACATACATGTTAACACCCACTGACTATTTCTAGGACCCGAATGAACAATAAAGTTTATCATGTAATCAGTGAAATGCATAAATTCAATTTTAAAACCATCCTTCCACATAATTGCTAAACCCATAGCTTTAATTTTAGTATTATAACACCAAACATTAGGATACCCCAGCATGTAATAAGAAATAAGCCTTTTTTATCTTGTTGTTTAGTTTCTGAAAGGAAAACAATGTCTGGACTATATTTATCTATGCAGTCTTGCAAATGATGTCTAGTATGAATATTACCTAGACCCTGGACATTCCATGCGAAAATCTTCATATCTATAAACAAGAAGACTGTTCCCAGAACAAACAAGAAACCCCACAAGGAATTGTAAATAAACTGAAGAAAAATAGTTGAAATGATAAATATTGAAATAAAAGTTTTAGAGAAGAGAGTGAAAAAAACCTGATCCTCCTGCTCTGTCTAAAGGCTCCCTGCAAAATTATTTACTAAGTTGTCATATGCACCCATTTGTGGAATAGGTCTATGGAAACTAGGATGCATGATGTGTTCACCTTGATAGTAAGCCAGCTGACCATAATTCTCTGGAATAACTTGAGGATCTTGTTTATTTTGATCCATCATTTCTTGCTCTACTTGGACACTAGCCTGACTACTAGAGCTAGGACTGTCTCTTGGTCTTTTAGTTCTGGGTCTACGAGCTGTTGATGTCTCAGCGCCATCATCTGATTGAGTATATATTGTCGATACATGAAAGCCATCTTCTGGAATCTGGAACGGCTTCTTTTCCAATCTCTTCTTTCCCCTTGACTTCTTAGGTGAAATAAGAGTTTGTTCTCCCTGTCTATACTTAGGATTATATTCCCGTGGATCAATCACCTCGCCAAAGTCGTCCCCAAGTTTAAAAATGTAGTTACCAATAATTTGAACATCATTAGCCTTTTGTGAGCATTCCAACTCTTTATGATCCAAGATGAGACAAGCTGGACACAACTTTCTTGGCTTCCTCTGAAAATAAATAGGAACCCACTGTGTGGTTTTGGCAGCATTCTCTGTTAGCAGACCCCTCAGCATAGGATTGGAAATGTTAAATTCAATCAAGACACTAACAACATTAGTATCCACAGGATTACCATCTTCAGGAAGAATTTTCAACAGGTTTCCAAGTATACTAGCAATCTGGTTTTCCACTTCCAAATTCAAGAACTCCGGAGGTAGCTTCTTAATATCCAACCAAAATTGTTGTATATAAAAATCCAGGTCCTCAGGGTTAATGGAAGAGTTCCACTCTCTGAAAACAACCAAATACCCATCAAAACTACATGGACCCTCTTCCAAAACATAATTAACATCATTTCAATCATAGAACCTGAAAATGAACATATTTCTATCATGTCTTCGAATTTGGAAATGATTATGCCCCCATGCCATAGCAGCTTCTTGTACAACTTTATCAGGACCCATTGAATCTTCACAGAAAATTTTAGACATCAAACTCATAGCCCATTTCTTAATAGTTGGTTTCAGCTTAATATGAGGGTAACTGATAACTCTCTGAGTGTTTTCCGTATCATCTAAATTAGTTTTTTTGATTCTCTCTATCAGCTCAGAAACTTCCCCAACAGATTTTCTAGTAGACATAGTGAAAAAACAGTGATTAATTGAGTGGATTTGCAAGAGATGAGTTAAAATTAACCTGATTTCCTCTCTATTTAAAGAGAAATTGCATGATTTTATCTTGCAACGTGTTACCCCTTTCATTGAGAAGAAGCCATCTTGATGAATTTGTTGGGAAAAGCTTAATATCTTCAGAATCTGATGTCGATTTTTGATTTGAATCTGGAAAGCGGTGATACACATGCCAACTTTAAAATTGCTCAGGCCTTTACTTTTACAATTTTCCATAATATGATTTGTTAACTTCACAGAGACAACCTTTGGGTGCAGGACAACCTTTAATCAGGAAACCTTTAGCAGAGCGAAGGATCAACAACCACCTAGCAATACCTGCTAGTCATGACAATAACAAGACTTAGATTTAGATAAGATTGAAAACCCCAAAACAACAAAACTATTAGGGCATCAATAAAAAAAAACGAAAGAAACCAGGAAAAAAGCTTAAGAAGAGTAACACATCTAGACAGAAGAAGAAAGAGATTCAAAAAATATTAAATTTCAGAAGTGAAAACAAAGATTATGAATGAAATTTGGTGAAATTCAATAACTCATATGGCCGATTTCATGACTGAGTCATTCGCCGATTCTGTTGCCTCAGAGACTTATTGGATTTGTACAGACTTGAGACCTCTTCTTACAAAATGTTGTAGTAAGCATATGGCATGTGATGTCTCCCTATAATAACATTACACACCTAGGTAGCACAAGGATTAAACCAAGCATTGACAATTTCTTATTTGACTAGATGGTTAGCACAAGAAATACACACACTGCGTGGCCGCTGCTAATGCATGTACCATCATGCTTGGGGGTGTACCAACCCAAAAGATAATTATTTTTTTATCCTATATGTATATTGGTACACTTTCAAGTAAAATGGTACCCCATTAGCAGCTTTGCACTGCGTGGTTAAAGAATTTCATTGCGGATTTATTAGACGTTGGTAGAGTTGAAGAGCTTTTGGTGGTGTTATCCTTTTTCAAAAATTTGCATGACATATCGACGACCGCCGAGAATAAATCAAGTCCGTCTCTCTCCGTGTCATTGACAAAATGTAAAAGTGAGCACCGACACCGACACTCTTAGGAAGAATGATACTAACCAACTAACTAACAAATCAATAATAATAATAATAATAATAATAGAGTTTATTAGCAGGAACATCACGTCATTTTCCTAATCAAACCCAATTAGTTAAGCAGAAACAAACAAACCCAAATAATGATGTTACACTCTTCGAAACAATTGACCTTAATTAGTGTACTAAACTACGAGTTAGCCATCGATCGCCCATACTCAAACAAAGAATCACACCACGCAACCAGAGTCAGTTGTGGTTCCCGGGTGGACCAACCCAAATAAAAAGGTCGGGAGGGTATTTTTGAAAATAGAGAAAGTATTTAGGGGTAATTTTGAAGCAGAGGTGAGATCTGATTTTGAAGAAGAAAAGTGAGCACCGACAAGTGACAGCTAGCTATTACTAGATGTTTTTATTTCACAAGGAAGGAGGAAGAGGAAGCAACCTCTTCTTCTTCTCTTCATCATATCATAGTCCATTCTACCAGTGCAGAGAGAAATGGTTAGGAAATTGTAGATACAAGATTCATAGACTCTCTTCCTCTCTCTCTCTCTGTGTTGTTGTTGTTGTAATTATTAGAAGAAGAGGAGGAGTGAGTGAGTTATGGCGGCAAATGCGGGGATGATTGCTGGTTCTCATAACCGGAATGAATTCGTCGTCATTCCGAATGAAGCCGGAGCCGGAGGAGATCATGTTTGTATTCCAACATTCTTATTAATTATTATGTTGTTTGTCGATTTCTGTATTTTGAATCCCCGATTCTTTGATTAACTCTTCAGTTACTCAGTGTTGTTGTTGATGATGATTAAATTTGAGCTATGAAATGAATCGCCGACACTAATTTGAATTGAATTTTACTTAATTCTGACCTGAGATCCCAATTCAGTCCGAATTAGAGGATTTTGATCTGCTTCTCATTTTTTTCATTACTAGGGCATTTTAGTTTGCATTTTTCAGATTTATTATTCAATCGATAATGCTTTTAGTTTAGTCACTTTGAGAGATTCAACTCAAGAATTTCCAGTGTCTTTTATGATTCAAGTTTACTTGGACTGAATTTCGGTCTCCAAGTTTACTTATGATTCCAATGATAATTTCCTTGGGCAGACTAGACTAGACTAGAAAGTGAAGCCAAGAATCATAACTGGAATCACTCCCGTTTCTGAGGTTCGGTGTAAAAGGTAATCTGTCAATTGCGTAAATAGGGAACCAGGCATCAATTCTGAGTATCCTTCACTTATTCATCAACACACATCCTAGTACTGCACTGTCAAATCCATCTCGAGATCTACTAGTTGTTAGCTTACCTGGCCGTAATTTGTGTAAATCTTCATTTACACAAATTACCTGGCATCAATTCTGAGTATCCTTCACTTATTCATCAACAAACATCCTAGTACTGCACTGTCAAATCCATCTCGAGATCTACTAGTTGATTCATTTGAGACCTGTAGATACAGACTGAAATAGATTACCACTTTGTTTTTGGGTAGTTTCTACATGCTCTTATTGAATTGGGTCTGTCTCTTTCATGGCTGATAATGCAGGAGAAGCCAATGAAGAATAATACCAGTGCTGGTCAAGTGTGCCAGATCTGTGGAGACACTGTCGGGGTTAACGACAAGGGTGATGTCTTTGTGGCTTGTAATGAGTGCGCATTCCCGATTTGCCGGCCTTGTTACGAGTATGAGAGAAGAGAGGGGAATCGCTCTTGTCCCCAGTGCAAGACTAGATACAAGAGACTCAAAGGTCAGCTGCTATTTTAGTTGTTTTATTGCATATATTGGTCTGATATGATTAAGTATTCGCTTAATGTTTTTTGTGCATACCCGTTATCCAAATTTTTGTTTAGGCTTTTTGTCATTTATCTGGCTAATAAATAAAGATGTCATATGTCAGGGAGTCCAAGGGTTGAGGGAGATGATGAAGAGGATGATATCGATGACCTTGAGAATGAGTTCGCAAGGAGGCGGTGGCAAGGAGAAGATGTTGACCTTTCTTCATCACATGACTCGCAACTCCCTATCCCACGTCTTACTAATGGTCGCCAGGTAAGTCAAAGTTGACTCTTGTATACTTGTAGGTTCCGCAATAAAGTAGGAAACAAAGTAGTTGCTTTGTTTACTGTCTCAAATCATATTTTGGTAAAACTATTTTATCTTGGCTAAGGGTTCCGTTCTCTTATTTCTTACCTATATATAATCTTTTTGTGCTTCTGTAATCACATTTTGGTTAAACTTGTTCGAGTGGGATTAGAATTTTCATTTACGTATCTGAATACCAATATTTCAGGTATCTGGAGAAATGCCTGCCACACCAGATAGCCAGTCAGTGCGAACCACACAATCAGGTCCCCTGGGAGGTGAAAAGCGTGTTCATTCTCTTCCTTACCTAGACCCAAGTCGACCAGGTAATGCTGAACTTTTTGTCTTTTTCCGATATTCTTTGAGCTAGTTATGCTTAGAATCAGTAAGAGTAACAATTTTGTTCTGTCTATGTCATATTAGTTCCAGTGAGAATTGTGGACCCTTCAAAGGACTTGAATTCTTATGGACTTGGCAATGTTGATTGGAAAGAAAGAGTCGAGGGATGGAAGCTCAAACAGGAGAAAAGTATGACGCAAATGACCAATAGATATCCTGACGGAAAGGGGGACATGGAAGGAACTGGTTCAAATGGAGAAGCTCTACCAATGTATAAGCACTTGCTTTTCCAAGATAACATTCTTTTTAAATTTGACCTCTCAAGCTTTTCATTTGATCTCTCAGTATCTCACTTCCCAATATATAATACAGGGCTGCTGATCCTCGTCAACCTATGAGCCGAATTGTGCCTATATCTTCTTCTCACTTGACCCCTTACCGCATTGTGATCATACTTCGTCTTATTATCCTGGGTTTCTTCTTGCAATACCGTGTTTCCCACCCTGTTAACCAGGCTTACGGGCTATGGTTAACATCAGTTATTTGCGAGATCTGGTTTGCCTTGTCTTGGCTTCTTGATCAATTTCCAAAATGGTATCCTATCAACCGCGAGACTTATCTTGACCGACTCGCTATAAGGTTTGCTACCTCCACATTTTTGCTCCCTAGTAACTTATACAGTATAGTTTGTAATGCCTTCTTGCAAACAGATTTGATCGACCAGGGGAGCCTTCACAGTTGGCTCCGGTGGATATCTTTGTCAGTACAGTGGATCCTCTCAAAGAGCCTCCTCTAGTGACAGCTAATACAGTGTTATCTATTCTTGCCGTGGATTATCCTGTTGACAAAATATCTTGCTATGTTTCGGATGATGGGTCTGCAATGTTGACCTTTGAATCCCTTTCCGAGACCTCAGAGTTTGCAAGAAAGTGGGTTCCTTTCTGCAAGAAGCACAATATTGAACCTAGGGCTCCTGAATTCTACTTTCAACAGAAGATAGATTATTTGAAGGACAAGATAGTACCTTCTTTTGTAAAAGAGAGGAGGGCAATGAAGGTAATATAATTGACCTTAGGGTGACATTAATCATTTTCGTTTATTTGGCGATGAATTAATAATATGAAGGAATGGTTTCTTTTTTCAGAGGGAATATGAGGAATTCAAGGTTAGGATCAACGCCCTAGTGGCGAAGGCACAGAAAATGCCTGAAGAAGGCTGGACGATGCAGGATGGAACTCCTTGGCCTGGAAATAACCCTAGGGATCATCCTGGCATGATCCAGGTATCATACCCTGAGATCAGTGCATAAGTTATCTTCAGATTGCATGTTTCTCATTTATTCTTCATTGAACATTTTCCTTTGTTTTTTTCTTGGGAATGCAGGTGTTCTTAGGACACAGTGGAGGGCTTGATACAGATGGAAATGAGCTACCTCGACTTGTTTATGTTTCTCGTGAAAAACGACCAGGTTTCCAACATCACAAGAAAGCTGGTGCAATGAATGCTTTGGTTTGTGTTGCTTAAACCTTTTTTCACTATACGTCTTGTATTCCTTTTAATCACATCTCTGCAAGATAATTACAATAGTTCGCTAAATTGCTTACTAGGATATCCCAGATATCAGAAATACTGCCATATCAAAACTTGTATGCGCATACAAAATATTCACTGAAGGGCAAAATTCTAGCTATGCAGCTATGTTAATTGGTATTCTAGGCACCACTTGCTGGATAGATAATGACACCAGTTCTGTGACAATGAAGCAGAACAGTTTCAATGGGTTATCACTGATTGTCTCTTGGTTTCCTGTTTAACAGATTCGTGTGTCAGCTGTTCTTACCAACGGTGCCTATCTTCTGAATGTCGATTGTGATCACTACTTCAATAACAGTCAAGCTGTAAGAGAGGCCATGTGTTTCATGATGGATCCTGCCTATGGAAAGAGAACCTGTTATGTCCAATTCCCACAGAGATTTGATGGCATTGATCTTCACGATCGATATGCCAATCGCAACATTGTCTTCTTTGATGTATGCATCTCATATTCTTTGTTTTTCAAGTAAAAGATCCATCCTTTTATGTGCATCATCGCTCATTGTTTTTATTCTTTGCAGATCAATTTGAAAGCGTTGGATGGTGTCCAAGGTCCAGTTTATGTGGGAACAGGATGTTGTTTTAACAGACAAGCTCTATATGGTTATGATCCAGTCCTGAGTGAAGCTGACTTGGAGCCTAATATTATCGTAAAGAGTTGCTGTGGATCAAGAAAGAAGGGGAGAAAAGCGAACAAGAAGTACAGTGATAAAAACCGAGGAATGAAACGAACTGAATCTAATGTTCCCATTTTCAACATGGAAGACATTGACGAAGGTGTGGAAGGTAAGCTTGTCAAAAACGCATGGATGTCTTTTTCCTTTGTAATTAGTATCTATCACACCAGTTTACTCCTTCCAAATCATAGATAGGTTCCAGTCTCTAGCACCTGGATAATTTTCTGCCCGAGTCACCTGTCAAATTTTCGGAGGAATTTGTTCTATAGGAGAATGCAGATTCTAACATATAAAATTGCTTTTTCCTTCATAAGCTCTTCATTTCTGGGTTTCTTATTAAGCATTCTCTTTATTTGTCCCCTTTTTTATAAATATTTTTTAGAATAAATCCTGTGGCAAAGCTAACATGTTTCCTTGTCTGTCACTTTGTTCAGGCTATGAAGAGGAAAGGTCACTAATTATGTCTCAGAAGAGGTTAGAGAAGCGATTTGGTCAATCCCCAGTTTTTATTTCATCAACATTCATGGAGCAAGGCGGGTTACCACAATCAACCAATCCTTCATCTCTTCTAAAGGAAGCCATTCATGTCATTAGCTGTGGGTACGAGGATAAGTCCGAATGGGGTAAAGAGGTGCGCTGAAAAGAGCTATCCAAATGACATATTTTCTGGGATTTGTATTTCTAGACAAACTCTAACTTGGCTATTTTCTTTTCTGCAATCAGATTGGTTGGATTTATGGGTCTGTGACAGAAGATATTCTAACAGGATTCAAAATGCACGCACGAGGATGGATATCTGTTTATTGCATGCCTCCTCGTCCTGCATTTAAGGGATCTGCTCCAATCAATCTTTCAGATCGTCTAAATCAAGTTCTTCGATGGGCCTTGGGATCAATTGAAATTCTTCTAAGTAGGCATTGCCCTATTTGGTATGGTTACAGTGGAAGATTGAGGGTGTTGGAGAGACTAGCATACATAAATACCATCGTTTACCCTCTCACCTCACTTCCTCTACTTGCATACTGTATACTGCCTGCCATTTGTCTTCTTACCGGGAAATTCATCATCCCCGAGGTCAGCTAAGTTTCATCTTATCCACAGTTTATGCTTTATCTTTATCATTTCTCCAACTGTTTACTTTGATGTGTATTTATATTTATTATGGAACTTCAATTGAACGGTGTGCAGATAAGCAACTACGCTGGTATCTGGTTTATTCTACTCTTTCTTTCCATTGCTGTAACTGGAATTCTCGAGCTTCGGTGGAGTGGGGTCGGGATTGATGACTGGTGGAGAAATGAGCAGTTTTGGGTCATTGGTGGCACATCTGCACATCTTTTCGCCGTCTTCCAAGGTCTGTTGAAGGTTCTTGGCGGTATTGACACCAACTTCACTGTCACATCCAAGGCAACCGATGACGAAGGGGACTTTGCAGAGCTTTACCTTTTCAAATGGACTGCGCTCCTCATCCCTCCAACTACTGTCCTCATTGTGAACATGGTTGGTATAGTTGCAGGTGTTTCATATGCGATAAACAGCGGTTACCAATCCTGGGGTCCCCTCTTTGGTAAGCTGTTTTTCGCCATATGGGTCATCCTCCATCTGTATCCTTTCCTGAAAGGTTTGTTAGGTCGACAGAATCGTACCCCGACCATCGTCATTGTTTGGTCAATTCTTCTTGCTTCCATCTTCTCGTTGCTGTGGGTTCGTATCGATCCCTTCACTTCTGCTGCCACAAAAGCTGCTGAAAGAGGTCAGCAGTGCGGTATCAACTGTTAATTTTCCCGAGGAATCCATTTTTTTGTCTCCCTGTTATATTTTTTCAACTCACCCTTGTGTAAATAATAAAGGTATATCAAAATCTGCATGTCAGGGTTAAAGTAATTTATGGTACAAATGTTTTGTATACGAGGGAGAAAAAGGGGCGAGGATAGTATCATAGAAAGTCGTGTTTTTCTTTTTAATTCTTTGTTGGTGTATTTCTCTAATCCTAGTCTAATGCGGAATCCTTTATAAAGTTTAGGTAGACGGCATCGATTGGAGTTGAGTTTAGTTTTGTTCTTCTTCTTGTGTTTATACTTTGTATTTGTTAAAAGTGATTATTATAAACAAAGGAAATGGGTTAGATGATGCGGATATCTCAATTTATTTATTTATTTAATAATAAATATATATTTCTTTACTCAGTTACATGGATGCTTTCAGCCTGTGTTGAATTGGTGAAAAATAACATGAGAGAAAATCTCTTTTGTCTCGCCTGTTAGGAGTATTTTGATCTAAAAGCATCACAGCTAACAATTGTGAAATATCGATTGTATTTAATTTGTCTAGCTAATTTGGGAATTTGTTTTTAATAGTATATATAGGCAGTGTTTTAAAAAACTTTTGAAGCGCGCTTTTTATTGCTTCACTAAAAACGCTCTAATACTTCCGCATTAATATTAGGTTATATTTTCTAGAGAAAAAAAAGGAATATTCTGAAGTAAAAAACAGGGATTTAAATCCTAAAAACAAGTCCCAACAATCTAGGGATAACATGATTACCTAGATTATATGGAAAAGAAATAATATTGAAGGAAAAGAAATAATAAGGGGGAAAAATACCAAGTATTTCCATAGAGTCACTCTTAATAGAAGGAAAAAAAATAATATCGATTGTATTTAATTTGTCTAGCTAATTTGGGAATTTGTTTTTAATAGTATATATAGGCAGTGTTTTAAAAAACTTTTGAAGCGCGCTTTTTAGTGCTTCACTAAAAACGCTCCAATACTTCCGCATTAATACCAGGTTATATTTTCTAGAGAAAATAAAGGAATATTCTGAAGTAAAAAACAGGGATTTAAATCCTAAAAACAAGTCCCAACAATCTAGGGATAACATGATTGCCTAGATTATATGGAAAAGAAATAATACCGAAGGAAAAGAAATAATAAGGGGAAAAATACCAAGTATTTCCATAGAGTCACTCTTAATAGAAGGAAAAAAAAATAATATTGATTGTATTATTGATTCTCATGGGCATGTTGTTAAGGAGAAAAATAAAATTGTTGTTCTAATAAAATTGTTGTTCTAAAATAAAATTGTTGTTGTTAAGGAGAAATAATACTCCCTCCGTTTCAGGAAAAAGTGTTACTTTCACTTTTTCAATTTGGCCTATTTTTAGGCTAAAATGAAAAAGTAAAAGTAACATTTTTTTCTGAAACAGAGGTAGTATGAAAAATAAAATTGATGTTCTAAATTGAGCCCTAGATTTCCTAATTTGTTTACTGCTCTTGTTGTTGCTTTGAGTTCTGATACCCTTGTGCATATTGAGCCTGTGATTACTGTGGCGGATAATCTAGCTTTGCTTAGAATTCCCGATAACTGCGAATTTTTTGGCGTAGTTAAAAAAATGAAGCCCAATAGGTCCCCGGGACATGACAGGTTTCCTGCTAGCTTTTATAAACACAATTGGGGGACTATTGGTCCCTACGTTGTCTCTCTACTGTGCAAATTTTTTTAATCCAAAAACCTTTACTTCTTGAACTTAACAAAACCATCTTTTCCATATTCCAAAAACCAAAACTCCTAAAAACCCAAGTGAGTTCAGGCCCATTGGTCTTTATAATACGTCTTACAAGATCATAGCTAAATTACTCGTAAATAGAATGAAAAGCATGTTGGATAAGGTTATTTCGCTTTATCAATCGGCTTTTCTATCTTCTAGGCAAATTTCGGACAACATTATTGTTGCTCACGAGATAGCATTCTATGAAGGAAAATAAAAAAAAAAGTTGGGTGGTTGGGTGTTAAAATTGATATGTCGAAGGCTTTTGACATGGTCATTTGAGAATTTTTAAACAAAACCCTTTTGCAGTTTGGTTTTAGTCAAGATTGGTGTGATTTAATTTCTCAGTGTGTTTCCATTACTTCAATAGTAGTGCTCATGAATGGTAAACCTGGTCAGTTTTTCAAACCTACTCGGGGTTTAAGACAAGGAGATCCTCTATCTCCCTATGTTTTTATTATATGTATGGAAGTGTTCTCAAGACTTATTTTGGCTAATGAAGCCTTGAAACGTATTCATGGTATTAAAATGACCAGGACTAGTCAACCAATTTCGCACCTCCTTTTCGCCGATGATTGTTTGCTTTTTGCAAAAGATGACTTAGGGGAATGTCGTAACCTTTTAAATATTATTGAACAGTTTAGTAAGGCCTCTGGTCAACTAATAAATTTCAATAAATCTGGGGTATTTTTTAGCGAAAAGGTTCACCCGAGGCATCAAAGATTAATGAGCAGATTGCTTAAAATTAAAAAAAATCAATATTAAGGATTCTTATTTGGGAGCTCCCCTTTTTGTTGACAGATCTAAACTTAAAACCTTTGATGTTTTGATTGAGAAAATGGAGAACAGAATTTAAGGATGGAGGAGCAAAATTCTTGCATAGGTTAGTAGGATGATTTTGAATAAACATGTTTTATCTAGTATTCCTACTTTTCAAATGGGGTGTTTTCGAATTCCTAAGAAAATAACTAAGAAAATGAATGATATTCAAAGGGATTTTGGTCGGGTAAGGATTCCAATTCTAAAGGTGTTTATATAAAATCTTATGCTTTTCTCTGCAAACCAATTGCACACGGAGGGCTAGGATTTAGAGACACCGATAATGCCAATCTTGCTATGCTTTCTAGAGATTATTGGATGAACCTGATACTTTGTGGGCTAAAGACCTTAAGGCTAAATACTTCCCGAAATGTTCTGGCCTTAATGCAAAGCCGAACAAGACAGGTTCTTAGATTTGGACTTGTATTAGGAAAGGTCTAACTCTTGTTAGAGACAACTCAATATTAGAAAGGCCTTTCTATTGATATTAGAAAGGATTGGTGGATCCCTGCTTTACAAGATACTATTGCCGACTTGTGTCCTAACATTGACTCGGAACTGTCCTTAGTTTTGGATTTGATTGATTTTTCGAATGCTTTTTGGAATGTAGATTTGGTCAACAGTAGTTTTCCCTCTTTTGTGGCCAGCAAAATTCTTAATATTAGACTTCTTTGTTCTCACCATGGGGTCTTATATAAAGACAAACTTAGATGGAAACTTGAAAAAAATAGGATTCTTACTGTCAAAAGCCTTTATGCTAAATTGTTGGAACCTAGGAACACATATGTTAACTTTGTTTGCAGGAAAAAAAATTGGAAGAAAATATGGATCCTTGATATTTCTCAATGGATTAAATTGTTTCTTTGGAAATGCTTCAACAATGCCTTACCTAGAAGGAAAATATTGTGCTCTAGTTTGTGGTTTTGTTGTGCAGTCTTTGACTCATGTCTTCTTTGATTGTTCTTATGCTAAGTCGGTTTGGGCCTTTCCATCGGGGCCTAATGTCTCCAATGTGCATAGTAGTGACTCTTTTTTAGATCATTATAATGAATGGACTAGATATGATTCGACTTCCTTAACCTTAGAAATAGCTGCAACTAAGGTTTGGCATATATGTAAAAAGAGATGTGGTAGAGTTTTCTCTAACAAAACTAGTAATAGTATTAGTTTGTCCATACAAATTCAGAGATTTATTCAGTTTTGGACTCCTTCTAAGAAATATGATCAGAATAGTGATAATGTGATTGTTCCAACTACAATGTTGCCTTTACCTGATAGACAATGGACAAGTCCCTTAGGTGATACTTTTAAGATAAATATGGATGGTGTATGGATTTCAAGTGATACAAATGCAGGATATGGGATTGTTATTTGTAAGGCTCAAGGGTACCAAGGAGCAGGATGAGGAAACTGTCGGGTTTCGTCTCCTGAAGAAGCTGAAGCACTAGCAGTTTTGGAAGCTGCAAAATGGGAGAGGGAGAAGGCCTAAACAATTTTTTCTTTGGAAGGGGACTTCAAAATTCTAATGGACTATTTGAATGGGACGAGTTCTTCGATCGCTTGGCAAGTTCAAAGATTACTTGATGAAGTAAAAAGGACGGTGGCTGAAGTAATTTTATAACAAATTTTCAAGGATATATGTTCATTCATAGAACAGGTAACACTTCTGCGGATTTTCTCGCAAAGGAGGCTAGATATTCTAGTTTTTCTCAATAGATGTGTGGAATCATGTACCACAAGTGATCAAACAATCTCTTTTAAAAGAACAATCCAATGTAATTTCATGTGTTTATGTTCCTGAATCTCTGGTTTGTTCCGCAAAAAACTCTTGTAATGTTGACCCTTAGTCTTTGAATGAATTGTTTGTTTTACAAAAAAAAAAAAAAAAACAAAGTCGCAACGTTTCCTTCTTAGGTTTTCTGGAGAAAAAATAGGGATTTAAATCCCAAAAACAAGTCCCAACGTTTTCTTCTTAGGTGTTAGTATTAAAAAACCCTAAACTCAACTCTCTGCAAGCCACAACAAGTCCCTTTATCATGGTGGATTATTATGTTATTGCGTTCTGCATATGCTTAGTAAACTAGTTAGTTTATTTACTCCTTTTATCATGGATTATTAGATTGGTTTTTGGTTTTGTGTTAGTTAGTTTCACATAGATATCTATAAGTATTTTATTTTTTAATTTTGTGAAGCTACGCTTTATGATTTACAAGGTTAGCGCATCGCTTTACGTTTATGTATTTTAAAACACTGAGTATAGGTTAATTTTCATGTGATGTTGTTAGTTAAAAATACTCCATAGCGCGCGAGGTTATAGAGCAAAAAGAAAACTTCTACATGTATTCTATATTTTTGATATTTTTATATGCTTAAATCATATAAAAATACTATCATCAATATATGGAGGTAACAGTAATCAAAAGCTCTTAACAGACCGTGGGAAAAACCACGGAAAAATCGTGCTCTCACATCTTTTTTCTAATGTGGGGCCAAAATTTCCCATGCTAATCCCAACCGATAGAGCCCACCTTTACAGTGAGAGCAGTATTTTGTTTTTGTGCGGTTCGGGAAGAATTGCTGAATAGTAATACTTTGGTTAGAGAGGAAATAGCGATTTGAAAATTAATTTGGATGCATCACTTTTTATAAATACATGATTATCTAGAATTGGACTAATATGTAGAGGTTATGCGCGTACTTGCTATGGCGCCAAATATATCTTCACAAAGGCAGTAGACTCGGAGCAGGAGAAAGCTGTGCCAATGTTCAACGCTATATGATGGGCAAGAAAAATAGGATTTCAAAAGATTCACTGAGATTGAAAAAGTGTCGTATAAGCGTTGCATGTAAATATGAGAGCAGTGAAGTGGATTTACAATAATGATATAATAGAAGATATTATTTAATTCTTGTAGCACATCTAGGAGTACTTCCAAGCCATTATGGTTAGTGGAACATTTCTAGTCATTAATTCAATAAACCTCTTTGCTTTCGTATTAAAAAATAAAATAAAATAGGATTTTGAAAAGATACATTCTTTTGAAATTCCAATGATTTCTTTGGTGCCCACTTCCAGACTCTTTTTGTACCGTGACTTTTGATGATTTCTTGCATTTTGTGGGAAATAACCCTCTGATTTCTTACTGTGATGGATTTTGTCCAGTTTGATTGCCATATCTTCTTGATCTAGAGTTATAAGAGACGTTGCTCATCAAAGGTCGATTATAACAACATTGACTGGATGTTGTTGTCTTAAAATCTGAACAACTAAAAACTTTCTTAGTTTCTTGTTTTTAATCCCTTAGAATTATATGATATTTGATCCTATAGTGAAAACATAGTTTGTGATAGGACACATAATGTTGTGAAGAACTCTAACATGCGAAGTTGTTATAGTTTTTCCTGAAGGAAACAAATGGAACTTCAACTTCTTTTGAAGGTGAAAATATTTATTTTATAGAGTCTATGTTAGTGTTTTTCCTTTTTGATGATAAAATCATATTACTAAATTTTGTCTTCAAGAGATCCTTAGAAGGTCAGTCTCTTTTTTCTGATGAATACTTTTTATTAGTTTCTCTTCAAGAGATTTTATCTTTAAGGAAGAAACATTCTTTTGATAATAAGCTCTACTTTTAAGGAAGCTAGATGACAAACGAGTTGATCATATTCCAATTGCTTTGAATCTAGGTAGCTTAGAATTTTACCTTCTCTTTCTGGTGCAAGATTAAGTTCTTTTGCACATGAGAAAAATTGTTCTCTTAATTCTTTTAGCTTAGTTGTTTTTGTATTCACATTATCATTAGATCTTTCATCCCCTGGTGAAGGATTTTCAGAATCATAATCATTGATGATGTATACATGACTTAACTTAATCTCTTATGAGAATATTCAGAAATATTTATCAAAAGAGCAAGTAGAGATCGATGGGGAATCCCCTTCCAAACATCTACTTAAGTCAACTCCTAAGAGTGATTCACCAAATGCTGATGATATGTTAACTGATTCTTTAGGTCTTCCATTACCTTTCTTCTGACTCATTATCTTATAAGTTGGATCACACAAAAGACAGATTGTTAGATTATATCGTGTTTGCCTGCTCTGATATCAATTGAAATGATGAGGGTATCATGTACACCAAAATATTCTCATATCCACATATTCAAGCCACATCTTGTGTGATCTAATATAGATACGAATTGTTAAGAAGATGAAATCCAGAAAATGTACACTTGGTATATAGTCAAAGTCCGACCGAACTAATTATGGGATCAAACCAAGTGTTTGATTGACATACTAGTGTATTTATTTTAATTATATATAAATCAAATATAATGCGGAACTAAAGTGAACCACATGGCGCACAAAATTTTGTTAACAAGGAAACTACAAACGCAAAAAAACTTTGGGACCTAGTGTAGTTTTGAAACTATCATTATTTATCCAATACACAAAGACTACAACCAACTTTGTATATATGTAGTTGATATCAAGTAAACTAACTCCAAGTTACTCAGTTCCTTCACTATCCCTATACCTACAACCAATCTGGTCTACGCACGTAAATCCTAAGATAAAGTCCGCTATCTTAAGTCGATTCACGTGCTGCAAAGACTTAAAGCTCTCAACACCTTTCGATCATGTTTCGAAACAATAAAGGACTAATTTATCGGATAATATTTGAAAAATAATCATAACAAAGTTGGATAAATTTTTCGTAATTGGAATGGTGTTTGGTTGGAAAACATATATATTTATATATATATATACAGTCCAACCAACAACTCACATTGATAATTTATCTTGGTTAAACAACTTTGGAAAATTAATTTAATTATGTATATATGTGCATATCTATTGGGATGTTAATTTAATTTTACATATACGTGCATATTTATTTATCCTTAGTAGATAAAGTTGTTGACACAACAACACTTTATTTTAGAAACAATATATCAATCGGGATTTACATGTGTCTCTCTAATATCGAGCGGATGGGTGACGATTTTGATTGTGGTAATAGTGCTATTACTTAGAGTGGATATCAAACACAAAAAAAGTTTCTTTTCTTATTTTCTTCCGTCCGCAACAAAAGATCAAAGGAATTTATAGAAAAAATATTCATATGTGGTAAGTAAATCTACTAGCTTTTGCTTGCGTCTTTTCTTTACACTCTTCTTCATCTTCTATTTTCTAGAAATAAATTTGAACTCAAATTTTCTCACAGGCAGTGTTTATAACCCTAGAAATTGTACGTCAAATTGAAATGTAAAGTGAAAGCTCATAGATAAACCAGTGACTTCAACCCCCCTTCTTGCAGAAATCCAAAGCAATGCCATTGGTTTTGTTAAGTATAACACATGGTTGAAAAATAACATGCATGGATTCATTAGGAGGATCCAGCTTCATATATTTACAATCAATGTTCAGGATAAACTTGCGCTCCTCAACTCATGGTTCACTGCTGGGTATACTAGCAATAACCGGTCAATTGCCATGAATGCTGATACCACCCACTTTGGTACTTGCAACCCTTCTCCTTCAAAATTTTGAACCCACTGCGAAAGAAATTTACAAGCAATAGGTATAAGTTTCTTTTCTGGGGTCACTTTGCATCAGTGACAAACCAATGCTAGAACATAAAACAATGAATACATTTCATTACTTCTTATGTTTTCTAAAACAACATTTTTTTCTATCTTGGCGCGCATGAATATAAAAGCTTCATTCCTGTATTGACCATCATCTTGGGTGCATACCATGACATGAAGGTCTGTGATAGGGACAATCAATGATTCATCCAAATTCAGAAGTTTATTACAGACAGAAAACAGTTGCTCAAACGAAGCACCGACTCCTCAAGCAGATACTAAGTGGTTCAGAAGCTTTGCATATCTAATCAAGATCTGACTCAAAGAATGATGAGTTCTTTCTTGATTGGCGTCTGGGAACTATAATAAATTGATGATAAGCTTGTTGTACTACGAGAAAGTAAATCAAGTTATGCAAGCATACAAAAATATTAGAGGCTACAAACGTAAAGATGAAATACAAACTTTAAACTTCTCTTTATCAATATTTCCCACTTTCCAAAACTTATACCGGTTTCAATTTTAGGTTATTTGAAAACTAAAATTTGTTTGTATATACATTATTATGAAAGGCATTTTTCTTATTACTTATAATAATTATATACAAATGCATGCACGCATTTCTTTTTTTAACATAATTTTTTTTTTTGTTTTTAACAAAAATATGAAGTATGGTTTTAAACTATATTGTTCAAGTATTACAAAAAAATATATTTGATATCGATACATTTTTAATCATGAAGATACATGTACCTTATGTTGATACAATCTATGAAAGATATAGAAGGAAATGTTTCTTGTTAAATTCGGATGGATTCATAAGAGAGTAAATAGGAATGATGTTTGGTTGGAAAACATACAAATCCTTATATATATAGTCATACCAACAATTCATATTGATGATCTACTTGGTTATAAACAACTTTGGGAAGTAATTTAATTATATAAACAAGATCTTAACTCGGTGCATACGCACCGGATATTCGTACCTCTGGACACAATTGTGTTAATTCACTCATATAAAAAAGAACAATATTACTGTGAAGTTTTATATGCCTAATGTATATACGATTTCTTTTTATCATTCCAGAACAATTTTATCTTCTTGAAACCCCCTCCCATCTCCTAAATATATTAGGTCCCATAATTAAATTAGTATTAATATTTGTAGTTAAAAAGGTTCTAATACGTTTTTTCGAGGTGAAGAATTGTGAGGCTTCTATGCTGATTACCTAACTTGACCATGTAGAAAGATATACTTCTAAGATTAATATGAACGATTCATTTTCAGTACTAATACTAATACATTCACCTATGGTGAACTTCCAAACTTGATCATATAGAAAGATATACTTCTCAGATTAAAACGAAAGATTAATTTTCAGTACTAACAAGTTCACCTATAGTGAATGAACTGGAAAGGTTTTGTATAATTACCGGTTATATTTTCGACTTAAAACCAGTCACCTACGATCAATTTCTAAACAATAAGTTTCCACATATTAGACCTGGAGAATTAAAACCATTTCATACTTCATGTAATCACTTCTTTACGGAAAGTCACGTGCAAATATAATATCGGAAAGTTTCGGTGGTTAACAAAAACGCAAAATATATAATCCTTTCAAATAACAAATTATGAGTAAGCAATAATTATTGTTTGACTCTTTATCTTGTTCCAGTTTCATATATGTCTTTCAATAGTTGTTTTATTTACACATCGAATACTGCTCCAACCACCATTAGTAATATTTTCTGCGTAACGTTTTAAAAATTAAGTAGTGTTACCAATAAACTGAGGAGAGTACTCATAAGTGAGATCCAAAAATTTCGATTATAGCTTATGTGTATCTTGTAGTGTTCTTTCATTATAAGTCTTGAAAATTGCAAATATGGATTGCCTAGTCCATTATAAGTTGTGACTTTTCTTGCTCATCTGGTTGGTGCCCCGCGCTACTCAGGTATCTTTGTTCACATTGTGGTTAATGATGTATTAATAATGTACACTATCCAGTCATAATTGATTGATCATTAAAACCATTTCATATCATCGTACTGTTTCTTGAGATGAAATGAACTATATTTGTGTGATGTTTGTATTCATCCTACATTTCACACGTCTTCTGGGAACTCCATAATATGGGTGTTATGTTCAAAGAGTTGCGTAAGAATCTTGAATTTAGTATTTAGAGTTTTAAGCTTCACGACACAAACATTTTGTAGGAAAAATGATTTTTAAAGAAACGAGAGTCTGAGATAGTAATGAAGATTTGGACTTTTTTATCCTATTCATAAGTGTATCTTTGATACGGCGCCAATAAGGCTATCTATAGGTGAAAGGTTGCGTCTTATGGGCTTTATATATCCTGACATATAAACACTCATGTACTTGGAGAGATGCAGATGTTGGTGACACATTGATGACTTGTGAAAAACGGATGACGTGGCCATTCAAATTGGACGACAGTGGGAAATATGTTGATGTGGCTTAACCAAAATCAAGAGTTATTCAAAAGTTTGGAATGCTTCGTTTCGAAAATATGAGATGTTTCATCATAAATGACAATTAGTATATTAAAGTGTGACCTTTAGGACAATGGTTGCAACTCTTTGGTTTGGATGAGTTGGAAAAGTATGGTGGTGACATGGATTGATCTGCTGATATGGCTTAAGCAAAAATTAGATTGATTATAGGCATGGCATGTGGCACTTTGGGGGTCTCTTATTATCAAGAAAGATGTGCATATTAATTAATCCTCAATAGATAAAGTTATTGATACAATAACACTTTATTTTGTTTGATAGACAAATTATAGATGACAATAGAAAGAATATATCCATTGGGATTTACAAGTTTCTTTCTTATATCGGGTGGGTGGGTGATGATTTTGATTGTGTTGATAGTGTGATTGAGTGGTTGTCAAACTGAAGAAAAAAAAATTGTTTTTCTTTTTCTTTTTCTTTTCTTTTGTCTGCAACATAAATATCAAAGGAATTTATAGTGAAAATATCCATACATGGTAAGTAAAATCTATTATCTTTTGATTGCGTCTTTTCTTTGCACTCTTCTTCATATTTTATTTTCCAGTAATAAATCTGAACTTGAAATTTCTCGCAGCCAGCATTTTATAATCCTAGAGCTACCAAAAATTACAAAATAAAATAAATAAATGATGTAGCATAAATTATTGAACCTTCCTAATAAACTGCAATCGATCGCCACCATCAGGGAAATAAAAGCGACTGCGGTTTTAACCGCTGATAAGCACCTGGAAGGCGAGTCTTACTAAAATACACACAAGATCTACTTCCTAGAAATCTCAGGTGCAATACCAAAGCTACTACATGATTTCTCACACAATATATTCTGTTAATAGACATCATTTCTTTAGGTTTAAAGATTTGGTAAAATGGTTACACATCTATCCTTCCACGTAGTTCAGATAATAATCATCAAAAGGAAAAGATTGGATTCAGTACTCATACCCTGATTTTGATTATGTAGATTTCCCATTGAACCAACTAGTTAACAAATTCTGAAGACTACCATTACCAATTAAAACATTAGTGATAATATTTATGTTGATTCCAAACCATACATACCTGCTGGCATATGCACAATTTTTTTAAAAAAAAGATGATCTTCGGTTCCAAGAGGAGCATTGCATTAATTGTATTGATGATCAACATAAGACTTATATCTAGTAGGTAAAATATCCTAAAGAATATTCCAGATGAATTACTTAACTCTTTGAGGAAGTTTGACTTTCAATAATGATTATTATACCTTAGTAGAGACAAGTTGAATACCTGCAAATTGATTAGAATTATTGCTAATAACCTTGTAAGCACTTTTGATAGAGAAGTTACCTATTCTGTGAGGAGTCCGTATGAGAGTGTCAATCCTTACCAAAGGAATATCCCAAATTTTGCGATGGAGTCAGACGAAAAAGGTTATTACCAAGTTGGACATTCAAAGTTTTGGTATCAATTTCAAAAGTTCAAAAACAAAAAAGTAAATGAAACATGACTAATTAAACACATAGTAGGTTCATGGGACGGTCTAGACCAATAATCCAATAGTCTAGCCAAATTTTAACTCTAGAGCCGCATTTTACTAGCCAAAAACAATTCTTTTAATGGTGTCTTTGCATCTATAAATTCCTTTCCAAACCTAGAAAGTAGTATCATTCAACTTATCCTGATGTATAAAGCTTTTATCTCTATAATATTTGGCCTCCATAATCTTAACCTATAATTCACCAGAATCACGGCTAGCATTTCAAACAAGTTTACAAATTAAAGTATTATTAAATTGTTCATGATTTCTAAAAACATAAGGCCATGTTTGGTATGTGTTTTGAAAATAACTTTTTGTTCTTGGAAACAGAAAAAAGGAGAAACGCGTTGGTAGAGGTATTTTCAGAAAACACTTTCCATTTGTTTTGTGTTTTTGAAAACAGAAAAATGAAAACAACAAATAATTGTTTTATGTGGTCTTTTTTTTTCTCCTTTCTTCTTCTTTTCAGAACAAAGTAAGACCTTGCGAAAGAATTGCACGTGTAAGAATTGTTTTTATCATTATCTCGATGAGTCTTTACATTTAATTTAGTTTAGTTGATTTTCCTTGATTTTCAAAAAAGTTTTTAAATTTCCTACCAAATAGCTTTTAGAAAACAAAAACAAGGAAAAAACGTATGTTTTTAAAATAGTGGAAAACTATTTTTGAGGATTGTTTTTAAAAATAGTACCAAACATGCCCTAAACCTCCTAGGGCTCTTGGTATATTCATATTAGACTAGAAAATTATTTTTATACCTTTGTTTGCGTTATTTGACCACTAAAAATTCATCTGTAGATTATCTAACCTAGATTAATTAGGGTATTTATAGTGTGGGTCTCGTCTCTATTTAAAACATGGGACAGACTATCAGATTCAACCATCCACGTAGCATTTTCGATATAAAAAGTGATCCAAATTTTACAAGCCACCTAAAAATGAACCACCACCAAGCATAATACAGGATGCACCGGTGCACAAAGCCACCCAAAATGTTCACGAGTTTCAAATCGTATATGCGGACCACCTACTACGTTGAATACACGCGGTGTATATAAAAATTGGAAAATCGGATTATACCCCTTTCCCTGTAGATAATATCTCATGGACTGTTTGGATACATACCCATAAATTGAAAAAGCAAAAAGTTAATTTAGGTCTAAAATTTTAGAACAATTTCCAGAAACAAAAATGTCGACTTTTTATGAAATAAAATGTTCTTCCCGATTTACGACTTATGTTTCTGGTATCCAAACAAGCTACTAGCTTTTCGTTAATCTGGCACACATTTTTCCTTTATCATTTTGATCAACAAAAAGTTTGATGTTGCCGAATTTCAAACTTAAGTCACTGATATCACCATCCTTTACCACCGTAACATAACTACACATCTTTTTGCAATCACCATGATGTTGCTGGTTCAAAAATG
Organism: Papaver bracteatum; assembly: GCA_023529315.1. Taxonomy (NCBI): domain Eukaryota; kingdom Viridiplantae; phylum Streptophyta; class Magnoliopsida; order Ranunculales; family Papaveraceae; genus Papaver; species Papaver bracteatum. The sequence goes on from JAJJWX010000654.1 coordinate 201,970, forward strand.
TTTAACACCGAGAATAACGTGCACACTCACACACCACTAGCTCTAAGAAATATATAGAAAGTGATCCAAATTTTACGAGCCACTCAAAAATGAGCCACCACGCACCAAGCATAGCATAGGGTGCACACAGCCACCCAAAATATGCACGAGTTTTCAAATTGTATATATATGCGGACGGACCACTTGCTACGTCGATTGCACGCGGTGTATATAAATATAAAAATCAGAAAATCGGATTATACCTCCATTTTGTTCCGATAATATTCTATTCCTAAATCCTTCCGTATTCTTCTTCTTCAAGAGAACACCGAAAATTTCCAGAGAGAAAAAATCCCAGAAAGAAAATCATCAAGGGTTTTTGTTTCTCCTGAGAGGAGATTTCAGGATAAACTAACAAGGGTATGCAAACAGACGCTCGAGTTGGTGTGGTTGTTGACGGTGGATGTGCCGCTTCTTCAGGCGGTGGAGCCAAAAGAACCTTTAGTTCTTCTGTTCATGGTGGTGCTTCTGCTTCTACAATTAATGGCGGTGCTAGGAATAAATTCCTACCCCATAAACAACAACATCAGCATCAGCAGCACATCAGCACGGTGTCGCAACTGCTTGCTGGTGGAATTGCCGGAGCTGTTGGTAAAACTTGTACTGCTCCTCTTGCTCGTCTCACAATCCTCTTTCAGGTACTGATTCTTAATAATTCCTGTTTCTATTGAATCAAAATATAATCCCCCCCTTTGTTAATTGAACTTCAAAATTAGCTGAATTTAGGGTTCAATTGCATGTTGGATTTAGGACTGGGATTGTTCGGAGAATACAGCAAAACCCTTTTCCCCCTCTTTTAAATCAAGTGATGATTGCCAATTCAATTCAATTTCAGATTTTGGTTGACATCTGATCTCCTTAGGTTCAAGGTATGCACACAGATGTTGCGAATTTGAACAAGGCTAGCATATGGAGGGAGGCGTCGCGGATTGTACGGGAAGAAGGTTTCAGAGCATTCTGGAAAGGGAATTTGGTTACTATTGTTCATCGGCTTCCGTATTCTTCGATTAGCTTCTATGCTTACGAACGCTATAAAAATGTTGGTATAGGAGTTCTTTGAATTAGAGGTTTTTGAATGCTAATGTTGATTGATTTGGTTGGATGTTGTGGAAATTGTTCTGTAACTGTTGTTCTTCTATTGGTTTGGCAGTCGCTGCAGTTGATTCCTGGATTAGAGAGGCATCGGGAAAATGTTACTTCCGATCTTTTTGTACGACTGGTGGGTGGAGGGTTGGCAGGGATAACAGCTGCATCCATTACTTATCCGCTAGATCTTGTGAGGACACGGCTTGCGGCACAGGTATGGCATGAGTTGCAGGGGAATATCTGTTACCTTTCCGCTATACAGCTCCTGTTGTGTTTAGACATTCACTTGTGTGGCCAAAGTTTTTCATGTGTTGGGTCATTTCTTAAACTGTTTTCACATTTCCGTGTTTATCCACATTAGCTCTCTTCCAATGTAGAATTATCATTTAACTATTCAGTTCAACTAGCGGCTTTATACACATTTCTAGAGTCACGTCTTTATTGTTTTCCTCAAAATTTAGATATGGCATTGAATTTAATTGGTTGCTTTGGATGGAGAATCCCTTATTGTTCCATCACGATTCTGGCTTATCAGAGAAGAGACTCTTTGGAGTTCTTTTTCTTGCAGTGCTTCTAAATTGTGGGCAACTGTTCTGTAGAATGGAGCCCAGGGAGATGCATTCTCTAACAGTAAAATATGATGTCCCCAAATGATTTTTGTCTAAGAGAATCCAGTATTCCTTGATCTGCATTTTTCTTGTACTTGGGTTCTATTCTATGGTTTTGGTTTTTCTGTATTCCCTTTGAATTCTATTTGGGTGCTTACTGACCCCTGGTTCGATGCTCATTTTTGTATACAATATTCCGTTGTGATTTTCTATAGCCTGGTCAGCTTTACAGATTGGACTTTAATATTTTTTTGCTACTTTAAACTTGCAGACACATGAAGTTTATTACAGAGGTATTTCACATACTCTTCGTACTATTTGCAAAGAAGAGGGTTGCTTTGGCTTGTATAAAGGTCTTGGAGCAACACTGCTGGTATGCCTTTTGGTCGGTCTTCAGTAATCTTTGCAGTTAATCTGATTTGATAGTAACATTTCAAAGTTTATGCTGTGTAGGGAGTTGGACCTAGTATAGCAATCAGTTTTGCAGTTTATGAGACACTGAGATCTTATTGGCAATCAAAAAGGTGAAGTTTGCTGAGATCTAACTATTTTTGGTCATGATATGCTTGGCTTCATCTTTAACGTTCCATTATTTTGACATCAGGCAACAGGATTCTACCGTCTTGGTAAGCCTGGCATGCGGCAGCCTTTCAGGCATTGCATCATCAACAGGTAAATCACATATATTAGGATACATCTCATGTAGCTTGTTTCCGAAAACACAATCCCTGTTAACATTTCAAATCCACACTTAAATTAGATGAAACATTCAAACACTTGTATATATTTGTGCGTTTGTTCTTCGCTAATGTCATTCTAAAGTAGCATAAGTCGTCCTGTACGTTACTATGCTGAACCATAAAAATCACAAATGGTTCTGTATCACCCACTGACAATCACAATTGAAAAATCCACAGCAACATTTCCGCTGGATCTTGTGAGGCGGCGGATGCAGTTAGAAGGGGCAGGTGGTCGAGCCCGTGTCTACAAGACAGGTCTTTTTGGGACGTTTGGCCAAATATTCCGAGGTGAAGGTCTCCGAGGTCTGTACAGGGGGATACTGCCAGAATATTACAAGGTTGTTCCAAGTGTAGGAATAGTCTTCATGACTTACGAGACAATGAAGATACTTCTATCTGAGACTCGAGTCATCGACTAGCTATCATCAATAATCACCGACGGCATCACCAACACCGTCATAATCATCATCATGCCTGTAACATGTCTGTTCTCCGGAATCATAAAAAAGGCTCGAGTTTGTTGAAGTCTTTTAAAATATGTTGTTACCTTTTTAGCACAACACTTTTTTTTTCTTTTCTACTTGTCATGGTGGTAAGTTTTGTTGTTGCTGCCTCGAAACCATTGTTTTCCGTGTATAGATATAGATAGATAAACAGGTAGGTAGATGCATAGACAGAGAACAGGTTTTGAATCGAAACAAAGTTGTACTTACATATGCTAACACTACTCAACGATTTTACTTCCTATTCATTCAATCATTCATCCAATTTGCTGTAACTTGTTTTTTGTATTCTGTTGCAACTTGCATGGTGGCTGTCATTTCCATCTTTAATTTTTGTCAGACCATTCCTTGATTTAAAGTTTTCTTTGTCTCCTCTCTTTTGAATGCATGAGTTCAGATTAAGTACTGGATCAGGATTCTTAACAGCAACAGATGGGGGAGCATTGAGTCCTCTCCCTGTTCTGAAGCTGATCTTTTTTTTCCAAGTTGTTCTGAACAGTCGTCTACTATTACAGGAAGATAATGTCGATGGCGATTTGACAACAATAACTCTTAGTGAGGAACAGATTTAGATAGAGCTAATAATAATTAGAGATGATATTTAGTCCATAATGGATTCCACAACTGTAAGCACATTTCATGCTCATGTTACATCAAAATGGGCGTGCTGTCGCAGGAGCTTTCATCATTTCCTCGGAATTTCATCGAAACACCGCAGAAAATTGTATTATAAGAACTTGAGTCATCCTTCTTCTTTGATTCTCATTTATCATACAGAATCCATTTTTCTAACTCGCTCCACACTGACACCGAATTCGCGGATGAGGCTAGTTAAATTCCTGCTGATCATAGGGAACTTGGTTATGCTAATGAGCAGGCCATTGCTTATGTGTCGACATCTACCGTTATGTGATCAACTGAATGGCGGGGAAGCATCTTTGGTGGTGGAAGTAGTGCAACAGAGGCAGCTCCAAGAACAAACAGATGACACAGACGATGACACGTTGGTGCAACCAGATGATGGTGGTTATCGTTCATCTGGACATCATCACACAGATCTTAAAACATGGGAAAAGCAACATCCGAAGCCACCTTCATGATAGTATAAGCTTCCGGGGAGCGCATCGAATGCAGCACAGTACAAGTGAGGTGTGCGGCCAGTTTGTCTCCCCATTATCCATGTACAGCCATATAGGCGAGACTGCGTATTATGTTTAAGCATCGATATATTTATTACATATAAAAAGCTGTATTTCAATAAATTTAGTGCACCCGGAAGGAAAACCCTGTAAGAAAAAAAAAAAAAAAAAGTATCCAGGGGATGGTAATTTCCATGATTAGCTCAATCCCAATAAGGTGAATCAGTACGTACATAATCTTCGGAAGAGAAAGGTAATTACGGAGAAGCTGATGAACATGACGCCTGGTTTGTTACATGGGAAAGTTCCCCGTTAAGCGAATATGGTCTAGCGTTCTTCTTAGCCCGTACCGGTTCACTGCTGCATTACCTGCTCTGAAACCTTCTCCGTAGGATGTGGATGTGTCGTGAGCAATAAGATGCATGAAGAATTCTCCAAGCTTCTTTTCGAGGTCTGATTTCCCTCCTTTTTTCGTTGATGAAGAGGAGGAAGACGCAGTAGACGTAGATGTAGATGCCATGTTTCTTGAACCTGGCAAGACTTCTGACTCCAGCCACATATATGAGAGCACCTGACAGATGCCTTCCTCTACCTCAGGGCTCAAATTCCGGTAACCTGCAAGATCAGGTTAGATATAAGCAGTTATGACACTAGTACTAAGAAAATGTTGCAGTGCAGGTTAAGCAATACAGCGGTGCAGGATAAGCTATAAGCCTTGTTCACGTGTTAATATATGAGTAGTACCTTTGAGGCGCAACCATCCATGCATTAGTTCGTGCGCAAGAATAGAACCCGTGAGTAACCTGCAATACAACAATTACGCCAAAATTTATATGGTTTCATGCTTAACATCTCTGCGTAATCTTCGGTGTCCTTACCTCGGGAGACCGTAAAGAACCAGAATGGCTGTAACCTCACATCTCCTTGTAAGCTTTTGTGGCTGTGTTCGCATTCCAGTAAATCTGTTGTTCCCGAGCTTTGGCCTTCTAAATATCTATTATGTTCCAAAAACAAAACACCATGATATACCGATAAAATTTGATGCTTCGCAAAAGTAAAACACCATGGATACATACACTGCTAACAGTCTGCTCCTCCGAAAGACATAAACCCCTTGTTTCTGGCATATGGTGGTAACCCTGAAGCAAAAATGCATACAGCTTCCATTAAGAAGAAAAATATCCCGCAGCCACACGAAGGAAGAAAAATGAACATTTAGAGAACAAATTACATTCTTTTCCCCTTCTATGGCTTCATTAAGTGCCTGTCGCTCGACCAAAAGCATGGGAATCTGTTGATCTAGTTTCATATACATTCCCTCGTAGTAGTCTCTGATTGCATGGTAAAGCGACTGGCAGTCACCGGTATCCATTATTGCAGACTCCATACATTCTAGGCATAGACTTCGTCCATCCCCCAAAGAAATGTATCTCGTATTCCATGACTTCAGAAGAAAAACACACGACATTAGAAAACAGATTACGCAAACTCCATTCGCCTTTTGCGAATGCAGTGACATACTAGTAGATTGTATACCTCTAACCGTTCACAACTGCAGCAGCGAGCAGTGCAATCGTGTTCATGCGAAGGGCAATATTTTTGTTTCCAGTATGGGTGAGATCTGTACTCAATTAAACCAGCTCCATTTGTTGGGATCTGGAAAGACGGACGAAGTGCAAAAACATAAACTCTTTCACTCAACAATATGCAAATAACTCGACTCGTTAGTTGTTCTTACGAATTGATGGCAGACTTCGCATTTGGGATGGTGCAGCTCTTTGAAACAAGACTTGTGGTATGGGTTTCTCCCTGACAAAGAAAACTTGATTCAACAAAAGCGAAATGTAAGAATCAATAGAAGAAAACTGAAATGAGATGGTGCTTAAGACATCATAATAAGCGAACGACATCTCACCTCATTCTCGGTTATTGGCTGACTGCAAGCGCTGCAACAGAAACACTCAGGGTGCCAAAAGGCTCCCATGCATCCTAAATAGTTTGAAGACCCAATTTCGCGGTTGCAACCACCACAAAACCTACATCCTACAGGGAAATATTGAGGCTGAGCACGTGGATATGAAGACTTATTTAAGCTCTCCTGAAGTTGTCTGGCAAGCTCCGCGTCATGGTCAGTAGACCTTCTGTATCCTGAAGAATTTCCCAAAGGAATAACAATACATTTTAATTACCACACAGTGAAAGTAAAAAATTCAAGTTTTTTTTTTTTTTTTGCCAAGTAAAGTAGAAATTCAAGATTAGGCAACTTACCATTTGGTTTCTTTAAATTTTCATTAAGAGAAAGTGCAGTTCCGTCCTCGTTATCAGGTCTAGAACGGTCATCCTGGTAGCAACATGATCATAAAGGATGCAATAAGCTTAAGGAAATAGCAATGTGACGACAACTGACAAATGTTACCGGTCAATAATTACCATGGATCTGCTTGGAGCACGCAAGACCCTGTTTTCCTCCCCGAGTCTTCGATTAGTTACCCCATGACGATTGGAACCACCATTGAAAACCTTACCGAGCCATTTCATGAACCGGGATTTTCTTTCTGCATAGGATGGAACAAACTGCCCTGCACATTGTGGTCAACGATCGGAGACCAAAGTCAAAGTAAGGAAAATGACCAAAGATGCCCTTATGGCCAAACTTTGATTATCAACTCCAAACAATTAACCTCTAAAACGTCTGGAATCCCAGAAGGAAGAACAAAAAGCATAACATGAGAAACAATTTGATGAAATGATCAAAAGATAGCTAGCTCGTAAACCGTTACACCATACAACATAACGTTATTAGTGCATATATATGTCGGACCGAAATTCAAATAAAAGAAAAGGCGGAAGGAAATGAGTTGAGAGGGTTACCAGAACCATAGATGCAAGGCTGAGAAATATGGTGAACAGCCCCGGAAGAAGAAGACATATGTGTGTGCTAGCTTCTTCAAACCAGTAAATGACGATGAAGGCTATGATGATGCCGGTGTCCGGAAGGAAATTCGATGACTTTGCGTAGACAGAGAAAAAATGAAAAAGGAGAAGAAGATGAAAAGATGAGAGGTATATTGTCCGGTGATAATATGATAATGATGGTGATGGTGAGGAAAGAAGGCATCTTTAAAAGTGAAAATTTAGAGGACAAAGAAAAGTAGTGAGGCAGAGAATCTGTGACAATGAAGAATCGATTAAGAAGAAGAAGAAGTAAAATAATAAAAAATGAAAAGACAAAGTGGAGAAGAGATTCTTGTCTTGTGGAGATACATATGGGCCGGTGCAGAGATGAGGCTGACAAAATATATATGTAAAGTTTATATGATCGGCTATAAAGTTGGTTTTGATCAGAATCTGCTGATTTGTAAATACATAGTCATGACGCAAATACACCAATCAAAGATATACGCGCAGTGTGATTAATACAGATGCTGCGGGATGTGCACGCATGCTTTTTTAGCTCTTCTGCTTCTTCTTGTTCTCTTTAACCGATTTCCATGTTGATTTTCCTTTTTCTTTATTTTTTTTTCCTTCACTTTGTTCCTGGGAGAGGGAGGGAATTAAGAAATTTGTTTCCAAAGTCAAATATACCCGCTACCTCTCAATATTTACCTTTTTTTTTTTTTTTTAAGCATGAACGTCAAGGCTACACATGGTATCTTGTACCCACGGAGTCATTAAATAGAATTTGGTTAATAAAATGTGGGATTGTCTAGTCACATACTGATGTTGATAAATTTCCTATTTAGTTTCCGTCTACTGCATATTTTGTGAGATTATTTATTGCTTGATTCCCCTTTTTTTACAGTTGTGTTAAATAGTGATCGATGTACCGTAACCCAAATGCTGCAACCAAACAAACAATAAAGTCAAATATGACCTAAACATAGTGAAAAAATAGTACTAATGCTACCGATAGTGCAGGTAAATCCAAATACTAACTATACTACTAGGTCCTAGGGGTAAAGACCTAAGCCTAGTCCTGGTTCTGGTACTTGGATCGCTAACTTGCACACATTTATATTGGAAGCTAGTTCTTTTGACACATTTTATTCTTTAAGTATTTTTTTTTTTTTTTTCTAATGTCGATCATGGTCGGCCTCTGCCTCTTTTTGTGTTTACGACACGATTTAGTCCGCACTGGTGCCTCCAAGGGCCTCCGTTGAAGATGCTTGAACCATCTGAGACGGTATTGAATAAGCTTCTTCTCCCCTCGATCAGTGCTACTCTAAGTCTATCACGTATATCATGATTTCTATTTCAGTCCTACGTTATATGGCCACAACTCTATTGCATCATACCCATGCTACACTAATTTTCTTGGCGTGTTGTCTTTTTAGCAACCTAGCATTCAGAAATATACAACATTGTTGAACGGGTGACGCTCCAAGTATATCGTGCATATCATGATTTTCTAATTCGGTCCCAACTTAATATGTGAAAAAGTGGGGGTACAACAACCTCACCCAATAATTCGCTTAGCGATCTGTATGGACTAACTCCAATATACTTTTAAGAGAATCAACTAGACAGTCGGACTTAATCTTAATAAAAAGTATATCAAAGAGTTATATCTCAATTTCTCGATTCAATCCTTACTCAAGCAAATAGAAATATGAGAGTCTAATTGAATACAAGAGAAATTAACTTGAACGGTACCAACGACCAATGTTCAAGTATCAATCAACAACCAAAGGTCGGATTTCCCAATTGATTGATTCAATGCACAACCTGTGATATTTTAATTATATAACAAAATATAACGCGGAAAAGAAATAACACATACACTAGAAGTTTTGTTAACGAGGAAACCGCAAATGCATAAAAACCTCGGGACCTAGTCCGGATTGAACACACACTGTACATTAAGCCGCTACAGACACTATCCTACTACAAACTAACTTCGTTCTCGACTGTAGTTGAACCCCAATCAATCTCACACGAATCCAAGGTACAGTTGCGCTCCTTATGTCTCTGATCCCACCAGGATACTACGCACTTGATTCCCCTAGCTGATCTCACCCACAACTAAGAGTTGCTATGACCAAAGTTGAAGACTTTAATAAACAAATCTATCTCACACAGAAAAGTCTACAAGAATAGATAAATCTGTCTCCCACAAAAATACCTACAAGTTTTGTTCCGTATTTTGATAAATCACGGTAAACATGAACCAATCAATAACCCAGACTTATATTCTCGAAGAAGAGCCTAGAATTATCAACCACCTCACAATAATCTAAATCGTATGATGGTGAAACTAGACATTTTGGAATCACAAACGATGAGACGAAGATGTTTGTGATTACATTTATCTTGCATATCGGAGAAATTAATCTCGAGTCGGTTATTTCAATTGTACTCAATATGATAGAATCGAGCAAGATCAGATCACGCAACTACAGAGAAAATAGTTGGGTATGGCTTCACAATCCCAATGAAGTCTTCAAGTCATTAACCTACAAGGTCTCGGTAGAATCCTAATTAAGGTTAAAGGAGAATCGACTCTAATTTATACAACTAGTATCACACACGAGGTGCGGGGATTACCTTTCCTAGTTGCTAGAGTTCTCCTTTATATAGTCTCCAAATCAGGGTTTGCAATCTAAGTTACTTTGGTAACAAAGCATTCAATATTCACCGTTAGATAAAAACCTGATTAGATTCAAGCTAATATCTTTAAACCGTTAGATAGAACTTAGCTTGTTATACACACATGAAGTATACGTCATTTAGGTTTATGTAACCGTACATAAACGTGTACAAGTTGTTGGTTCAACAGTAGTTAACCAAATGGCTAGCCATATGAACACTTTCATATCAACCTTATTCATCTTCACCATAACTAGTTCAAATGACTTAGATGAACTAGTTCAAGAGTTGTTCAATTGCTTAGATCTCATAGAAGTATACAAGACACAATCGAAGAAAAATTGGTTTTGATTCACTCGAATCGATTCATGAACTTTATAGCCACGGTTTGCAAATATGAATTCCTTAGTTTATATAAATTTAAGTTCACGAATAAACCAATTTTAGAAAGTAACACACTTAAGTATGCTACGGGTATGCGTACTTAAGTAACTGGATTTGAGTTTGGTTTTCAAACTCAGCAGAAATTCACGAACGTAAACTTTCCACTAGTATGCGTACGGGTTCGTGTACTTAGGTAACCAGATGAGTTGGTTTTGATTTCCAAACTCAGCATAAATTCACGGACGTGAACTTCCGCCAGTATGCGTACGGGTACGGATGCTTACCCAGTCTCCATCAACCATTTCATATACACACAAGTATGCATACATTTGGTTCCCGGTTTTGGATTTATATACTAATGTGCGAACACACTATATATGCTTATATCCAAATATGGTTACATATTCTAAACTCTTTATTTCAATCATTGAAACATTCTTAGAGGATGTTAAATAGAGGTTATTCACATACTATTTTTCAGCAAAGCAATTTTCAAGATATTGGAATAATCAACATTACTTTCGTCATGAGTAAAGATGAACTTGGCCAAAGTGAAAGCGTACGAACACATATTTCGAGAGCTAGATAAACTCGACTTAAAACAACATCATCATTGTTGAAAATCCGTAGCCATAACAATGAAAAAACAAAAGCTATCTATTATTATTACACAACATCAAAGTTCAATTGTATCACAACTTTGACAACAATACTATGGTGATATGTATCACTCCACCTTAGTCAATACTCCATCTCACATGGAAACCACTCCCCCTTACATAATGATCCGAAAACATATGTATTTTTAGTGTGAACTACACTTTAATTCTACCCGTTTTTGTCAATAAAATTGGCAAAGGAATGAAAACTAGTGGGATCCTAATGAAATTTCCATAGAGACATTTCATGACCAAAAGACAACACATATCAACTTTTTAGATGCAATCATGTAGATGCATTCATCAAGGAATTTATAAAGATACAAGATAACCCCTATAATGTTCCACAGCCGCACTCCCCACACAGATTTGGAAATAAAGCACAAGTTCAAATAAGAACTCTCCCCCATATAATGTCATTCCCGAAAGAACAACAAGAGCGACCTTACTTTCACAAGAAAAGAAGGATTTCTTTGGACGAAAACAAATCATATAAGAATATGAAATTGTATCCAAAATACTTAATTAACTTAACCACAAGTGAACCCATGATTAACTCAACCGGAATACTCAACTAAACTACCCATAAGAGAACCCGTGATTAATCTAATTGGAAATGCTCAACGTAAGAGGACTTACAGAGCCACACAGTATATACATAAAAATATGGATCAAGGAAGATCAATACTGCGGAATGACTATTTGCACAATGACATACAATAGACCTCATATTTGTAAAAAAAAAGTTCATCATTTCTTCCATCAATATTTTCATAATGACATAAAAGGCTTAACTTTTGTCTATGTCAAAAGTTCATTCATTCTTTTATCAATACTTGCATATCAACATACGAAGGACTTAACTTTTGACAACGTATGGGACAATCATAGTTCGCGGATGCAAACACACATATCCCATAACAAATTGCAATATATAAAACCATAAGGATTAATACTGCAAAAATCATCTTCCAAACAAAAATAATTTAGAATTTAAACAAATAATCTAAAAACATTGAAGATGAAAATCGTTGGACATAGCTATGTGTAATCACAATAATGGCTATTCCAAACTCTAGTTATTCTTCTTAAAAACAGAAGAATAAAATTCTCATAAGAAGCTTTCCTAGATATAAAGATTAAAATAGATTACTCATCATCTTCATCTTCTGAAACCATCCAAGAGCCTTGAATAATATCCATGTCTTCCTTGATTTCAGGAAACTTGTTTGCAATCAAACACAATTGTTCTTGCACACACTTTACCCTTGAATTGATCTTAACCGTACCTTTATGAATTTGTTGAAGAAGACTCAGAGTGGTATGATCACAAGTGCTGTCAAGGGAATCACATATTTGTCTTTTACACACATTCTCCTTCATACGCTTAAAGGTACATGGGCAAACGAATTTGGGAGTTCCAAGAGAGTTTCCAATTGGAGCAAATGAGAGTGCTAGAAAAATTTGTCCAATTAAACAAGGGAAGCCTAAATTCTTGTTGGGCGAAGTCATAGAGATCATTTGAAAAATGATAAACCCACAAATATCGAGACTTGGGGTATACAATTCAAGGAAATAGACCAATTCCGCAAACTCGTGACTCCATCGAGAATTTTTAACTGTGGATGGACAAATATTAGAGATGCCAAGCTTTCCGAAAGACATCAAAGCAAGACTAAGATAATTTGTAGGAAACTGCCCTTCATTCCAATTAACACTCTTGTCACAAAGACCATGAGAGATGGATACATATGATGGTCTTTCATCACTTGGTCTACGGAGGCAAAAATTACCCAAAGGAATATTGGTAATCCTTGATATCAACTCTCTATCTACAAGGAATTTCTCTCTCTTTATCATGGTTTTGAATTCCATGTTCTCAAGATCAACATCATGAATGTTGGCATAGAAAATTCTTGTGAGAGTGTCAAAACCTTCACCAAGACCATTGAAGATGTTTCCAAGATTAAACTTTTCAAAGCAAATCAACTCTTCTTTATGACCGCTAGACAAATCCAACTTCTTTTCAAGAATGAAACCACTAGAAGCAATCCTTTCAAAGATCATATTACTGGAATAATTGACAAATCTAATTCTAATAGAGTCTTGAGATTGAGGAAGAGTCATGCTAGAAGAAGATGCATCCACAGTTTTTGAAACCTTGAAATTTCCCATAAAACTTAGAAATTGAGAGTACAAGGTGAATGAAGAACTTACTTGATTTGTATCTTGAAAACCCTTTCACTTTTTGTTCTCCAAAGATGCTTTAATGGAGTGAATACATGAACCCTAGAAAATTTCACGTACACAGACGTTACAAGGGACAAGAAGGGTACGCATACCAGTGTCTTATGTAGCCTCAAATGGGCTTGGCCCCGTTCACGACCCGTGACCCACAAAAGGAAAGTAGGATTATTTTTTTTAAATCTAAATCGTTTAGCATCCAAGGTACGCACACTGGAAGATATCAGTATAGTGCAATAAAAGAATAGTAGGGAGTCTACATAACTTTTAGTTGACCTAGGAAGGAAGAATTAGAAAAAAGATTTACAAAATAAATTAACCCAGACAACACAATCAACCGTTACTTAACAAGTTATATACAGATGGGGTTTAGCCAGTCTTGTTACCAAGAGGCTAAATTTGTAGAGAAATTCTCAAGAAAATTTTCCCGTTGATCTTTGTGACCAATATCACAGTAAAGATGATATTCAGGATTAATAGAGTGTTTTGAATCCATTTTATTATATCCAAGAAAAGGCCTTTTCTGAAGATTAGAACCTATGATGAACTCACAAGAAATATTTTTATCAATTTCATATGAGTTGGAGATAGATCTATTTCGTACATCATGAATGCATGATTTGATAGGTACCGAACTTTTATCAGAACTATTCTTATTCTCAAAGGAATTAATCTTTATTAAGAATTTGAAAGTGCTTTAAAATGTTCTAAATAGATCTTTGTCATTTGATCAATTACGATAGTATTCCTCATAAAGGTTAAGAGTTAATCTAGTGAGATTTCATATCCTTGAGCTTCGACTGCGTTTTTTCAAGAGACCCTTCTTAAAAGCACTTTTATTTTTTTCCTATAGGTTGTTCCTCATTATATAAGCTTTCCAAGGACTTAGATGAAGAAGGATTATCACAAGAGACCAGAGATCTAATAAATAATCTTTGAACAATCTTTACGGAATTCCGGCGTGCGTTACAGATGCCAAGAGAAAGTTTCCCAATGAAGTTTCCCATTAGGGATAGACTTTGGGGATCAGTCGACAAACACAACTTATTAGGTTTAAGGTGTTTGCCTGATTTGATACCAATTAAAAAAGTTGGGGTACAACAACCTCACCCAATAATTCTCTTAGCAATCTGTATGGACTAACTCCAATATACTTTTAAGAGAATCAACTAGACAGTCAGACTCAATCTTAATAAAAAGTATTTCAAAGAGTTATATCTCAATTTCTCGATTCAATCCTTACTCAAGCAAATAGAAATTTGCGAGTCTAATTGAATACAAGAGAAATTAACTTGAATGGTACCAAAAACCAATGTTCAAGTATCAATCAATTTCAATCAACAACAAAGGTAGGATTTCCCAATTGATTGATTCAACACACAACTTGTGATATTTCAATTATATAACAAAATATAATACAGAAAAGAAATAACACAGACACTAGAAGTTTTGTTAACGAGGAAACCGCAAATGCAGAAAAACCCCGGAACATAGTCCAGATTGCACACACACTGTATTAAGCCGCTACAGACACTATTCTACTACAAACTAAATTCGGTCTGGACTGTAGTTGAACCCCAATCAATCTCACATTGATCCAAGGTACATTTGCGCTCCTTACGTCTCTTATCCCAACAAGATACTATGCACTTGATTCCCTTAGATGATCTCACCCACAACTAAGAGTTTCTACGACCCAAAATCGAAGAATTTAATAAACAAATCGTCTCACATAGAAAATTCTACAAGAATAGATAAATCTGTCTCCCACTGAAATACCTACGAGTTTTGTTCCGTATTTTGATAAATCAAGGTGAACATGAACCAATCGATAACTCAGACTTATATTCCCGAAGAACATCCTAGAATTATCAATCAACTTACAATAATATAACTCGTATGATGGTGAAACTAGATATTGTGGAATCACAAACGATGAGACGAAGATGTTTGTGATTACTTTCATCTTGCCTATCGGGGAAATTAATCTCGAGTCAATTATTTCAATTGTACTCAATACAATAAAATCGGGAAAGATCAGATCACGCAACTACAGAGAAAATAGTTGGGTCTGTCTTCACAATCCCAATGAAGTCTTCAAGTCGTTAACCTACAAGGTCTCGGTAGAAACCTAAGGTTAAAATAGAATCAACTCTAGCTTTTATAACTAGTATCACACAGGAGGTGTGGTGATTACCTTTCCCAGTTGCTAAGGTTCTCCTTTATATAGTCTCCAAATCAGGGTTTGCAATCTAAGTTACCTTGGTAGCAAAGCATTCAATATTCACCGTTAGATGAAAACCTGATTAGATTCAAGCTAATATCTTTAAACCGTTAGATAAAACTTAGCTTGTTATACACACATGAAGTATACGTCATTTAGGTTTGTGTAAGTGTACCTAAACGTGCACAAGTTGTTGGTTCAACAGTAGTCAACCATATGAGCACTTCCATATCAACCTTATTCATTTTCACCATAACTAGTTCAAATGACTCAAATGAACTAGTTCAAGAGTTGTTCAATTGCTTAGATCTCATAGAAGTATAAAAGACATAATCGAAGCAAAATTGATTTTGACTCGCTCGAATTGATTCATGAACTTTATATCCATGGTTTGCAAATATGCATTCCTTAGTTTATATAATTTAAGTTCACGAATAGACCAATTTTAGAAAATAACACACTTAAGTATGCGTACTGGTATGCGTACTTAAGTAACCGGATTTGAGTTTGGTTTGGTTTTCAAACTCAGTAGAAATTCACGGACGTGAACTTTCCGCCAGTATGCGTACATGTACACATACTTAGGTAACCGGATGAGTTGTTTTTGATTTCCAAACTCAACAGAAATTCACAGACGTGAACTTCCCCATTGTGCGTATGGGTACACATACTAACCCAATCTCCATCAACCATTTCGTATACACACAATTATGCATACATTTGGTTCTCAATTTTGGACTTATACACTAATGTGCGAACACACTATATATGCTTATATCCAAAGATGGTTACATATTCTAAACTCTTTATTTCAATCATTGAAACATTCTTGGAGGATGTTAAATAAAGGTTATTCACAAACTATTTTTCATCAAAGCAATTTTGAAGATATTGAAATAATCAACATGACTTTGGTCACGACTAAAGATAAACTTGGCCAAAGTGAAAGCTTACCAAAACATATTTCGAGAGCGGGATAAACTCGACTTGAAATAATAAATGTGTATAATCGAAGTCTATATAGTAATACGACTTTTGTCTCAAGATAGGAGATAAAGTAGATAGACTTTTGGATTAATAGATAAGTTCAATTCTCCACGTCGATGATGTTCCACCAGTTCCTTGAGTAGTTCTTCATCTTTGTATGATGAATTCCGTGGAGTCTAGAGATCAACTGCACTTTCTATCATAGTCCGAGACTTAGCTATAAGTAGACTAGAAATCAAGACTTATAGTTTTGGCAACTAAACTTGACAACAAGCTTGATATAGCAACGCTTGCGAGTTCGACCGAGCAATGCTCTAACAGTATGGCCACAGGTTCACCACATCATATGCATGATACACTAATTTTCTAGGAGTGTTGTCTTTTATTAGCATCCTGACGTTCTTTTCCATACATCATCACATATCTAATCGCCATCCTATAATACTTATATTTGGACCTTTGCGGGATATTTTGTAACATAAGATGCCATTTTCTTGTTGCCATTTGGAACACCTAGTTCTAATACTATAGCTAACGTCCTCATCAATTTCACCATGTTCTTCCTGGAACTACTTGACCGAACAACGTATCCCTCATTTGCTCTAACATTGCAGAAGTCGCACCTCATATGCTCGATTTTAGTCCTAGCTAAGGTCCTTGGTTTATAGAGTCTATCTCCACCACTTCATTGTCTATTGATCCCTATCATGCTCTCGTCAATTATCACCACATGAAGATATGAAAGATCTCCCTCCAATCGGTACATACGACTTTTCATAGAATTGTATATGTATCTATGAGATCGAGTATGTTTACTCACTTTAATTTGAGTATCTGTTCCCCCCTTTTTCTTGATAGGATTAGAAATCCTGTATTTTACATATCCACACGATTGAGTCCTTGAATTTCCGAAATAGTGTTATAAAAAAGTGCTTTCAATCATTGCTATTTGACTCGGACTTGTTCTAAAGAGTAAGGTATTTCGAATTGTTTGTTCACAGGGGCAAAGTCAAGAAAAACCTATGAAATGATTCCACATGACACATCGTGTGCTCGAGATCGGGCTAATTTCATATACGAGAAGGCGGACTCAAGGCCCCAAGCTAAGGAGAAATCAGATCTCTCAAAGCTATTAGACACAAATAGTATCGGACTTGCGAGTATGCATTTACACACTTTTGACAGCTATATGATTCCATAGGATGATTCATAATTGGGTTAGGGCATGCACCAAAAAATCCCCCTTGTATGTTCCTTGTAACTTTGTCTGTCACTTGGGAGAAAATGTACGGCAAATCCGTTCCCAAATAAAAATTCACGAACTTGATCGGGTGAGCATGCCTCGACCCAAACATCATCACCATTTGGACCCTTAACTTTCTTGTACGGCACCATCCTCATCGGAGCCTCAACAAACACATCATCACCATTTGGGCCCTTAACAATCCTGTATGGTCCCAACTTCTTCTCTTTCTCATCATCACGTCTACAAAGCCGCTTTCCACGGCCGAAGATGATGTTGGTCGGGTTAGTCACTGGCCCCATTTTCCGACCACCGACATACATCCATCCGTTCTTAACAGTTCGCTCTCCTTGTGATTTTTGAATCACCTTATCGGTCTTTCCTCCTTCCACACATGATAAGTCAGTAGTTCCGAGATCCAAATCATCACCAGGAGTGGGTTTTGAGGAGCTGAATAATCGGGTGCCCAGTCCATGAACAGGCCCAACAGTCCAAACAACAAAACCTCACCGACAGCTGGCTAAATCTGGTTGGCGGCATCACCGCCCTATGTCATTATTTCCTTTTATTAAATAATTATTTTCATTTATTATAAAAAGTATTCCTCCTCGGAACCTCCGCCAGTCGTCCTCCTCACTGAGTTCACTCTGTCTATCTCTTCTTTTCCCCCAAATTGTTATTTCCAGTAAGTTCCTCCGCCAAGGTTGGTGGTTGACGCCGCAGATCAGGAATCAGGACCACCACACAATCGAATATACAAAAGCGAAAGCAAAGACAGTTCTAAAGCTATTCACAAAAACAGGTTAAAAGTTTCCTTTTAGGGATTCCAATCCAGACTGTATAAATCTTATTCTATTCCAAATCAAGGGTTAGGGTTTCAGCTACTTAATTAGGACCTCACGAATCAGAATCAGAATCAACAACAACAGTTGTAGTTGAAGAAGAAAGAAAAAAGGAATAATGGCTTCTAGTAATAATAGTGGTCAAGTGGGAATGGATAGTGGTGTGCTTGATGATATCATAAATCGGTTACTCGAAGTCAGATCGTCCAAACCGGGTAAACAAGTTCAGTTATCCGAGTCTGAGATTCGTCAGCTTTGTATTGCTTCCAGGGAGATTTTCCTTCAACAACCTAATCTACTCGAACTCGAAGCTCCCATCAAGATCTGCGGTCAGTATTCCATCTCATTCAATTCAAATTAGCTAGACCTTATTTATTTGTTCATAAATTGAAATTCGTTGTATTATTAGTGAAATTGATTTCAATGTTGATGATTCAGGTGACATTCATGGACAATATGGTGATCTATTGAGGTTATTCGAGTACGGCGGCTTACCACCGCAGTCTAATTATCTGTTCTTAGGGGATTATGTGGACCGTGGGAGACAGAGTTTGGAAACGATATGTTTACTACTTGCTTACAAAATTAAATACCCTGAGAACTTCTTTTTACTGAGAGGGAATCATGAATGTGCTTCGATTAATAGGATTTATGGTTTCTATGATGAGTGTAAGCGTAGGTTTAATGTTAGGCTATGGAAAACGTTTACCGATTGTTTTAACTGTTTACCTGTGTCGGCAGTTATTGATGACAAGATATTGTGTATGCACGGTGGTATTTCGCCTGATTTGAATAATTTGGATCAGATTAGGAATTTGCCTAGGCCGACGGATGTACCGGATACTGGGTTGTTGTGTGATTTGTTGTGGTCTGATCCTGGTAGAGATGTCAAAGGGTGGGGAATGAATGATAGGGGTGTTTCGTATACTTTTGGTCCTGATAAGTGTGCTGAGTTTTTGACCAAGCAGGATTTGGACCTTGTCTGTCGTGCCCATCAGGTTAGTGTCTTTGCAGCTCTTTTTTACGGTTTTTTTTTCTTTTCTTTTCACTTGTTCTGTGTGAGTTGCTGCTTACTGAGATGACTTTTCCCTGCAGGTTGTTGAGGATGGGTATGAATTCTTTGCAGACAGGCAGCTCGTAACGATATTCTCTGCGCCCAACTACTGTGGGGAATTTGATAATGCTGGTGCCATGATGAGTGTTGATGAAAACTTAATGTGCTCGTTTCAAATTCTCAAGCCTGCAGAAAGAAGGACAAGGCCCATGATGTCTACAAGTATATTATGACCGCAGCTGTTGATGCTTCATAAAGTTGCAAAGGTATGCCGTTTCTTGAGATTCAGTATCTTTGTATTTAGACTATTTATGCTGATCCTTTTATCGTGCTAATAACACAATCTATACATCAGTCAGTCTAGACAGTTCCTACAATTATCGAGGAACACACTTTTTACATTGTTGTTGTCAATGAAGGAGACATATCTGATACATTGTTACTAGAATACCGCTTCACTTGTTTATTTTCATGTATTTGGTATTCTTGTGATGATGAGATTTTTGATAATCATGTCTACCGTCTACTTTACCTGTTTTTAACTCTCTTGGGGGATCATACAAGTGTTGATTAAACTGAATTGCAAGGATTGGCCATTGGTGGCAATTGCCTCTTTTCCGTGACCAATGCTGGCTCTGCCATTGCTTGTGATTTTGTGGGATTCACACTTGCGCATTTGGTAGATATTCACTTCTTCTTTTGTATTGTTTGGCTAAGGCATAGAAATGGGTGTTACTTGTTTTGAATCAGACAGGTTTTACGTCATTAGAAATCACAGCAGATATAACAAGGTCACTCTATAGCAGGTTTTAGGCATAGAAATGAAAGAGTTGATCGTTTTTGTATTAAAAATATTGGTTATAAAGCTGTGAATGACATTCGACAGTTGCGTTTTTGGTTCTTGTAAGGCTGAGGTTAAACTAGTAAACCAGTGTTCTATTGAAGAAAATGATCCATAACATTCATGTCTCCGAATTGGTTCTTTTCTGAGTCGTTGGGATTTAGTAAATAGTGAACATAGTACCATAGAGGGGATAGACTTGATTGCAATTACGAATAGGCTGTTCTGCCAACATTTTAAGTGTTAATTAGAAGAAATTACCAACAGTGGCGGATCCTACATAGGCCATTGGGGGCAACTACACCTCCTCGATGCCCCCACATAGGTCCGTCGCTGCTGGTAATTTCATCTAATCAACCATTGGCAATTGATTATATATTTCACATTTTTATTTTTACTTCACTTGTTCCTTTTCATGTGTTTGGTATTCTTGAGGTGATGGGATTTTTGATAATCGTGTCTACGGGTCTGTTTTGCCAGTTTTTAACTCTCGTGGAGGATCTTACAAGTGTTCATTAAACAGAATTACCAGCAGTGGCGGAGCTAGGATTGGCCATTTGAGGCAATTGCCTCTTTTCCATGACCAATTCTAGCTCTGCTGTTGCTTGTGATTTTGTCGAATTCACACTTCCGCATTTGGTAAATATTCACTTCTTCTTTTTAATGGAAATGGACGTTACTTGTTTGTTACAGACAGGCTTTAGGTCATTAGAAATCACAGCAGATGAACTCACTATATTGCGAAGACATAGAAATGAAAGTGTTGATTGTTTTCGTATTGAAATTCTTGGTTATAAAACTGTGGATGACATTCGCTTCCTGTAAGACTGAGGATGAATTAGTAAACCAGCGCTCTAATGAAGAAAATGATCCATTACATTCATGTTCCCGATGTTCCCGAAACGGTCTTATGTTGTTGCTTATGGTGAGTTTTCTGGGAAAATCCCACAATGCAGTGTGACTGTCTAATTAGTTAATCTCGACAAAAGCCTTTTGCCTGACTCGTTGGGATTTAATTAGTAGTGAACATAATACCGTAGGAGGGGTAGACTCGATTGCATTACAAATGGGCTAGTCTGCCAGCATTAAGTGTTCATTAGAAGGAATTCCCGACAGTGGCGGGTCTACTGTAGGCTATTGTGGGGAATTGCACCTCTCTAATAGCCCACCTAGGTAATGTCATCTATTCACTGAAAAGGGTATCACTGTTTCTTAATCTTCCCTGGGTAGGGTGCTAGCGTGTTGGTGCTAGCACTCGAACCTGGCGCCCATATGAGGCCCCAATCATTGGGTTGTACTGTGCATTTTCCAAACTACTGCAGGAGTATTTTATATTTTATGACTTGCTAGTAATGATCAAATTGTAGTTTTCTGTTATGCTTTATTTTCTTCTTAAATTTATGTACATCCTCTAAACTGAACTACCTTGTGTTTCATGTTTAAAAAATCCCGTGTCCTTCATCGGTGTCTATGAATCTCATTCTCTCTGTTTTATTTGTAGTCTTATTCGTTGCAGCCATGGGACAGAATCCACTGAAAATAGAAGAATAGAGTTCAAATAAGCTATTTCAGGGAGAGATGATGGTAGTGGTGCTTCTTCTGGTGTTCACCATCTTATGGATTTAATGTATAACTGTAGTTGGTCTACAGGTTGGGGGCAGTTTTCGTTTTGCTGGTGCTAGTGTTCCTGGATCTTTCTTTTTCTTGTTTATTTTGGGATGGTTCTTAATTTACTTATTGAAATTGTACCCAGGGGTGGTGATTCGGGGGGTGCTCATGTACATACATTTTGGTCTTGTGAATGACCATACATTTGTAGTAGGTTCTGAACCCCCAAGAAACAGAATTGTTAATTTGCTTTTTCATACCTTGCTAGTGTCTTCTTTCTGCAAGGAGAAGGTGCGGAATGAATCTCATCAGACAATCTGTTTCTTGCATTGCTTCAAAACTGTCTGTGTTGCTGGTGCAAACAAATGTTTATGTGGAGATTATGTCTTGCAGGTCATTGCAGTTGGCTGTTTAGGGCTTTTTTTTTGTTTTTTTACTTAATACTACATTGTAACTTTCAAGCCCTTGGATGTCAGGTTTAAGAACCGGTGTGGTGGTTCCAAATGAGTGGAACTGTGTTCATGGGAACTCAAAATTGGTTCCATCTGGACTCAAATTATCTAGCTGGACTGCTGCCTGCAGGTTCCGCCCCTTTTGTTGGACAGGTGATTCAATATCGCCACTCCCAAGTCCTTACCCTCCCATCAACATTGTGACCCAAAGAATGACCAGTGCCCAAACTCTGCCTTGGCCCGCCCACTAACATCTGCACAGTACACAAAAATCAGTCAGACACGGTGTCCCAGAATTCTTTGACGAAACCCAAAATCTTGACCAGGAATCTTAAAATCTGCTCGTGACCCCTACTATGTACTTTACTGCTGTACCAAAGTAGTTGTGTGGTGGACATTTAAACGCATATTTGAAATCTAGGGAAACTCAAATTGAGGGGTAATAATGTAATCTGAACAGTTAATTTACTCTTTATCTATCACCAAAGCAGAGAGAGCAGGAATTTGAGACTTGAGGGTATACTTCTGAATCAGATCTGAAAGGTAAATCAATTTTCTTTTACAAATGTTTTTTGATGTTTTATTTATCATCAGGATTTGTATTTTAGTTGCTTAAAATTGTAGGTTAGAAGAAATCCTAAATCTGGTGATGATGATGATGATTTCCTTGAGCTAATTGTTAAGGTAACCTAAGAAATCTTTATTTCTCCCTTTTTCATTCATTCCTTGTTTTTCAGAAATTTATTTTGTGGGTTTTGGATTTTGGTAAGAAACTCATGGGTTTATTCATGTTTCAGATATACTGATTTTGAGGGATGTCACTGAGATAGATAATACTCACAAAGCTGATGATGATGGACAAGGATTTACATTCGAGTAGTTTGCTCCCTGACCCTGTCTTCATTGATGCTCTCTTTTTGAAGTTTCATCATAATTATGTTCTTGTTTCAGTGCTGGAAGTTTCACTCACTACTATTGCCACATTCATTGCTGCTCGCCCATTGCCTCACACCCATTGCTGCATTCCCATTTCCTCACACCCATTGGCACACATTATGTGGTGAAACCGTGTGAGGGGAAGCGGTGTATGATGAAACCGTGTGTGGTGATTTTCATGTACCTCTGTGAACACTAAACCAATATTTCAGTCCCCCTTCCTAAATATTAGTTTAACCTATTCTGAACATATATTACTGCTTTCGATTAACTACTATTCCTGCTCGCCCATTGCCGCACATCCATTACCCCACACTTATTGCCACACCCCCATTGCCTAACACCCATTGCTGCACACCCATTGCCTCATACCTATTGCCTCACACACATTGTGTGGTGAAACCGTGTGAGGTGAAACGGTGTGTAATGAAACCGCGTGAGGTGAAGCGCTGAGTTGTTAGACGGTACCCGTGTGTAATGAAAACATGTGTTGTGAAGCGGTGTATGATGAAACCGTGTGTGGTTATCTATTTTCACGATCTTCATATACCTCCATGAACACCAAACCAATATTTCAGTCTCCCTTCCAAAATACTAGTTTAATTGAGTTTGATAGATTTTTGCCTGCCCTAATACATGCTCACTCCTATAGTATCCTTACAATTTAGTATACTGCTATGAGAAATCTTTACTATATTCTTTTAAGAACACGATTAGATGGAAAATCTATTTTATCTTGTAGTTTTTGTAATAATGTTTTAAAATTAATGGAAAAGATGATAAAACGTGTCTTATTTCTAAAGCAACAGTATTTTCCAACTCAAAAGGTACTCATGCTGCTCAACTCCAACTTTGTGTTCACTAAATTTTGATTAACATTCTTTCTTACTTGAGGGTCGGAGTTTCTTTTTTGTTTTGTTTTAGCAGGTCTCCACTTCATTAAACTCCAATGTCTAAACCATCCTGATCTTGTCAATATATTCTTCAACTATTCTTGTCTTGAAGTGTGTCAGGTAGTTCCTCTTTCCCTTACAAGTGCATCAGGAGTTACGCTCCTTCAAATAAACAATATATAAGTTAATTACTGATTAGTATTCTTCTACAAATTGTATGTATTTGCCAATGGAAGTTTGATGTTACTTTCGTTGTTTCCAGTAGGGGTGTAGCATGGTAATTATTCATGCAATGTTTGGATTTAGAAGTGTGGTATGTCATTAGACTTAGTGTCGTGGGGCCTATAGATTCAACATTCAAGGGAAAATGTATTGCCCATATGGCTTGAACGTTAAATTTTGGTGACGGGTTTACCCTTGAATCTTGAATCTTGGAGCTCCACTACATTAAGTCTTAGGACTTGGGAGTTCTGTGCTGTATAGGGTTTGCATTTTAATAGAATATGGTGTATGTAGATTGATGATTGATGGAGCTGTAGAATGATGGCTGGAAAGTGCTGCCATGTAACATGGGGCTGTGATTAGAGAAAACAAGGATGGGAAGGTGGGATGGTTTCTGTCGATCACACGGGATTGTCGGAAGAATGAAAGAAGATGGAGAACGTGAAGAGTTAGTGGCAGAAAAAAAAAGATAGAAAAGAAAAATGCGCATAGGAAGAAAAAGATAGAAAAGAAGGCGGCAGACAAGCATAATTCACGTGGTATAACTCTTGTCGTTCTCAGCACCTCCAACTTCACGTGGTATAACAGAGATAATGACAGTGAGTTTTGTGGTATACAAGACATGATGCGCATGGGAGGAAAACATGATGCGCTTGGGAGGATAACATGATGCGCATGGGAGGAAAATAGCAAATTGTATGGACATTCTCCCCTATAAATAGGGTCGATTGCTGATCCAAAAAAAAAAACATCCTACACCAAAAACATCTTACACCAAAATCTTTTTTTTGGGATCAGCAATCGACCTTATTTATAGGGGAGAATGTCCAGACAATTTGCTCTTTGCTTCCCTGTGCGCATGTGGTGCTGGGTGTTTTCCTCCCACGCGCATCATGTTTTCTTCCCATGCACATCATGCTTTCCTCCCATGCACATCATGCCTTGTCTGCCATAAACCTCACTGCCATCATCTTTGTTATACCATGTGAAGTTGGAGGTGCTGAGAACGATAAGAGTTATACCACGTGAATTATGCTTGTCCGCCGCCTTCTTTTCTATCTTTTTCTTCCCATGCACATTTTTCTTTTCTATCTTTCTTTTGACTACCACTAATTCTTCAGGTTCTCCATCTTCTTTCATCTTTCCGACAATCCCGTGATTGACAGAAACCATCACACCTTCCCATCCTTGTTTTTCTCTCATCACAGCCCCATGTTCTATGACAACACTTTCTAGTCATCCTTCTACAGCTCCATCAATCTTCATGAAGAAAATTAGTAATGAAAGAGCTGATCCTTTTTGTATTGGAATTGAATACTTGCTTTTCTTGGTTCTTGTAAGGCTAAGAATAAACTAGTAAACCAGCATTGTGATGAAGAAAATTATGCATAACATTCATGTATGCGAAATGGATCTTGTGTAAGTACTTACCGACTCCTTGGGATTTAGTAAGTAGTGAACATAGGACCACAGAGGGGTAGACTTCATTGCACTGGTCTGCCAGAATTTAAGTGCTAATTAGAAGGAATCACCGATAGTGGCTGATCTTAAGTAGGTCATTAGGGTGGAATTGCACCTCCCCAATGCCTATTTGGCTCCGTTGCTGATGGTAATGTCGTCTAATCAACACTTGGGAATTGAGTAGATATTCCACTTTTTTTTTTTAAATTATTTTGAGCAGTGGCATTGAAATGGATGTTACTGTTTCTTAAATTTTCCCTTGCTAGGGTGTTGTCATTTGGTGCACATATGAGGCCCTAATCGGTAAGTCACTTATAGTGTGCATTTTTTGAACTTCTAACTTACTGAGTAACGATCAAATTGTAGTGTGTACGTCCTATTATCTTAAATTTATTTACATCCTCTGAACTTAAGGAGCTCTTATCTTCTGTAATTGACAAAATCATTTTTGTTGGATGGTCTTTTAGTTCATATCCGTTTTCAGTTATTTATGCTGGATTTTTTTAGTTGTACTTGAAAAATTAGACATCTATTGATTATCTTATATACATTGTTACTAGAATACCGTTTCATTTGTCCTTTCCATGTGTTTGGTATTCTTGTGATGTTGAGATTTTTGATTCTCATGTCTACCATCAATTTTGCTTGTTTTTTAGTTTCTGGAGCATACAATTGTTGATTTAACGGAATTACTGGTAGTGGACTAGGGTAGGTCATTGGGGTAATTGCCCCTTCTCCATGACCTACGCTGCCTCTGCCGCTGTTTGTGATTTTTTTGAATTCACACTTTGCACTTGGTTGATATTCGCTTCTTCTTTTTTTTGGGCAACGCCATAGAAATGGGTGTTTTTTTGTTGTTGTTTAGAATCAGACCAGCTTTAGGACATTTCACTGAAGATATTACGAAGTCACTATATTGCAATTTGCAAAGAAATAGAAATGAAAGAGTTGATCGTTTTTGTATTGAAATTCTGGACTTGTGTTTTGGTCTTGTAAGGCTGAGTATAAACTAGTAAACCAACATTTGTATGAAGAAAATAATATCCTTGTCTGTGAAATTCATCTTCTTTTGTTGCTTAAGAGTGAGGTTTTGGAAAAATCCCAGTAGATAGTGCAAGTAGTTAAGCCGGATAGCATCCACTTGCCTGACTCGTTGGGATTTAGCAACTAGTGAACATAGTACCATAGATGTGGTATTTGGAGTAGGCTGGTCTGCAAGCATTCAAGTGTTAATAAGAAGGAATTACCGGCGGTGGCGGATCTTGCATAGGTCACTGGGGTGGAATTGCACCTCCCCAATGCCCCATGTAGCTCCGTCGCTGCTGGTAATATCGTCTAATCAACATTAGCGAATTGAGTAGATATTTCACATTTTTTTAAATTATTTTGAGCTGTGGCATTGAAATGGATGTTACTGTTTCTTCAATTTTCCCTTGCTACGGTGCTGTCATTTGGGGCACACATGAGGCCTTGATCGGTAACTCACTTGTACTGTTCATTTTCTTAACTTGTGCATGAGTTCGTACTTTCTGATTCATAGTGCGGTGCAAATGAACTTCTGCATGAGTCCGTACTTTCTCTGAAACCGTAACTGTCCACTACTTAAAATCAAAATGCGGTTTCATTCTTCTTCTTATTCAAAAGAGACGATCTCTGATTCATAGTGCGGTTCTGAAATCCATTCTTCATCAACAAATCAAATTAAGATGGTGCCTGTTAATCACAAAAGTGATTACGAGGAGGCGAGATTGGCGAAAATTGAAGAAAATAACAAGAGAATGGCAGAACTTGGACTTAATACTCTAGTTCTCAATCTCAAGAACTCATCCAAGCCTTCCTCCTCTTCACAGGTATAATCTCATTTATGTTCTATCTTCAATTGTTCATGTCGCTTGTTTTTTAGTTAGGGTTTAATCTTATTTTTGTGATTGGATTTAAGCTCAACTGCACAATATTTTTCATGGCAGAAATTACAGTAAAAGAAAGATATAGACATGGTAAAAGATTTAGTGCCATTTATTAACATTTTGGCACCTGACGGTATTTAATTTTTCCACATACAATTAGCGACTCCCACTGCAACAACATCTACTAATTTCCAATACGGGAACCACCATTTCTGTTTCTTGAGAAGCAAAACAAAGAATATACCCCAAAATCCAACTGCAAACCCCAGAGCAACGATGTTTCTTGAGAAGCAAAACAAAGAATATACCCCAAAATCCAACTGCAAACCCCAGAGCAACGATGGCATACAACAACAACTTATCTTTCGCATCCTCTAAATCATCTTTATTTGGTGAATTACTATCAGTAGCCTCAGTCCTCCGGCCAGCCTCGCAAGTATTATTTATGTAGAAGCCACACAACAAACTGTTGTTGAGATATGCTGAACCATCATCTCCACTCAATGTATCAAAGTGTGGTGCGCTTGGTATCCTACCACTCAAGTTATTGTAAGATAGGTTCAATCTCTCAAGAGAATTCATTGATGTTAAAGAGTGTGGGATATGACCAGTTAATTTGTTGAAACTCAAATCCAAGGATTCTAAACCTCTAAACCATTCATGCTTCCAATACTTTGTGGTATAACGCTGGAAAAGCGATTGTGTGATAAATTAAGTGTGGAAAGCCCTTTCAGTAGACCAATCTCTTCTGGGATATTGCCTTCAAGAATGTTACACGATAGATCAATCCCAGAACTATATGAATACAGTTTCTCAAACTGTATCATGATCCCTTTGATCACCATCTGCAATTGCACGTCAACTTCTGAACTGGATAGCAAATATGTAAAGTTAGGTCTACTTCTTAGCATCATTAAATTTCCTATTTTTTTTAGGAATTAACCCGTTTAGACTATTCTCTGATAGATCTAGTATTTGGAGGTTTTCCAAATGACTAATCTCTTGAGGGATTGACCCATTGAACTTATTTGACCTTAAGGAAAGAATGCTCAATCGGATAGCCCAACCAAATGAACTGGGTATACTTCCTTCAAAGTGGTTATTCGCTAAGTTGAGAAGTTCCAAATCTTGAAGTTTACTGATGATGTTAAGAGGAGTACCATCCAGAATGTTGTCATTTAGTTGAAGATATGACAATGATTTTAGTTGTTGAAGCTCATTTGGAACATTTCCAGTGAGGTTATTGTTGCCGAGGTTTAGAGATACAAGATTCCGCGAGTACCCTATACTAGTAGGTATAACCCCGAAAAATTTGTTGTTTGAAAGGTTTATATAATTAGGATTAGATTCTGAATCTCTTGAACATATGGAAAATGGAATCAAACTTGAAAGTTCATTGCCAGCTAGATTGATGGATCTAAAACTAGAAAGTCGTTTTCCATAATCTGTTGAGATTTGACCAGTGATTTTATTATATGATACATCAAATGATGAATAGGTATCAAAAGCTTGCGGTGGAAGAGGCAGTCGACCATGAACTTTGTTTTATGACAGATCAAATGTATTGAAATTGAGTTTGGAGAAACAAGTTGGAATAACTCCTGTTAGGTGATTATGAGACAAGTCCAAAGACATTGGATTACTCGATTTACTGATTGATTTGGGTATGGAACCATGGAGATTATTTCCAGACAAGTCGAGCGATCTTGAGAATTTTAGATTAGATATTGATTCTGGAATGGAGCCCTGGAGATTATTTCTAGACAAGTCTAGCATCCTTAACAATTTTAGATTAGATATTGATTTGGGTATGGAACCTTGGAGATTATTTGCAGACAAGTCGAGCGTGCTTAAGAATGTTAGATTGGATATTGAAGAAGGTGATGACCCTTCAAACGAACAAAAAGAAGCA
The DNA here is from genome assembly GCA_023529315.1 of Papaver bracteatum. Taxonomy (NCBI): domain Eukaryota; kingdom Viridiplantae; phylum Streptophyta; class Magnoliopsida; order Ranunculales; family Papaveraceae; genus Papaver; species Papaver bracteatum. Next base: position 231,540 of record JAJJWX010000654.1, read on the forward strand.
TCAAGGTCGACCAGTAATGGCGCATTGGAAATTGAGTCCGGGATTGATCCACTTGCATTAGTTTCTGATATGGAAAGTCTTTGAAGGTTAGGCCATTTATGTTGAAACATTCTAGTTAGATCAGTACGAAGATTATAATTAAAACTCGCATCAAATTTTGTAAGTTTAGGAAGATAAGGAACTGAACCTTGTAGTCCACAATCAGATAAGTCAAGAATAGAAAGTGAAGTTAAATTGACTAGTTGATTCAGCAATGTGAGAGAAGATAGACGAGAAAGATTGTAAAACTCATCGGTGGGAAAATCCGTGCTTGGTAGATTACAATGACTGAGATCTAATGACACAGACTGAGTTATGAAGTAGTTAAGAAAACACATATAGTCTTATATAGTGGTGTAGGATAAGCTTTTCATACATGTGTTTTAACACTCATTCCTAACCACTAGTTTTCTTACAATTCCTAGCCACTAGTTTAGTGACAGCCTGTCTAGTGACAGCCTGTACTCTTCTATTCTTGGTGTTTAGTATATAAACACTAAAGCTATTTTGCTTGCTGTTGTAATGTGTGTAATTCACATAAACATGATTAATCAAGAACCTTGTTAAACTAATTCTAGTTTATCATGGTATCGGTTTCAGAATCCATGAGATTATGAGGGTATTTTTCGATCCAACATCTGCGTTTACGCAAGTCTTTGCTTCTTCTTCTGATTCGATTCCTCTTAAGGAGGTTCTTGGTTCTTGTCATTAGCTCCTCTGATTTACTTCACCAAATCACATATTGTTTCTTTTATTTTCTTGATTTTGTATTGAGATATGGATCCAATCAAAATTTCAACTCTTCCACTGAACACCATTGCAAACATCATCCCTCTTAAACTCAAGGATGATAATTTCCTCACCTGGAAATCTTTGATGCTCTGAATTGTTTAGCAAATTTCAAGTCATGAAGTATGTAGATGGCTCTTTTCAATGTCCTCCAATGTATGTCAATCGCACTAGAGCAACGGATGATGTTATTAATCCACAATACACACTTTGGCATCTTTGAGGATTCACACTCATTCTTTGGATCCAGTCTACCATTTCTCGATTACGTGATCTGCTATGTTCTTGAGTCTTGAAACTTCAATGAGGTTTATGGAGATCAATAAATGCAAGATTTGCTCAAACTTCAAACAACTCATGCTATTCAATTAAGAACTAAGCTTCAAACCTTAAAGATGACAGGTTCGAGTTTCCACTTTTCTTCTTGAAGTCAAGAAATTACAAGATCAACTTGTGCTTTGGTCTGTCGATCTCGAGATAATGAGTTAGTTGTGAGTATTCTTTCTGGATTGTCTTCGATTATGCTTCCTTTGCAACTTCTATCGTATTAGAACTCCTCCTCATTCTTGCTCAAGAATTGCATAATTTCTGCTTCTTGAGGAGATAGTAATTTCTACTACAAGAAATTCTTTTGAAGCTAAAGCATTTGCTGCTAACTCCAATTACTATCCTAGAGGAGGAGGTTTTAGAGGTGGTCATTTCAGTAGGGGGAGTTCTTCAAGAGGCAATAGAGGAAGTTTTACAAGTGGGAGATTTCCAAATCCAGCTATATTCTCAAAGAATAACTCTGGTAGAAGCTTTGGACCTAATGATGAGCAACCTTGTCAACTTTGCAATACTAAAGGTCACTTGGCTCCAACTTGTACTCGAGGTTGAATTTCTCCTATCAAGGCAGACAACCACCAGCAAATCTCAGTGCTATGCTTGCTGCAGCTGACATTTTTGATGATGAATGGTATGCTGATAGTGGAGCTAATCAACATATTACTTCTGATCCATCTTCATTAACTGCTTCTACTCCATTTGAAGGTTCTGAGGAGATTACTACAACCAATGGCCAAGGTATGCACATTACTCATTTTGGTGATTCTAGTAAACATGCTAATGATCAGTCCTTTTGTCTAAACAACATTTTACTAGTTCCTAATGCATCCCATAATCTCCTCTCTGTGCACAAATTTACTTCTGACAATAATTGTGAGATCACTTTTTCTTCTACTGGTTTCACTGTGAAGGACTTGATCTCTGGGAGGACTCTTTTGCAAGGGCCACATAAACATGGTCTTTATCCTATCAAATTGAAATTCGTTGTATTATTAGTGAAATTGATATCAATGTTGATGAATTCAGGTGACATTCATGGACAATACGGTGATCTATTGAGGTTATTCGAGTACGGCGGGTTACCGCCTCAATCGAATTACTTGTTCTTAGGGGATTATGTGGACCGTGGGAGGCAGAGTCTTGAAACAATATGTTTACTGCTTGCTTACAAAATTAAATACCCCGAGAACTTCTTTTTACTATGAGGGAATCACGAATGTGCTTCGATTAATAGGATTTATGGTTTCTATGATGAGTGTAAGCGTAGGTTTAATGTTAGGCTATGGAAAACGTTTACCGATTGTTTTAACTGTTTGCCTGTGTCTGCGGTTATCGATGACAAGATATTGTGTATGCGCACGGTGGTATTTCGCCTGATTTGAATAATTTGGATCAGATTAGGCATTTTCCTAGGCCGACTGATGTACCGGATGCTGGGTTGTTGTGGTCTGATCCTGGTAGAGATGTCAAAGGGTGGGGGATGAATGATAGGGGTGTTTCGTATACTTTTGGTCCTGATAAGTGTGCTGAGTTTTTGACTAAGCAGGATTTGGACCTTGTCTGTCGTGCCCATCAGGTTAGTGTCTTTGCAGCTCTATTTTATGAGTTCTTTTTTTTTCACTAGTTATGTGTGATTTGCTGATTATTTAGATGGGTTTACGGTGCAGGTTGTAGAGGATGGGTATGAACTCGTTACAATATTTTCTGCACCTAACTACTGTGGGGAATTTGATAATGCTGGTGCCATGATGAGTGTTGATGAAAACTTAATGTGCTCGTTTCAAATTCTCAAGCCTGCAGAAAGAAGGACAAGGCCCATGATGTCTACGAGTATATTATGACTGCAGCTGTTGATGCTTCATAAAGTTGCAAAGGTTTGCCGTTTCTTGAGATTCAGTATCTTTGTATTTAGACTATTTATGCTGATCCTTTTAATGATTACTTTTAATCTTCTAGGGTGTATTATCGTGCTAATAACACAATCTATACATCAGTCAGTCTAGACAGTTCCTACAATGAAGGAGACATATCAGATACATTGTTACTAGAATACCGCATTACCGCTTCACTTGTTTCTTTTCATGTATTTGGTATTCTTGAGATGATGAGATTTTTGATAATCATGTCTACCATCTACTTTACCTGTATTTAACTCTCTTGGGGGATCATACAAGTGTTAATTAAACTGACTTACCAGCAGTGGCGGAGCAAGGATTGGCCATTGGAGGCAATTGCTGGCTCTGCCATTGCTTGTGGTTTTGTTGGATTCACACTTGCGCATTTGGTAGATATTCACTTCTTCTTTTGTATTTTTTGGCAAAGGCATAAAAATGGGTGTTGCTTGTTTTGAATCAGATAGGTTTTAGGTCATTAGAAATCACAGCATATATAACAAGGTCACTCTATAGCATGTTTTAGGAATAGAATTGAAAGAGTTGATTGTTTTCGTATTAAAAATCTTGGTTATAAAGTTGTGAATGACATTCCACAGTTGCATTTTTGGTTCTTGCATGGCCGAGGTGAAACTAGTAAACTAGTGTTCTAATGAAGAAAATGATCCATAACATTCATGTCTCCGAATTGGTTCTTTTGTTGTTGCTTTAAGTGAGGTTTGTAGTGAACTCCCACAATATAGGGGGTAACTGTGCAAGTACTTAATTTCGGCCACAGCCTTTTATCTGAGTCGTTGGGATTAGTAAGTAGTGAACATAGTACCATAGAGGGGATAGACTTGATTGCAATTATGAATAAGCTGTTCTGCCAACATTTTAAGTGTTAATTAGAAGAAATTACCGACAGTGGCGGATCGTACGTAGGCTATTGGGGGAAACTACACCTCCTCAATGCCCCCACATAGGTCCGTAGCTGCTGGTAATGTCATCTAATCAACCATTGGCAATTGTTTATATATTTCACATTTTTCTTTTTACTTGAAAAATTAGACATCTGTAGAATATCGATACATTGTTACTATAGTACCACTTCACTTGTTCCTTTCCATGTGTTTGGTATTCTTGAGGTGATGGGAATTTTTATAATCGTGTCTACGGGTCTGTTTTGCCTGTTTTTAACTCTCGTGGAGGATCTTACAAGTGTTCATTAAACAGAATTACCAGCAGTGGCGGAGCTAGGATTGGCCATTTGAGACAATTGACTCTTTTCCATGACCAATTCTAGCTCTGCTATTGCTTGTGATTTTGTCGAATTCACACTTGCGCATTTGGTAAATATTCACTTCTTCTTTTTAATGGAAATGGACGTCACTTGTTTGTTGCAGACAGGATTTAGGTCATTAGAAATCACAGCACATATAACGAACTCCCTATATTGCAAAGAAATCTAAAAACTTAAAGGCCTAGACAAATAAAGCTCTCACGTTGAACGGTGAGGAAACACTCGCTTCCTATTGGCCGAAATAAAGCTTTTTTGAGTTTTATGAAACGAGCGTTTTGATGTGGACACTTGGCAACGTATGATTAGTTGGAAAAATTAAAAAAATTGAAGGAAAGGAAACAAAATTAAATTTGGAATTCAAGAACTGACTATGATAGGAAACTAAACCTAGCTGAAAAGGGAAATCTAATAATGTATATAAAGACTCTAATACAACCACGTCAAGTATGACATACCACCACTACTATCAAAAACAACCGTAGAGAATTCAAACATGACAGCCGTGGAGTTTAGCTGAAAGTGGGCTATTTACGACGTTGTTATACCTCAAAATAAAATACGCACAACACCCAACTCTTGATTGGTGTCCGGTGCTCTTTTTCCCTTCTTTTACCGATAAAGTAAATAAGGGCTTACAGCTTACGTTAAGGTTTTATTTTTTTCTTAATTGAGAAAGAATCTTTATTAGCGAGCAAGCGAAGAAAAAATACAGGTGATGGCCACAACGATGGACTGACCCTCGACTGAGTTCATCTACGACAGATAGGGAATGTGCAGGTTTAATATCTCTCACCATGCCATTAACGGTAGGGCATGTGCAGTACTGAAACCACCAGAGTACAACTTCCTTTACGCAGTTCATGCAAATTGATCTAATTAGCAAGGAAACAGACTCATGTGATTAGCTCCCCACGATATTGAGCCCATATTGTACGCATGGATTGCATCCTGTGTAGTGAGCAAAAGAGTTGTGCCTTTCTTGAATGAGTTCAAGAATTAAAAGGTTAATTAAGGAAGGTAGCTTTTACATATTTTTGCATGTTGTACAATGACATGGTACGTGAAACCCGATAAGATTATACTTTCAAAAGAGACAGACTTTGTACTTATGGTTTTTGGAATTTTTTTGTAGTCCAGATTTAATCAGGAAGTCGGATACCTATTATATTATGATCTTTTTTTCAAATTAATAAAAATAAAATCTGCACATATTTCGTATCTTTTACCTATTTAATGTATTCACCTCACCACACCAAATCAAAATTGCATCGCTACTGGATGGGAAAATCTTCGCGCACATCAAATCAAAAATATATCACCACAGGGGTGGCGAAACCCCGCGCTCACAAAATCAAAAATGCATCGCCCCGGGGTGGGCGAAGCTCCGCGCACATCGAATAAAAAATACATCGTCACGGGGCGGGGCTAAGCCCCGCGCACACCAAATCAAAAATACCCCATCACCGGACGGGCAAAGCTCCGCGCACATCAAAGAAAAAATACATCATCACGGGGCGGGAGAAAGCCCCGCGCACATCAAATCAAAAATACATCGTCATAGGGCGGGGCAAAGCCTAGGGCGCACTAAATCAAAAATGCATCGCCACGGGACCGGGCGATGCTCCGTGCACACCAAATTAAAAGGAAAAAAAATGCCTGGTGCGTAGCAAGGGCACAAATCTAGTAGAAATGAAAGAGTTGATTGTTTTCATATTGAAATTCTTGCTTATAAAATCTTTGAATGACATTCGATACTTGCGTTGTTGGTTCCTGTAAGAATGAGGATGAATTTGGAAAATCAGCGTTCTAATGAAGAAAAACATCCATAACATTCATGTTTCCGAAACGGGTCTTATGTTGTTGCTTAAGATGAGTTTCTAGGAAAATTCCACTATGTAGTGTAACTATATAAGTTTTTAATCTGGACAACAACCTTTTGCCTGAGTCGTTGTGAACATAGTTCCATAGGAGGGGGTCGACTTGATTGCATTACAAATAAGCTGGTCTGCCAGCATTAAGCGTTAATTAGAAGGAATTAGCATTAAGTGTTAATTAGAAGGAATTACCGACAGTGACGGGTCCACTGTAGGCTATTGATTGCAACTCCTCAATAGCCCACATATGTCTGTCCCCTTGCCAATTGGTTAGATATTTTACATTATTTAGTTATTATGAGTAGTGGCACTGAAAATGGTATCACTGTTTCTTAATCTTCCCTTGATAGGGTGCTGATGTGTTGGTGCTAGCACTCGAACCTGGCGCCCACATGAGGCCCTAATCAATGAGATTGTACTACTGCAGGAAGATTTTAATTTTTATGACTTTCGAGTAAGGATCAAATTGTAATTTTTATTTCTGTTATGTTTTTGTTCTTAAATTTATTTACATCCTCTAAACTAAACTACCTTCTGCTTCATGTTTTAGAAACCTGTGTCCTTCAGCGGAGTTTATGAATCTCATTCTCTCTGTTTTATTGTAGGCTTATTCGTCGCAGCCATGGGACATAATCCACTGAAAATAGAAGAGTAGAGTTCAAGATAAGCTATTTCAGGGAGAGATGGTAGTGGTGCTTCTTCTGGTGTTCACCATCTTAGATAAGCTATTTCCGCCGTGGAATGTATAACTGTAGTTGATCTACAGGGTGGGGGCAAGTTTCGTTTTGCTGGTGCTAGTGTTCCTGGATCTTTCTTTTTCTTGTTTCTTGTTGTTAATTTACTTTTTGAAATTGTACCCAGGGGTGGTGATTGGGGGTTCTTAATTTACATACATTTTTAGTAGGTTCTGACCCCCCAAGAAACAGACTTGTTTGCTTTTCCATACCTTGCTATTTACATTTCATATTCTGCAAGGAGAAGGTGCAGAATGAATCTCATCAGAAAATCTGTTTCTTGCATTGCTTCAAAACTGTCTGTGGTTCTGGTGCAAACAAATATTCAGGTGGAGATTATAAATTGCCAACTAGTATTGTTGTTAATCATCTTCATTATGCGGATGACACAATCTTCTTTTTGGATGATAAAAAGGAAGAGCTACACAATCTTTTTTCAGCATTGCATTGTTTCGAGTTCATAGCTGGCCTAAAGGTTAACATATTGAAAACCAGACTAATTGGCGTTGGAGAAGTTCCTGACCTAACTCATTGGGAGGAAGAATTAGGATGTGCAGTTGACTCGCTACCTTTTATGTATTTGGGAATGCCACTTGGTGCTAAATCTGGCTCTATAAGCATTTGGAACCCAATTATAGAAAAGTTTGATGCTAGGCTTTCAGTTTGGAGGCGTATTTCATTATCGAAGGGAGGTAAGCTTGCTCTCTTGAAATGCATTTTATCTTCTCTACCAACCTACTACTTTTCTCACTTTCCATCTCAGTTCATCTGGAAACCAGAAATCCCTCCAAAAATTTGTTTTCTGATGTGGTGTTTGGTTCACGGAAAACTGAACACTATCGATATACTACAGCGGAAAGGTATGCATCTTTACAGTAATTGTGCTATGTGCGGTGGAGGTTTGGAATCTCAGGACCATCTTTTCTTGTATTGAAAAATTGCTTATAAGATTTGGTGTAACTTAACACCTAGTTCTGGTTGGACTTGGGTTTTGCCGGGAACGATGCAGACATTGGCTGAGACATGGCATACTAGCCAATTTTCCCATTCAGGCAATTTCATTTGGAGATTAATTCCGGCTGCGATTGTAAACACGATATGGAGAGAAAGAAATTGTAGAAGGTTTGAAGATAATTATCTATTCAAAACAGGTGATGATCTCATCTTTGAAGCAAGATCATCAGTCCTAGCATGGGCAGCAGCTGCAGGTCATAGAGTTCATTTGAACTTCGCCAATTCGATTTTGTCTAACTGGCAGCCTATTTTCTTGTAATTCTTCGTTTTCTGTAGTTTTCAGTGTTGGAATTAATTACAATAATCGAATGCAAATGGGAAATAATACTTAGATTACACTGATAGTAGTAACAAACAACTCAATAAACTTAGTAGAGGCACGTATGAGATACGCTGAGCTAAAGGTAATATTGCCTGCTACTCCTCTGAGATGCTTTATAGCAATTAACAAATTACCTCCAGGATACAACTATTGTTAGTTCTCCTCTATGTGTAGCATACACAGAGAGAACCCTTAGAACTTGGCAGCAAAAGTAAAAACAAAAACACAAATTGAAAATACAAATTGTTTCTGAGTAATGTAAAAACAATTTTATGTTTCTGTAAACTATATTTCTGTGAACTAAAATTATGTAAATCAAGAAGTAGTTATACAAAATTATGTTTCTGTAAACTACAACTTGTTTCAGAAAAGAACTGAACGTTTTCTGAGTTTTAAGACAAATATTAATAAGAACTTAAGTTTCTGAAAATAATTAGAGAAGAAGGAGAAATTCAGAAGATAAGAGTTCTCAATGGTATGGTTTCAAATGAAGAAATTCATCTTGTATTTATAGCAAAAATTAGTTCGAACGTTTAAAGAGAATCCAAAGCAAAGACAAGATCCGTAAAACACGATCCGTAAATCACGCGTTCAATTTGTCGGACGAGTAAAAGCAAAAAGCATCCGTTAAAATAACAGTAAAAAACACATCTGTCGGGTAAGATTCTTCTCGACGAGAAATCTCTGTGCACAGGTGTCCACACGCGTGAGATGCAGAGGTGTCCACACGCGTGAGATTAAAGATTCTTTACGATGAAAACAGTTAAGAGAATTCACGCGTGAGAATTAACAAAGTGTGTGACTAAAGATGCTTCTAGTGGCTGTCGGATATCCAAAACCGAGAAGGCAAAGAATAAAATTCTTTACAAGTGTGGGAGAAGCGTGTGGTAAATTTCAGCAAAAAGAAAGTATGGGTCGGATACACCCACACCCACACCCACTCCCACTCCCACTCCCACGCCCACGCCCACGCCCACGCCGAGCCCAGCCGAGCCGAGCCAAGCCGAGACGAGCGAGCGTGCGTGCGTGCTTCTGTGCGAAGCACCGCACGAACGGGAAAGGCAATAAGAAATTCAATAAGGTTTAGGCAACCTTGCCATAGTCTAGGGCTTTCCCCATACACAAAGGTCTAAAGACCCAAAGGGCCATGCCCTTAAGGCTAAACCAATGCTATTTAAGTCTAAAACTCTTAGTGTTTTAGTCTATATGGGACTAATGTTTTATTCATTCACATGAAAAAAAAAACATCTAGGGAGCAATAGGTCTTGGGATCAAAACATGGTCCATGCATTTTTTGATTAAAACAAAACATTTTTTTTTTTCTAACAATCCCCCACATGAATAATAAAACATGTCGATAAAACACGATAAAACATAAGGCAACAAAATAGGCTAAGGTGTCCCAAAGATTGAACCTTAACTTAGTGAGAGGTTACCTGAACTGCTTATTGATACGGTGAACGCAATGTCTTGAACCGCCAACAAAGAATGCAATTCAGAAATATGACCACACTTTGATGCCTCAATCAAGAAGAAAACATTTGCCAAGCTCTTGCGGTTGTGCCCATTTTGGCCGTGGGCTAAAATCCCGGACTTAATGAATGTCTCTAGAGAATCAGCTCATATTCTCATAGGAAGGCGGCCACACTTCCAACATCCACAAAGGTGGGTCCATAAAGAGTGTCTGCCACACACCCCGCTTTAATCAAAGCCATGGTACCCATTAAGATCGCAAAAGATCATCCTTAATTTCTATGCAGGCAAACACTATCGCACGATTACACCATAGGGAGGGACAAAGATAGTGCTTTCTCAATATCACCATAAATTAGTTGTCTCATTGAACCTTGATCTTGGAAATCCAATCATAAGGTTGAGTATCCTTCATGGTGATTTATTCAATGAGCTTAAGTCCCATCCCCTCGATGTAAATTTAACTTTCTCTCCTGGTTAAGCCTTTTGTCAAAGGATCTCGCAAGATTATCTTTGGATTTTTACAAAGTCTATCGAGATAATACCAGTAGAGAGTAGTTGTTTCACCGTCTTATGTCTTCTTCGTATATATATAGACTTCCCGTTGTATACATTGTTCTTTGCGCAACCAAGAGCGACCCTTCAACATCACGGTGGATGGCAATTGAAGACACAGGCTTGGGCCAGAGTGGAATTCCTCCCAGAAACATCGCATCCATTCGGCTTCCTCTCCAGCTTTTTCCAAGGCTATAAACTCGAGACTCCATAGTGGATTTAGCTATACATGTCCTGTTTGGTAGACTTCCATGAGACACGCACCTCCAAGCAAGAAGATGTACCCACTAGTAGATTTGCACTCTTGAGTCGATATCCAGTTGGCATCACAATACCCTTCCAAGACCAGGATACTTCCCAAAACTTAAGCAATAGTTTGAGGTCCCTCTCGTGTAACGTAAAACTCGAAGAGAGATTCCGGTGATCTCATACTGGGTTGCAAGTATACCGCTTAATCTACTCACGAGTAAGCAATATCGGTCTTGTACGATTCATAAGATACATAAGACTACTAATAATGCGAGAATACTCAAGTTGATCAATACCCTCACCCTTGTTCTTTTTCAATTTACAAGTGGGATCAAATGGAGTAGATAGCAGGTTTAGCATTTTCATAATTAAATCTCTTTAATACGGTTTCAAGATAATGAGATTGACTAAGACTATATCCATCGACGTCTTTCGATTTTCATCCCTAAGATTACATCGTAGGGCCTAAGTCTTTCATGTCAAAATTATATCTAAGCATGCTTTTAATGGTATTAATAATATCAAGGTTCTTTTGCCTAATATGAGCATATCATCAACATATAGGCAAACAATAACATGAGAATCATACACAGATTTAATGTAAACACATTTATCAGATTCATTAACCTTGAAACCATTAGTTATCATAACATGATCAAATTTTTCATGCCATTGTTTAGGTGCTTGTTTTAAACCGTAAAGAGATTTGTTTAACTTGCATACTTTGTTTTCATAACCTTTTACTATAAAGCCTTCAGGTTGATCCATATAAATTTCTTCATTCAATTCACCATATAGAAAAGCAGTTTAACATCCATCTGATGTATATGCAAATCATAAATTGAAGCAATAGCAATCAACATTCTAATCGAGGTGATTCTAGAGACTGGTGAATAGGTATCAAAGAAATCTACTCCTTCTGTTGTCTATAGCCTTTAGCTACCAACCTAGCTTTATATTTATCTATAGTTCTATCTGTTCTAAGTTTCCTTTTGAACACCCATTTGCAACCTATGGATTTACTTCCAGGAGGCAAGTCTACAAGCTCCCAAGTTTCATTTTTCTGAATGGACTCCCATTCATTTAATGAAGCTTCTTCCCAGAAAGGAGCTTCTGGAGAAGTAATAGCTTCCTTATAGGTTTGGGGTTCATATTCTACCGTAAGAGTCAAAAAATCTGGGCCAAAACTTGTTTCAGTTCTAACCCTCTTACTTCTTCTTGGTTCAGTCTCATACTCCAAAGTTGGAGTTTGACTAGTCGATGGAACATCCGGGAGGTCATCATGGACCCTTTCCGAGGTCCGGACCTTAAAGGAAATATGTGTTCATAAAACACAAAGATCTCTAGATTCCAATATGGTGTTCGACCAATGTTATTATGGTCGAATCGATGACCATGAACCCGCATGCAATTGTATGCTCAGGATACCTAAGAAAACACAATCGATTTGTTTTAGGTCCTATTTTAGTTTTCTTGGGAAGAGGAATGGCCACCTTGGCCAAACACCCCCACACTTTAAAGTATGCATATGAAGGTTGTTTACCATTCCACAATTCGTAGGGAGTTTTATCTGATTTTTAAATGGAACTCTTGTTCAAAATATAGCATGCCGAGAGGATAGCTTCCCCCACAAGTTCGAAGATAACGAACTTGTCAACATAGCATTTACCATATCTATGAGTGTTCTATTTTTTCTTTTCGGCTACACCATTCGATTAGGTGAATATGGTGCAGTGGTTTCATGAATGATTCCATTATTTTTACAAAACTCTCCTATGGGTATCACATACTCACCGCCACGGTCAGACCTAAGAGTTTTAATCTTAACTCCTTTTGGTTTTCTACTTCAAGTTTATAAAACTTAAAAGCCTCTAAGGCCTCATCTTTACTTCTAAGAAGATGAACTGACAAGATCGTGAGTAATCATCTATAAAAGTGATGTACCATTTTCTACCACCTCTTGTTGGTGTTGATTTCAAGTCTCCTAAATCCGAGTGTATTAATTCCAAAGGAACTGTTCTACGTTCAACACTTTTATTAAATGGTTTTCTTGCATATTTAGATTCAACACAGATTTCACATCTTTGTTTTTTATCAAAGTTTATTTTTGGTATGCAACCTAAATTAGCAAGTCTTTCTAGCGATTTGAAATTAACATGCCCAAGTCTATCATGCCAAACATGTGAGGAGTCACAAACATAAATGAAGATGATGCATTAACATTCAATTTCAAATCAGATACACTAAGCTTAATCATGTTATCGGTAACATAACCTTTTCCTACGAATTCACCATGCTTAGAAATCACAACAAAGTATTGGACTCAAAGAAAATTTTAAAACCTTTTCCTAGCAGGATGGTTTCGAGATGAGATTTTTGCATATGTCCTGGGACGTAGAATACGTCATTCAATGCGAGAGTTTTTCCTGAAGTTAGCTTTAGTTCGATCTTGCCTTTCCCCACCACTTTCGCGGTGGAAGAATTTCCCATGAACAATTTCTCATCATCTCCTACTATGGCATAGGAGGAGAAAGCATTCTGAATTTGAGACATGCTTGTGGCTCCAGAATCAAGCCACCAGTCTCTCACATTAGTCATACTAGAGACAAGGTCGACTTCAGACACCATGCCAGTGAAATATCCGAGTCCTCTACTATGTTTGCCTTATTTTTCTGTTTTGGATCATATTTGATCCTTTTAGGGGCCTTACTGATCTTTAGCCATATGTCCAGGGTTTACCACAATTAAAACAGTCGCCTTTGATGGTGTGCTTAGTGACACCACCTCTAGGCTTAAAATTGTTACCTCGGGTTTTCGACGTTTGTTACGTCTATTACCCATTTTGCTGGATTCTCCAGGAGTTTTCTTTGAAGCAACTTTATCGTCCAAAACATGAGCTTTGTTGGACATGTTTTTGCTCAGCATCATGCTCTTGTCCTTGCTGCACATCAGCTCCTCAACCTGGATCTTTTGCCAAGCTCCACCATGGTGATTTCACGAGTCTTGTGTCGCAGCCTCCTCTTATATTCGCTCCATGAGGGTGGAAGCTTTTCAATCACAGCCGATACTTGTAGAGCTTCATCAAAAGTCATGCCTTCATCAAGAATCTCGCTGATGAGGAGTTGAAGTTCGACGAACTGTTCTACCACAGGCTTTTCGTCAGTCATGTTGTATTCTAAGAACTTAGCCATCAAGAACTTCTTACTTCCAAGACTTTCCAAGATGATATTTTTCTTCTAGAGCTTCCCATAAATCAAAAGCATTAAAATCTTCTTTTGCATTATAGAAGTCATACAAAGAGTCATCAAGACAGTTAAGAATATGATTCTTGCACAAATAATTCTTCCTATTCCACCTGTCCAATTTATCTTCATTACCACGGCGATGAAGTTTTCTCGAGGTTTTTCTAAAGCATATCCATCTCACCTTTGGTCGTTTTAGGAAGAATAGCATTTTTAGACTGCCATCTCTTAAAGTCCTTACCATGAACTTTGGTGGTTTTTCTACAATATTCTTTCCCATGTTCTTACAACAAAGAATATTACAGTATTACAATATTACAATAAGGCAATTATTACCTTTAGATTGTTGGAATTAATTACAATAATCGAATGCAAATGGGAAATAATACTTAGATTACATCGATAGTAGTAACAAACAACTCAATAAACTTAGTAGAGGCACGTATGAGATACGCTGAGCTAAAGGTAATATTGCCTGCTACTCCTCTCGAGATGCTATAGCAATTAACAAATTACCTCCAGGATACAACTATCGTTAGTTCTCCTCTATGTGTAGCATACACAGAGAACCCTTAGAATTAGCAAAAAAAGTAAAAACAAAAACACAAATTGAAAATATAAATTGTTTCTGAGTAATGTAAAAACAATTTTATGTTTCTGTAAACTATATTTCTGTGAACTAAAATTATGTAAATCAAGAAGTAGTTATACAAAATTATGTTTCAGAAAAGAACTGAACGTTTTCTGAGTTTTAAGACAAATATTAATAAGAACTTAAGTTTCTGAAAATAATTAGAGAAGAAGGAGAAATTCAGAAGATAAGAGTTCTGAATGGTATGGTTTCAAATGAAGAAATTCATCTTGTATTTATAGCAAAAATTAGTTCGAACGTTTAAAGAGAATCCAAAGCAAAGACAAGATCCGTAAAACACGATCCGTAAATCACGCGTTCAATTTGTCGGACGAGTAAAAGAAAAAAGCATCCGTTAAAATAACAGTAAAAAACACATCTGTCGGGTAAGATTCTTTACGATGAAAACAGTTAAGAGAATTCACGCGTGAGAATTAACCGTGTGTGACTAAAGATGCTTCTAGTGGCTGTCGGATATCCAAAACCGAGAAGGCAAAGAATAAAATTCTTTACATGTGTGGGAGAAGCGTGTGGTAAATTTCAGCAAAAATAAAGTATGGGTCGGATACACCCACACCCACACCCACTCCCACTCCCACGCCCACGCCGAGCCAAGGCAATAAGAAATGCAATAAGGTTTAGGCAACCTTGCCATAGTCTAGGCTTTCCATAGTCTAGGGCTTTCCCCATACACAAAGGTCTAAAGACCCAAAGGGCCATGCCCTTAAGGCTAAACCAATGCTATTTAAGTCTAAAACTCTTAGTGTTTTAGTCTATATGAGACTAATGTTTTATTCATTCACATGAAAAAAAAAACATCTAGGGAGCAATAGGTCTTGGGATCAAAACATGGTCCATGCATTTTTTGATTAAAACAAAACATTTTTTTTCTAACATTCAGTTTCCTTTTTTTATCTACCACTTGTAGAACTCTTTGTATATTCTTCTTTCTCTTAATTCAAATTCGTTTCTGATCAAAAAAAGATTATAAATTGCAATTTGTTTGTGTAGAACTGGTGTGGCTGTTCCAGATGAACTGAACTGTGTATATTACATTGATTGGCTCCCCAACTGGACACGAATTATTTAGTTGGAATGCCGCCGCCTGCACGTTTTGACGGCAACTTTGTTTTTCACCGCCACCAAATCGGCAACCAAGATTATGTCTGTGACTCAATACCAACATTGTGACCTAAAGTATGACCAGTGCCTTTGCAACTTAAGTTCTACACAATGAGCAATTTATTAGACAGCAATTTATTCATTTTTTTTGTAAGTTGGATTAAGAAAGAAAAAAACTAACTTGGGGAGCTAGTAACCCTTACATCCGCACTAGTAGAGCCATCTTCCTCTGTCTTCATTGATGCTCTCTTTTTTAAGTTTCATCATAACTATGTTCTCGTTTCAGTGCTAGTACTATTTAGTCTTGGAAATTTATTCACCTTTTAACAAATTTATACTGAAAATATATTATTGCTTTCAAATTAAGGGGCCGTTCACTCACTACTATTGCCAAATTCATTGCTGCTCGCCCATTGCCCTCGTACCCATTACCCCACACTTATTGCCACACACCCATTGCCTAACACCTATTGCTGCACACCCATTGCCTCACACCTATTGCCGCACACCCATTGTTGCACACCTATTGCCTCACACCCATTGCCACACATTCTGTGGTGAAACCGTGTGAGGTGAAGCGGTGTGTTGTTAGACGGTACCGCGTGTAATGAAAACATGTGTTGTGATGCGGTGTATGATGAAACTGTGTATGGTTATCCATTTTCATGATCTTCATATACCTCCATGATCACCAAACCAATATTTCAGTCTCCCTTCCAAAATTCTTATTTCTAAAGCAACTGTACTTTCCAACTCAAAAGGTACTCATGCAGCTCAACTCCAACATTGTGTTCACTAAATTTTGTTTAAAATTCTTTCTTACTCGAGCGTTGGAGTTTCTTTTTTTGTTTTTGCAGGTCTCCACTTCATTAAACTCCAATGTCTAAGCCATCTTGATCTTGTCGATATATTCTTCAACTATTCTTGTTTTGAAGAGTGTCAGGTAGTTCCTTTTCTCCCTTACAAGTGCATCAGGAGTTACGCTCCTTCAAATAAACAATATATAAGTTAATCACTGATTAGTATTCTTCTACAAATTGTGTATGTATCTGCAAATGGAAGTTTGATGTTACCTTTGTTGTTTACGGTAAGGGTGTAGCATGGTAATTATTCATGCAATGTTTGGATTTAAAAGTGTGGTATTTCGTTAGACTTAGTGTCGTGGAGCCTATAGATTCAACATTCAAGGGAAAAAGCATTGCCCATATGGCTTGGACGTTAAATTTTGGTGATGTGTCTACCCTTGAATCTTGAATCTTGGAGCTTCACTACACTAAGTCTTAGGACTTGGGAGTTCTGTGGTGTATAGGGTTTGCATTTTATTAGAAGTTGGTATATGTATATTCGTAAGTTTCTGATCGAACATTTCTTGAATTGGTGTAGTTCTATTGCTTTTTGAGCAGTTTGGAGTGTTTTTTCATGTTAAACAGCAGGTTAAGACAGATTTACCATATGTGCAAGGGAAAGTTTGTTTTCTGCAATTTTAAATCTTTTGCCAAATCTGCAATTGTAAACTCATCCAATGTTGACCCCTTGCAACAAATTTGGAATTTCAGCATCAACTTTTTCGCTGATGCTTAAATGGTACAGTTATTTTTTAATCTTTGGGAATTAGTGGTGTATAAGTGGTGTTCTTGGGTTTAATGGTTTTTTTTCTTGTTAAATTGGTTCAGTGCTGATTTACGAAATCTGCAAGGAAAGGTTGTTTGGTTTCCTTTCGTATGTCATGAGTATATTCTTTAATTGTGTGTCTAAGACAGCCATTTCAAACCCATTTAGTGAATGCCATATAATGTGATAATTACCGCATCACTGAACTTTATTGTTGAGTCATAACAGTTTTGTTGATGTCTGGTAGTAATTTGTTTCACATATAGTTATCCCTTGAGAGTTAAGGTCCCAGTTACCAGACATTCTAAAGACTCCGTGCAGGATGATTGTGTGTTTCCTGATTTACCAATAATGATCAATTGTAATTTGTTTATATTAGGTTTTTGTTTTCCTAAACTTAACTACCTTGTGCTTCATGTTTCAAAAACCTGTGTCCTTAAGTGGAATTTATAAATCCTTCTCTATTATATTGTAGCCTTATTCGCATTGGTCGTAGGAAAGACTCCACTGAAAAGGAAAATAGAGTTAAAGATGAGCTATCTTAGGGAGATACAATGATAGTGATTCTTCTTGTGGTGTTTCAAAAGTAGGGCATTCATTGATTTGTAAACCTCCGGTTCTGGTAAGGTTAGGACCGAGGTCGTCTGTTTCTTGGTTGCCGGCTGATAAGATTTATGAGACGGACCAGACAGCTGGCTATTCCTTTTTAAGGAGTTAGCTGTCTGGGCAAGATACGTACATTTTGGTCTTGTATATGACCATACCCTTGTAATTATGATCCCCACGAGACGACTTGTTTGTCTTTTGTAATGCTTCAAAACAGGCCATCTGTGTTTTCAATGCAAATAAATGATCAATGTAATTTCTAGATGAAAAACTGGTATCTGCATCGGTGATTCCATTTTCAAGCCATGTCTGGTAGTCTGATGCTACTGTTTGTGTAAAATATACATGATGTTACATTATATTATGCAATCTTAGTCGACTATCCAGCTACTCAACTGGATAAGCCGAGGTTTTACATTGTTTTTTTTTGTTGCTTGTTATGTGTGATTTGCTGCTTATTGAGATGGATCCACGGTGCAGGCTGTTGAGTTCTTTGTGGGAAGGCATCTTGTTACAATATTATCTGCACCCAACTGCTGGGGAATTTGATAATGCTGGCGCCATGATGAGTATAGATGAAAACTTAAAGGTGCTCGTTTCAAATTCTCAAGCCTGCAGAAGGAAAGGAAAGGCGCAAATTAGACAATGGATAAACTTGCAGAGGTATGTCATTTTGTTATTGAGTTCTGATATCTCAGTATGACTTATTAATGCTGATCCTTTTAATGACAAACTTCATTGTTATGGGGGACAAAGGGACTTACTATTGCTATAACACAATATATTATAACTTTTTATTATGCTTTATACGTTGTTGTTATTTAATGAAGGAGCCATTATCTTCTGTAATTGACAAAATCTGTCAGTTATTGATGCTGGATTTTTTTAGTTTTACTTGGAAATTTAGACTCATTGTTACTAGAATACCGCTTCACTTGTCCTTTTTCATGTGTTTGGTATACTTGAGATGATGAGATTTTTGATTCTCATGTCTACCATCTATTTTGCTTGTTTTTTAGTTTCTTGGGAGCAAACAAGTGTTGATTTGACAGAATTATCGTCAGCGGTGGACCTAGGATAGGTCATTGGGACAATTGCCCCTTCTCCATGACCTGTGATGCCTCTGCCGTTGTTTGTAATTTTGTCGAATTCACACTATACACTTGGTTGAAACTGGCTTCTTGTTTATTGTTTGGGCAAAGCCATAGAAATGGGTGTTTTTTATTGTTGTTGTTGTTTTGAGTCAGACCAATGGCTTTAGGACATTTCACTTCAGATATGACGAAATAACTATATCGCAAAATGGAAATGAAAGAGATGATCCCATTTGTATTGGAACTCGAGACTTGCGTTTTTGGTTCTTGTAAGGCTGAGAATAAACTAGTAAAAGAGCATCCTAATGAAGAAAATGATCCATAACATTCATGTCCGTGAAACGGATCTTGTGGACGTGCTTAACCCGGAGAACGTCCTTTTCCCTGACACTTTGGGATTTAGTAATTTGTGACATAGTGCCATAGAGGGGGTAGACTTCATTGCATTAGGAATAGGCTGGTCTGCCGGCATTTAAGTGTGAATTTGTAGGAATCACCGACAGTGGCGGATCTTACTTAGGTCATTGGTGTGGAATTGCACCTCCCAGTGCCCTTAGTAGCTCCGTCGCTTCTTGTAATGTCGTCTAATCAACACTTTGGAATTGAGTAGATATTTCAAATTTTTGTCATTATTTTGAGCAGTGGCATTGAAATGGTTTCTTAACTTTTCCTTGGTAGGGTGCTGTCATTTGGTGCTAGGCACTAAAATTTGGCACACACATGAGGCCATCATCGGTAACTCGCTTGTACTGAGCATTTTTTGAACTTCTGCATGTGGAGTTTATCTTTCTTAACTTATTGAGTAATGATAGGGTTGTAGTTCGTACTTTCTGTTATGTCTTCACATCCTCTAAAGTCTGAACTAAACTACCACCTGGAAAGGCTTATGCATTTAAAGCATCTCTTGGAAATGTATTTCCAAGTTTGGTGAATGAAATGAAACGTTCCCACGTCAACAAGGGATTTTGGCTGGTAAGCACTACATTTTCTTTGTTTGTTTTCATGAGTTTTACATGTAAGAAAGTTAATTCTGAATGCAATTGTATTGATAACAAGGTCTTCCTGGGGACTTCTGCGAGACGCACTTGCCGAACATGAATGCACAAATTACTTTAGTTGATCAGGAGGGAAACGAGCTTAAAACGAATTATCTTGCAGAGAAAACAGGTTTAAGTGGCGGTTGGGCAGGTTTTGCCCAATATCACAAACTTATAGATGGAGACGCCTGTGTTTTTGAAAGAACAAAACCCACCGAGTTTGAGGTAAATTTGTTGTGAACAATAAATGAGAATCTCATGCCTGCTTAATTATCTGGTGTTTGAATTTAAGCTCAACTGCATAATATTTGTCATGGAAAAAACTACTGTAAAGGAAAGATACAGACATGGTAAAAGATTTAGGTACCATTTATTAACATTTTAGCACACGACCATATTTAATTTTTCCACATACAATTAGTGACTCCCACTGCAACCACATCTACTAATCTCCAATATGGGAACCACCATTTCTGTTTCTTGAGAAGCAAAACGAAGAATAGACCCCAAAATCCAACCGCAAACCCCAAGGAAACTATAGCATCCAACAACAACTTATCCTTTGAATCCTCTTTATCATCTTCGTAACCTTCATTTGGAGAATTCCCATTAGTAACCTCAGTTCTCTGATCAGCCTCGCAAGTATTATTTGTGGAGAAACCACACAGAAAACTGTTTTTGAGATATGCTGAACCATCACCACTCAGTGTATCAAAGTGTGGATCTCTTGGGATCGTACCACTCAAGTTATTGTAAGAACACATGAGGCCATCATTGGTAACTCACTTGTACTGAGCATTTTTTGAATTTCTGCATGTGGAGTTTATCTTTCTTAACTTATTGAGTAATGATAGGGTTGTAGTTCGTACTTTCTGTTATGTCTTAACATCCTCTGAACTAAACTACCATCTGAGAAGGCTTACGTATTTAAATCATCTCTTAGAAATGTATTTCCAAGTTTGGTGAAAGAAATGAAACGTTCCCATGTCAACAAGGGATTTTGGCTGGTAAGCACTACATTTTCTTTATTTGTTTTCATGAATTTTACATGTAAGAAAGTTAATTCTAAATGCAATTGTGTTGATAACAGGGTCTTCCTAGGGACTTCTATGAGACGTACTTGCCAAACATGAATGCGCAAATTACTTTACTTGATCAGGAAGGAAATGAGTTTAAAACAAATTATCTTGCAGAGAAAACAGGTTTAAGTGGCGGTTGGGCAGGTTTTTGCTCAATATCACAAACTCATAGATGGAGACGCGTGTGTTTTTGAGAGAACAAAACCCACCGAGTTTAAGGTGATGATACCAAATTTTGGTTCAACTCATGCTTGTAGTACATTTTCTCTTCCCTTCAAGGATTTTAAGTATTTGTGTTTCAATTTTATAATGCTGCATATTTTTTGATTGTCATTCCCTTATAGGTCTACATTATCAAGGCCAATGGTGTTTCTTACGGTGAAGAATAAGCAGAAGTAGTTGCATTTCAAGCGTCTTGATTGATACATGGTGCCGCCAGTACAGATAGTCTTTATTTTCTTTTCAGAAGAACTAGTATTGTTAGTCGAACTCTGCATAGAAATTGAAGCCGTTACTGGGACAACAAGAACTTTTGTCATTCTAGCTCATTTTGTAGATGTGTCATCGGTTGCTACAAAACATCTTTAAGATGTTTTTTTGTCATGAATCCTGCTGGTTTTTAGTATTTTATGTTTTTTTGTCATGAATCAGGGATGAAGAAGGGGTTGTTGATTGTTGCTATGGTGATGAGGTTTTGAGTTATCAAGACCAACAAGAGGCAGTAGAACAAATGCACAGAATGAATGAGCTTGTGGTTTTGAACTGAGTTGGTGGTGATTCTGGTGATGCTAGCAAGAAGAATCAGCTGAGACTTATGCTGTTGTTGGAGAATAAGGTGAAGGCAAGCTGGTGCCGCAGTTTAGATGGTTCTGTGATGGTTGTGACAGTGCCCATGTTGCAGGTCATGGGTTCTGGTGGAATTATGCAGCCGCAGTTGAGTCTGGGTATTGAACCCGACTTGCAGGTGATGGTTGGAAGCTATAGGGAATGTGCTAGAATGGAGATTGAAGTGGTTGCTTGTTCTGCTGAAATGGTGGCACTGAAGTTGCAAGTGCAGATGCAGTTGGATATGTTTGGTTCTGGATGATACAGGGAAGAAGAATCTGAAGATGGGGTTTGTGTGTGACTGAAATTAAGTTTATTTTGCTTTAGAATTGATTGAGGTTTCACATTTTGCTGAACAGAAATAGTGTATTATTCAAATAGTCTTTTGACAAATTTGAGTTCAAGCTCGACATCGAAATTTCCATTGGAGAATAAGTATCGATTGGATACCAGTGCTCTAGTGGAACAAGGTCCGAAGAGTCACTTCTCTACATTGGAGCAACTCTTGGCTTGGCAGAAGAAGCTATATCAGGAAGTTAAGGTATGTAAGATTGTACTGCTTGTTTATGACACGAAATTGAGAACCACTAAGATATTGAACATTGAATTCATTGTGATTTCTTAATTTTACTTCGTATAATTCAGGTTTCGTGTAAGCTAGAGTCAATGGTTTTATAGGTTACTTATATGTGTTATGTGTTGCTTGATTTTTAGTCTCGCGAAGGGGAAAATAATGAGCATGAGAAGAAGCTATCGGAATACAGGGGAGTTGGTGAAACTAATTGGACAAGACAAAGGAATCCATAAAGAAGCTGCAGTTTATGATTTTGGTAATATCACAGTCTGTGTCCACTACTTCATCTGCTATCGTCCAAGTTAGGGACACTGAGCACACTCCTCAACTTGTCGAGATATGCCATGGGTAACTGTTCACCTTGTTTCATTTTTTTCCTTAATTTACATGCTGCCAGTGTCCGATGATTTCTTGCATCTGAATTGTTAAATGTTTGCAGCAACCCCAACCTTTATATTAGATGAATGTCATTTCATTTATCACAGTACTCATGACTCTTGCCTTGCCACTGCCAAATTATGCTCTCCTAGGTGTCTTAATCTCTTTAATTTTGTTTGCTTAGTTGTTGTTGGTGGTGGTGTTCTTGAGATTTAGATGGAGATGGTGGTCTTTGGAATGAGAAATCCAGAGATATATGTGCCACCAACAATGTCACTGATGGGGACACCGATCCCGACACCAGTACAACTTGCTCCACGGCCTCCTCCTTATGTTGAACCTGTGGCGCATCCACAACCTCCCCCAGTCTTTACAGTCAATCAAGGTGTACACTCGGAACCTGGCGCAGCCATAATCATAAGATTTACTTGCAGAATGGATGCTGATGGAATTGAATGAGTGCAGTGAATGGGAGAAGTGCAATTGCATTTACAAGTAAGAGAAAAAGGACTCCCTGCCATTGAATACAAAATTTAGTTTTCGGTCGGCCTTCCCACCGTGGCAGCGGTCATCTAGTTTTATAATCTTTGAGCTATTATTGGTGTTTTTTTCTTGCTGGATGGGGTAATGTTGATCTACCATATCTGCAATGAAATGATGTCAGTCAGGGTTCCTTTTCGTGTACGTATTTTTAATTGTTGTCTTATGCCGTTGTTTATGTAAAATATACATACTTGATACTACATTATATTCAGCAAGTGTGGAGGCCGAGGTGTTTGCAGCTTTGAGAGGCATTTCTTCGGTGCAAATGAGCAGAATGTAAAAGTGGCTTGGCCAACAAGAGCCATATATTGCGATGCAGTCCTAACCAAGCTTTGAGAAGCATTTCTTCGGTGCAAATGAGGGGAACTGTAAAAGGGACTTTGCACTCAAAAAATGAACAAAAGTTATCCCTGAACAAAATTTTACTCAAAGGAAGAGAATTCCTGGTGCTAAATTTGTCGTTAACAATCTCAAGTGGAATCATGAATTCAGTATCCTTCCAGTAAAAAAAATGAGAATGTCATGCTTGCTTAATTATCCGGTGTTTGGATTTAAGCTCAACTGCACAATATTTGTCATGGAAGCAATTACAGCAAAAGAAAGATATAAACATGGTAAAAGATTTAGTACCATTTATTAACATTTTAGCACACGACCATATTTAATTTTTCCACATACAATTAGCGATTCCCTCTGCAACCACATCTACTAATCTCCAATACGGGAACCACCATTTCTGTTTCTTGAGAAGCAAAACAAAGAATAGACCCCAAAATCCAACTGCAAACCCCAAGGAAAATATAGCATACAACAACAACTTATCTTTTGCATCATCTTTATCAGTAGCGTCAGTTCTCCGATCATCCTCGCAAGTATTATTTGTGTAGAAGCCACACAACAAACTGTTGTTGAGATATGCTAAACCATCTCCACTCAGTGTATCAAAGTGTGGATCTCTCGGGATCCTACCACTCAAGTTATTGTAAGATAGGTTCAATTTCTCAAGAGAATTCATTGATGTTAAAGAGTTTGGGATATGACCAGTTAATTTGTTGAAACTCAAATCCAAGGATTCTAAACCATTCATGCTTCCAATACTTTGTGGTATAACACCGGAAAAGCGATTGTGTGATAAATTAAGTGTGGAAAGCCCTTTGAGTAGACCAATCTCTTCTGGGATATTGCCTTCAAGATTGTTACACGATAGATCAATCCAGAACTATATGTATACAGTTTCTCGAACTGTATCATGATCCCTTTGATTACCATCTGCAATTGCACGTCAACTTCTGAACTGGATAGCAAATATGTAAAGTTAGGTCTACTTCTTAGCATCATTAAGTTTCCTATTTTCCTAGGAATTAGCCCATTTAGATTATTCCCTGATAAGTCTAATATTTGGAGATATTCCAAATCACTAATCTCTTGAGGAATTGACCCATTGAGCTTATTTGACCTTAAGGAAAGAATGCTCAATCGGATAGCCGAACCAAATGCCCTGGGTATACTGCCTTCGAAGTGGTTATTTGCTAAGTTGAGAACTTGCAACCTTGGAATTTTACTGATGAAGCTAAGAGGAGTACCATCCAGAATGTTGTCATTTAGTTGAAGATATGACAATGATTCTAGTTGTTGAAGTTCATTTGGAACATTTCCTGTGAGGTTATTTTTTCCGAGGTTTAGAGATACAAGATTCCGCGAGTACCCTATACTAGTAGGTATAACCCCGAAAATTTTGTTGTTTGAAAGGTTTATATCTGTAGGATTAAACTCTGAATCTCTTGAACATATGGAAAACGGGATCGTACTTGAAAGTTCATTGCCAGCTAGATTTATGGAATAAAAACTAGAAAGTCGTTTTCCATCATCTGTTGAGATTTCACCAGTGATTTTATTATATGATACATCAAAGGATGATGAATAGGGATCAAAAGCTTGCGGTGGAAGAGGCAGACGACCATGAAGTTTGTTGTTTGATAGATCAAATGTACTGAATTTGAGTTTGGAGAAACAAGTAGGAATAACTCCTGTTAGGTGATTATGAGACAAGTCCAAAGACATTAGGTTACTCAATTTACACATGAAAAATGTAGGGAATAATCCTTCTAGATTGCATGATTGTAAATTCAAAGACTCAAGTTTAAATTTAGAGTATGGATGGAAATGTCGATCTATAACCACAGTTAACCTATTTGAACCCAGGCTTAGAACCTTCAAATTTAGATCGCTAATAAAACTAATCAATGAAAGAGTACCCTCAATCGAGTTTTCATCAACTATAAATTCAGTAAGGTTCTTGAGGTTTGTTAGGCAACTTGGTATGAATCCTGTTATGTTATTACTACTTAAATCAAGTTCTTGGAGAGAAAACATCTCACAGATTGATTTGGGTATGGAACCTTGGAGATTATTTCCAGACAAGTCGAGCGTGCTTAAGAATTTTAGACTGGATATTGAGGAATCGATATAACCTGTTATTGAGTTTCCAGAGAGGTCTAGAGATCCCAATTGGGAAAGATTGTATATTGAAGAAGGTAAAGACCCTTCAATCCAACAAGAAGAAGCATCAAGGTTGACCAATAATGGCGCATTGGAAATTGATTCTGGGATTGATCCACTTGCATCAGTAAATGATATAGAAAGTCTTTCAAGTTTAGGCCATTTTTGTTGAAACATTCTAGTTAGATCAAGACGAAGACCATAATTACGACTCACATCAAACTTTGTAAGTTGAGGAAGATAAGGAACTGAACCTTGTAGTCCACAATAAGACAAGTCTAGAATAGAAAGTGAAGTTAAATTGGATAGCTGTACTGGTATGTGGAAATTTAGATCATAATTGCCACTCAATATGAGAGAAGATAGACGAGAAAGATTGTAAAACTCATGGGTGGGAAAATCCGCGCTTGGTAGATTACAATAACTGAGATCAAGATTCCTAAGATTAGAAAGATAGGAAATTGATTCAGCAAAATTATTTTCCGAAGATGCCGCCTCATGTAAATCAATACCTCCCAATCTTAAGAACTTTAGATTTACTAACCCTCTTAACCATTTTATAGATGACAATTCTAAGCAAGAACCAGTAGATACTAAGGTTATAAAACCACAAGATAAGTCGAGGTACCGTAAGGACGATAAGTTGTTTAATGATTTCGAAACTGGAGCAGAGAAGTTGGAGTGGGAGAGATCAAGATGCACGAGTTTGGTGAGAGCAGAAAATAGAAAGGGGATTTTCGATTCCTCAAAATTGTTGAAGGCAAGATCAACATACTCGAGATGACTAATGTTGAGAAAGGAGGAAGATAATTTACCTTGTAATGCAGTATTTGTCGGTGGCACATCGTAGAGATATTCATCAATGAGATACTCATTGTAGAAAGTTTCAAGGACTGTGTTACGCAGGTTTATGGAGATAACATGAGAAGAATCCCTGGAACATCCCACTCCTTGCCAATCACAACAGTTTCGATATTTGTTGTCATCTAGCCATGAAGATAAACGATTCACAGGGTCCTCCAATGAGAATTTGAAATCAAGGAGTGCTCTTCTTTCCTGTTCACGGCATCCATGACAAGCTAATGGGCACTGGGTGATGTTAATTAATAAAAAGAGAAAGAAATGTAGAAAGGGTGAAGTTATTCTACTACTTTTACTGAAAGAATTCATAGCTAACTCTAACTCAAGTGTTTGTTGGATCAATGGAAGTGCAGAATGGCTTTTATAGCAATTCATTGGATTTTAAGCGTCCCAAATCAGTTTGAATTTTCCTTCACAACGACTAGAGCTTGACTTGGGAAATCATCAGTTAGCTAATTTTTCTTAGCGCGTGTCCCAGCCCATGATTGATTTGTTTGTGGAGTGATAAGATTTGAGATTCCTGTGGACATGTTGTGATGAAAGACTAATCTATCTATACAGTCAACTTGTGGTTGTGATGAAAGACTAATCTAAATTGGGTTTAGCCTTTGGAGTACAGTTAGGAATCGGGTAAAAGAGATTTTAGCCCTAGTAAAAAGTAAAAATTAATACAAAAAGTAAAAATTAATGAATCTATCCCCACGCATGAGCCATATTAAGTAAAAATTAATTACGACAACTAGACATCCTTGATTCTCAATATCAACATCAAAAGCCATCTTTGACTGAACAGAAAAATCAAACTGAAAGTTGTTTGGTTGGAGATTTGGAGGAGATTGAAAACCAGAGAGTGATTTTGAGAGAAAACGGCGTAGAAAAGAAGATGAGCGAGAAATAGGATGTATTTATAACTAATACAACGGCTATGGTGGAAGAGTCGACTTAAGAACTTGACGAAACGACACCACTACGTGATTGCTCCTTCACGGTAATTTATACCCGGACAAACTAACGGTCTTTTAGAATCGCCGTCATATTTAACGATCATACTGACGGTGTCGTTATCTGATCAGCTCATTTGAATCTCTGAGTTAATTCGCCGATATACATATATATCCGGCCGAGTTCCCCTGTTACCGGCTGTTTCCGCCCATAATTGCAGGCCATTTACTTCTGCTCCTTCACTGCAATCCTAGCATACATTTATATTGCTAACTTTAATATTTAATCCCAAGGTGTATTCATTTAATTATGTAAATTACTTTGTTAGGATTTGATTTTGTAGGAAAAATGATCTACAAAATCACCAAGACAATATTAACACAAAGAACGAATGCTTCTATTCACTAAGATCATATTCCTGATTTGTACAGGCCACCAATGATTACTTGTTTAAATGAAATGGTATATAGAAAGTAAAGAGAATAGAATGGAATTACAATGACAATTAAGAAACAACAAATCACAAAGAGAAACTTGGTTTAAAGTGCCTTGACAACGAATAAGAGAAACAAAGAAACCTACTACTAGATCGATTTACATGCGTGTAGTAGATGGGAGAGAGGTATTGGCGCATTGCATTGTGATACTTTGTGTTGGAACATAATTTGTAATCTAGTTAGTCAAATTAGTCTGAAAGAAGTTTAGGCTTTGAAAGAAAGAAGAGTCTAGAATTGGCTAGAGTAAGGAAAGAGAAGAAGAGTCTCTGGTGTGAACAAAAGTGAAGTTGGTCAAATATTTCTAGAGTCATCTGGGCTATTCGGTTAAGTAAAAGATAGAGATGGAAAGACCAGTCAAAAAAGTGTTGTGTAGAAAAAACTAGAAAGTGTCCTGGACGGAAGTTTAAGCCTATAAATTGGCACTTGCTGTAACCATGTAAAATGTGAGCAAAATCATCTAATAAAAAGAGTTTCAAAGAATAGTCTTGCTCCATATCTAGGGAGCTCTATATGAGCAGTTCTAACTAAGCTCATATATCTCCAATGATCAACAAACTATCATAAAAATCCAACATGGTATCAGAGCCAAGGTCCTAATGGCTACTGAAATGTTTCCCTTCCAAATTCCAACATGGTATCAGAGCGGAGGTTCGATCCATATGGGGGCGTGTAAGCTGCGCGAATAAAAATGCTTGTAGAGTTTAAAGCAAACGCGATAGTGAAGGTATGATTCTCAACTATACAAAGTGTTGAGTTTTCATTGTTTGTTTTGGATCCCGTATGAAAGTTATCACCCATGTCTATGTAAAATGAATTTTGAGAATATGAAAATAAAAAAAAAATGTTAAGGAAGAAGATATTGCTCGTGTGAAGGTCCAGTTTAAGTTAAATAGTTTTGATATGTAAAAGAGTCTCCATGAAATTAAAGTGAGTTAAGAGAAAAGAGAAGGGAGTGCATGTGGAAAAGAGTGCACTTTCGTACATGGCATGAGAAAAGCCATGTTGTCACGAGATGCTAATCCTCTACTCGTGACGAGAGTAGCCGAGTGAAGGCTATAGGAAAGCTGAGTGAAGGCTAAGAGAAGGCCGAGTGAAGGCCGAGACGGTGGGAACACACCCACTTAGTGGCTAGCAGAAAAGATAGGCTAGATGGAAGAAAAGAGGATGAAAGACAAGAGCTAAGGAGACACTACGAGAGGACGATACGATGTCTATGCGAAGAAATGTTAGACGCGACCACGAGCATGAAAAGTGAAGAATGAACGGGAAATTGGGTGAAGATCGAAACTATGAAAAGGAGATTACAAATTAGGAGGGGATGTTGGAAATTGTAATTTGTAATTTAGAGTTGTCTATATTAGTGTAGAATTGTGTAGAGAATTCTACAAGTCAAATTAGTCATGTGTTAGAATAGATAAGTATTAGTCAAAATAGACATGTGAAGGATAAACTTGTCCATACTTATCTAGTCTAATACTTATCCTTCACATGTCTATTTTGACTAACCTAGATAATTCTAGATTACAAATTACAAATTATATATTATTTCCAACACTTTGTGCTTCATCTAAGAGGAGCAACACCCACTGCTCTGGTTCACTGGTTATCCTTTGATTTGCACTGTTGGGGGTCTTGCATTATTCATTGCTGGTTGGCTTGCCATCCTGTATGATTAGGGTGTAAACGTTTAGAATGAATGGACAGAGAATTGCTCGAATTACGAAAACAAGTACTACTGGTAACTACAGTGCATTTGTATATACCTGTTTTTGATTTCAGAAGCCATGGCCATGAAAGCTTGTTTGACGTTAGTGGCATTTTTTGCACTTGTTTTTGATTACATGATCGCTTACAAGAATAACAAAAACATCAAGCTACAAGATAATAAAACCCCTAATACAAATGAAGATATCTATTACAAATACATCGCGAAGAGAAAGAGCCATATATCGTAAAGATACCCAATTTTTATAAATGTAGTAGGGAAGGATGATGGTATAATCCGGAATCGATTCCGACCATTTAATCATATTTTCTTCTTCTTCAATAAGAGATGCTCCTGTAAGAAAGGAGTTATTTGCGCAAAATCTTGTAGATCCAAACGAACCTGGATGCCCTGAATCCCTTAGATTGAATATAGATTCTAAGCAATAACGTATTGGATTGTTGATATTCTTGAATCGAGAATAACAAGTCATGAACCAGCGATCAATGTTTGAATAAATCTCTCTCAAAGCGAAGAGAAACTCGCCCCAAATGGTGAAGAAAAATCGCTCCAAATAGCGAAGAAATATGTCAAATGACATCAAAAACAAAAGAAATCTACTTTATTTGATTAAATCTTGAAAAGAAAAAGAAATCTGAGCAAGAAATTAATGGAGACTAAGAGTTTTTTCTTAGAGAGAAGAGGAAAAGAAAGGAGAGAGGAAGAGTACAAATCCAATTTCAGTAGTACGTAGTAGTTAGCAAATGTAATATAGCTTCATCTGCTCCCATTCAATCATTAGCAGCACCTTGTGGTTCTTTATTGCAATCACCAGCTTCTCCTAGACAACCAGTACCAATCACTGCATATTGCAGATTACAGCTTTATCCATTTACTCATCTGCAATCAACTCTACCACTGCACCTCAACACACACAACTCCTTGACCTAGCCATCTGTAATACCTTTCCTCTCTTACTTCCTGCAACTTCTCATCATCAGAATCTTCTTAATTTCCTTAGCCACCAACTGCTTCACAGCATCAATTGCAGCTGCAGCTGCGCCACTCTTTCTTCCATTGTGATCTCAGTACCAAATCAAGCCCATCTGCTCAACAAAAACAAACCCATTCCCATCTTAAAATCACTGGAACCCATTTGTTCTTCATCTGCATCTCTACAACCAACTGAGCACAAAAAACTTTCGAAACCCTTGAAAATCCTCATCACAAGTCCACCAAATTTAACCAGTCACTACCACCACCTTCATTACCAAATTCAGAACTAATTCAACCCCACTCTACAAGAAATCTATCAAGACCCTTCTTCTCAAATCTCAATCCCTTGATATTCATCTCAATCACCAGCTCAAACTCTCAATTTATGTTTCCATATTTGCTTCAATTCCTTCTTCCATCCCCATCTCAGATAGTTTCCATTTCAATCACAAAAAATGTTGTATGTAAAGAACTTTTTTTTTCGTAAAAAATATAGTTCACTATATCATCACAAAGATACACATTTTTGTGTAAATAGATACTTGATTGCAAAATTATTGAATGAAAATTCGATTTTGGTTGGAAGTATATTTTGTAGATATGGATATTTTTGATTGGAAAGTTATCGAAAGAAAATTTTGATTTCAGTTGGAACGGAGCGGTAGGCGCATCACGCGTGCGTGTTATACTAGTACTCTCTTAGAAAAAGAGGAAAAAAAAAAAAGGGCGAGCACAACAGTCTAGTAGAAAATATTTATAGTACAATAGAAAAACAAACCAAACCAAACATCAAAAGCATAATTATATATTTACACTCTTTCAAATGGCTTTTATGTCAAACTTTTACTCGAATACTAATTATTTCTTTAGGTTTCAATCCTTGTAACCGAGCCTTTCAATTTAAAGGTTTTTTCATTTTTTTGTCCAACTAAAACTTTTCAACGAACAAACTTTTCATTTCAATAACTAGGTGCACCAAACTGAATTCATGCACTACGTATTTTCCAGAGAACTGAAAGTTTGAATAAGAAACTATGCATGCTTCCTTGGACAGCACTGGCCAATGACTATGCCTACACCTTTCCTTTGAAGCTCTTAGGAACTGTAAAGGGCCAACAGCAGCCATATATTTCAACGCAGTTCTAAACCAAGTTTGTTAACTAATGACTATCAACTATTTAAACACTTTCAGCTGGTGTTTTCATTTTTCTTTTCCTTTCAGCAATGAGAGAACCCGGCACGAATGCAATTCAGGTGACTGATTCACCCGAATACTTCAACGAAGGTGCCAGTGTCTTCTCTAATTGATAATCATTTTCGATGGATTGTCTTAGCTCACATCCGCATTTAGCCATTCATGGAGGATATTTTAGTTTTACTTAAGAGTTAGACATCTTTGGAATATCTTATGCATTGTTAGTCGAATACTGCTTCATTTGTCTTTATGTGTTTGGTCTTCTTGGGATGTTGAGATTTTTGATTCTCATGTCTCCAATTTATTTTGCTTGGTTTTGAGTTTCTTGGTAGCATACAAGTGTTGATTCAATGGAATTACCGACAGTGGTGGACTTAGGATAGGTCATTGGGGCAATTGCCCCTTCTCCATGACCTATGCTGCCTCTCCTGCTGTTTTTAATTTTGTCGAATTCACACTAAGCAATTGGTTGAAACTCGCTTGTTTTTCATTGTTTGGACAAAGCCATTGAAATGGGTGTTTTTCTTTTGTTGTTGTTGTTTTGAGTCAGAGAAATGGCTTTAGGACATTTCACTGCAGATATGACGAAATAACTATATTGCAAAATAGAAATGAAAGAGCCGATCCTTTTTGTATTGGAATTCGAGACTTGCGTTTTTGGTTCTTGTAAGGCCGAGAATAAACTAGTAACCAGCATTTTAATGACGAAAATGATGCATGTCTGTGAAATGGATCTTGTGTAAGTACTTAAGCTGTGCAAAGTCCTTTTCACAGAGTCCTTGGGATTTTGTAAGTAGTGAACATAGTACCACAGAGGGGGTAGACTTGATCGCATTAATAATAGGCTGGTTTGCCAGCATTTAAGTGTTAAATAGAAGGAATCACGGACAGTGGGGGATCTTAGGTAGGTCATCGGGATGAAATTTCACCTCCCCAATGCCCTATGTAGCTCCGTCGCTGCTGTTAATGTCATCTAATCAACGCTTTAGATTTGAGTAGATATTTCACATTTTTCTCAATATTTGGCGCAGTGGCATTGAAATGGATATTACTGTTTCTTAATTTTTCCTTGTTAGGGTGCTGCAGTGACAGTGTCGGTGCTAGCACTAAAATTTGGCGCACACATGAGGCCCTAATCAGTAACTCACTAGTTGTTCTGAACTTCTTTAGGTGGATTTTATCTTTCTGCTTCATGTTTTTAAAATTTGTAGTCTTATTTGTTGCGGCCATGGGGAAAGAATCCACTGAAAATAGAAAAATCGGGTTCAGGATGAGCTCTTTCCGGGAGAGATGATGATTGCAGTTTGCTTTTTCTGGTGTTCGCTATCTCATGGATTTCATTTATGCAAGTTTCGTTGTGCTGGTGCAAGAGTTGTCAGATCTTTTTTTGTTGTTGTTGTTGTAGAAAAAGGTGGTGATTGGTTGTGGGTGCTCATGTACATATATACATGTTGGTATTGTGAATAGTACACATTTGTAGTAGGTTCTGAACCCCAAAAGACAGATTTGTTCGGTCATGTGAAAATTGACTCAAGATGTTTACTTCAATTTGACACAAAATCTTCCTCATGATCCAAATATTGTCACGCTGTCGTCTACTTGTGGCGTAAATTTTTGCTCAAAATCAGAAGGAATTTTGGATGAATTCAAAATTTGAATTTGGGACTTACTTAAAAATCTTTTCTTCTTAATCAAAATATGTTTTGTTTCCGTATGTAACTACCCCACTAGTAATTTGGCGCAGATAATTAAGGGAACCTTAATTGTCCACTACTTTAAATGAAAATAATGTTACAGTGCCTACGGCTCATGGATGGGAGGTCCATCCAGTTTCCCTTTTATATTTATATACATAAACCTATGTATTATAAGTGATACTCTCTCCAATAACATATTCTTTTCCCTTGTCTCTTCATCTTCTATCTTCACCTCAAATCCCCCTAAATCACGTTATCATCCACGATCTCTAACCATGCGCAAAAGAATTTTATTTTATCTTTTGGATGCATCATGATTTCAGTCCTGTTTTGTTTTGTACATGACATGTTTGATTGAAGTACATAGAACCCTGTGGTTAATTATATATATATTTTTTTTTTTTTTTTAATCCATGTTAACACCATTAGAGATATAAATCTTGATTTTTGTTAAAGGGAGAGCGAAAACGGATTTGAGGAGAGCAAAAATCATATTCAACTCGGTGACTAGGACCGATCCCAAATGTTTTTATAAATTAGACTATATTAACCTTACTTGGCAACTTCTGAAGTTCAATTTTTATTTTTGTAACTTGTCGTCCTTATTTCACAGCCACCACCATCATGCTGCTACGGCTGCTGCCATCGACCGTGGATATTATTAGTTCTCTATCTACATCTGAATTCGATTGCACTTGCTATCTCGAGAAAAGTTCTGATTCGCCAATATTCAAGACTGACTCCAAACATTGGAAGCTACGCAAGACAAGAAATACCAACTAGTCCCGCTGAACCTTTTTGACGAAGTCGAGACAAACTGATACTCTTTCTTTTTTTCAAATCAAGAGATTGTGATCTGCTCATTATTGATACTCTTTCTTTTGATTTAGCTCATCAAAAAAAAATTGTTCAATCAGTTCATGTACCGATAGGATATTCCAAATCCTTCCATAGAAATGTAATTAAAGATGATAGAAAAGATGACATTGATTGGTAGATCTTTGATCTGTACACACTGAATCCATTACAAAAACAAAAACAAACTAATAAAATAACAAAAATAAATACAAATGCAAACAATAATTTTGTTAATATGAATCTTCACACCAGAGATTTATTGAATCAAAAATCCAAGCTTGGATAAAAGAGATTTTCATAACTACAAAAATAGTGGAGGACAGTAGCAGCGGCCGGTGACCAACGGAGGCTGCGGGAGGCATGAGATAACTATGCTCTAGATTAGGTAAAAATAATTTTTAAGTGTGCAAAGACTCCGTGTGTATACGATTTTTGTCCTCCTCGAATCTGTTTTATCTCTCCCTCTAACAATTTTTTAAATCTTAGGGATGGATGTTCTTATTTCAAAACTTCCTTCAAAAAAAAAAAAAAAAAAAAACGTTTTCACTATTTTTATTTGTTTAATGCTATAAGGATGCTTTACTTTGTCTTCATTATTTATTTATTATGTTGTTTACTATTACCATCAAACTATTGAATTGTAACGTATGATGGATTTAATCCATCATATACCATGTTCTCGTATGTAAGTTTGTTGTCATCTCCATGTAAGAAGATGTTCCTTTGTTTTAATTGGTTGGATTGATTTGACTGTGTATTTATGGTTCTGTGCGAGAGAGAAAATATGTTGGAAGAAAACCGTTCGTCCACAATTCTTCGTCCGTCAGTGAGGAAAACTCTTCCCGACCCATCCGGTTATGTTCTAACCAGATCCAGCTCGGCTCACTGTTCCGACTCGATTTTGGGACGTGCGCGGTTAAAGTTGTTCTGGTTCTGTCTATGTACGGCGGGAACAAAAGATTGAGGTATGTAACTAATTAATGGAGTATCTACCGGGCTTATTTATTTGTTTTTTGTGGAACATTCTTTTATCTTAGATAAGTCCATATTATAAAGGGTCAATTTCAATCTTGAATATGATATTGGTTATAGTTGAATGATGTTTTATTTGTTTTGTTCAATTGGTTGTTCCAACTCGATCCATTAATGTATTTACTTGGGGTTTAAAAGTACTTGAGCACTATTATTGTGTTTTTGATATTTTCTGCCCGAATTTGAATGTTATGTGGGATGTAATCCGCTTGCTCGACTATTAAAGAGTAGGTAGTTTCAAAATATACGTTCAAATAAAATCACATGTATTCTAATTTTTGTGGAAGAAATCACAAAAGATTATAAGAGTCCGAAAATTTCCATTTATTTACTTCATCCATGATACTAATGAACCAGTACATAATGAAGTATGACAACAACAGAACTATCTTTAGTTATATATTCAACCTAAAGTAAGTGGTTGACATGTGTAGTGAGATTCTCTTGACCTGTTGAGATAAAGAAATTTCTCAAATTAACCTAAATGTAGCAACATTGAAAATGGAAAGAATACCAAAGTAATGAGGGTTAGACGTACCGACTCACATAAAGCATGTGAAAAGGGAAATGTATCATGAGACAAAGATGTACTTTTGTCTATGGTAGTAATAACACCAATACACAAGTAGCAACCGAGCATGGGATCAAATAAAATGTAATTGTAGCTCCCATCATAAATGAAAGAGTTGGAAATGCACCTGGTCATAGGTATTGGTATATACAATGTAATGTGTGTATCATATTAGCAACCAATTTTCACATCAACTTTAATGGCAATAAGAAATTTGCCTAGCCAATTACTATCTTATTCAGCTGAACTGGATCCAACGTCTGTACTTATGGAATGAAAACAAGAGACATAAATTCTCTAAAGAACTTGAGATATATTGGAAGACACGTAATATATATTGACTCTAAAGTACTTGAATTGAATCCCACTTTTATTACGTAATAAGGCCACCCCACCTGTTAAAACTCTCAAGACCCAAGTGTCTAACTCATAATTATTTTTCTTTTATTATCTTAAGGAATTTAAACTAGTTGTTGAACTACTTCCTTATAATATGACTACGATGATTGGATCATTGAGCGAAGCATTGTTCAAAATTTGTTTCCAAGATGAAACAAAGTCACAAAAGCTCTATATGTACTGAGAGCTAATCACCTTGTTAAATTCCAAAGAAACCCATGAGAGTGGATATCATATGGAAACTCACAGTGATGAGAATATAATTGATTGCATCTTTTATAGCCACTAAAGTATTTGGAACGAAACATACTTTAGAGAGACTAATGAGTCAATCTAGTGAAATGTAAATCACTATAGTATTAATTTGGATTATTGAATCCATATTGATTCCAACGATGAAATGTTGGAAATTGACTCACACAGGCTTTGGGCATAACCATAAAGCAACTTTGGTTGTGAGTTGTGACATGATGAAATTTTTGAAATGACTCATGCGAACATCACTTTATTTGAGTGAACAAAAATGGGAACAATATTGACAGAATGCGAAGTAATTACATATCTCTCAATAAGTGTTTTCTAAAGTACTAGATGCACAACCCCCTCCTCCCTCACATTATGATTTTAAATAAGAGAGCATATCACTCATTTTTACAAAGTCTTCAGTAAAACAGGATTGACACCATCCTAAGATGCAAATGATAAAAATGCAATATTACAAAGAAAACAAGGTGGACTTTAGAAAAATATTCATGCAGAATGCGAACCATTAAAGTGACTGATGGATCTGGTGAATGTTTTTACTTTTTGGAAATAGTTATAGTTCCTAAGAAATTTGAGTTTGAAAACTACTAGCACATACCACACAATGCAAAGTGCAAAGGCTAACCACCCTTGTTAATGCTAGAGAATTTACATCAAAAGGACTTGATGAATATTGCATGTTTAATAAGATCAATATAGAACATCTTATACCCAATGGTCTCGTAGAGGCTACCATCAAAGGTTACAGATGGTGTCTAAGGAATAGGTTATGCATACCAACCTGTCTTTTATTGCTTTGGGGATATGCAATATTACACGCATCTTACTTAATTTGTTTTTAGAACCCAATATTAGTCAACTTTTTATCCGTACCAGTTGGTAACTGGATTTAAACCTGACATTCGTGTTTTTACGCATTTTTGGTTTCACTATATATGTGCCATTACGACTCCACATCGTACTATGATGGGTTTTCAAAAGTGTTAAGTAGTTATGTTGGAAATGAGTTCCCAACAATTATCCGCATTTTAAAACTTTTGGCAGGAGATATCTTACCGCTAGATTTGCGGGTTGTCATTTTAATGAGACATTCTTCCCGTCATTAGGGGGAGATAAGAAAAAATATTTTCTAAGGGAACGGCAGGAATTGTCATGGTGTGTTCCCACTATGTCTCATGTTGATTCTTGTACTCCACAAATGTAAATGTGAAGTGACAAAGAATAATCGATTTTCATAACGTACACTGATGTCGCTAAAGTGACAAGATCACACATACCAGCTGCAAATATTCCTGCAAGGTTAGAAATCCTCAGTATGGGGTACACCATAGACTAAGGTGTTGCAATTACACTTGGTGGAAGTGTAGTTGAGGCCGTGGCTCCATAAAGGAAGATGGAGAGACCACCAGGTTCGATCAATGATCACATAGAAAGGAAGTAGGTGAGTAAGGAACAACTTATTTATATCATCAGAAATCATCTCATAAGATTGTCTCTGAATATGTCCATGAATCAAACTGGAGGACGCTCCGAAGTTTTAAATGATTCTAGAGAACAATGAAATCTTGACGGATTATGAGAATGCACATGAGTCAATGGAAGGGTCATGAGTGCAAATTGATGATTTAATCCATAAATAGTTGCTCTGAAAGTAGAGCACAATGAGATCGAACCATGCTTTATTTTGATTAATTTCAAATAAATAGCATATTTGGCCTATACAATCCAGGTAGAACTTGGTTCTTTGACAAATATATAGGTATTTGGTGTGGTAGTGCTAACCAACCAAGTGTAAAGCCTATTGGACATACATGATTAATTTGTCACAAAGAGTAATGAGAAGATAACAGTCTCAAAGTATAAAGACTCTCCTTGTGGCGCGAGGTTTCTCACAAAGTCCTGGAATTGTTCTCTTGTAATGAACGTTATAGAGTTTCGCTACTTAGTTAGCTTGGTAATTTTCTAAAGGACTTGAAATGCAGCATATGGATGTGGTTGTTACATATCTCTGAAAGAATCAAGAGATAGAAGATATTTACAAAAGTACTTGATAGACTTTTATTGAACAAATCAAATGACTCTAAACCACAGACTGCGTTTATAGTTAGATATAACGCTTATTTATAGATTGAAGCAATCAGGCGGATATGGAATACCTTTCTAAGTGACTATTTGATTTGGAGGGGATAGACAAGTAAGTTATTTTTCCTTGCGTATTCACAAGAAAGTTTCTGATTTGGAATTGTAGCTATTTATGTCGATGGTACAGACATGATGGGTACTCTTTATGTAATAAGAGACCTTAAAAGCTATTTAAAATCCGAATTTGAGATATATTGGGAAAGCTCGATCGAATACTGAGCTTGTGGTATATTATTCCACCAGTTTGCATATGTCTAAAGTTGTCAGGAAATTTAACAAAGACATGCATCCTGATAGCACTCCCATGATTAGTCGAGGTTCAAATGTAAGTAAGTAACCATTTCGTCCAAAGGAATATGACGAAGATGTGTTGGGAGATGAAATTCCCATATCTAAGTACAATAGATGCATTGTTGTACTTAGCATAATATTGTACTTGATTAAATTTTACATCCTCAAGGAACTTGTTAGCTAGATATAGCTCCGCGCCAACGTAACGTCATTGGAATGGTATAGTGAATGTAATCATGTACTTAAAAGTAACTATTGATATAAATTTGTTTTATCCTTACAAAGAAATTAAAAGGAATGCTAATAAAAGTGCAATCCACTAGTTGTTGATTATGAAGGAACAATAATCTCTTCTCCAACGAAAGTAATCAGAGGGAGATATGGTAGATTATTTTCTAAGTCATTACCAATATTCAGTTTCGAAAAATACATGACTAAAGGAACTGTCTAGAATAACTCTGAAAGTAATTAGGGGGAGATGTCGACATCAGGGGGAGGATCCAAGGATACGATGTCGACATAATTTACTTCGAAATTGAAGTTGTGTCGTACTATTTTTCCCTTAGATCGAGAATTGTTTTTCCCAAAGGGTTTTGTTACTCGACAAGGTTTTTAGCGAGACGACACTAAAAACATCAAGTATGTTGAAAGTTGAAGACATAAAGATCACGTTGATATTACTGAAAATATCTGAATCAAAGAAATGAAACGCGATAGTATATTAAGCAACGTAACTTCCAGGATCAACAAGATGGTCTTATAAGCTTTCAAGTCCCCAAGGTACAGTGTGATAAACTCCTTTTGACTGCATTAGACAAATGAAAATTGTCTGACATCAGGGGGAGCATCTAATGGTGTGTTGAACTCTTTTCCTTCACCGAGGTTATTTTTTCCCACAGTGTTTTGTTGCTTAGCAAGGTTTTTAATGAGACAACAACAAACACTGGGAATATAATTTCCCAACTAAGGCTATTGTCTTTCCAACAAGTATTTTCTGCCTTAGGAGTTGTGAAACAACTAATCAACTTCAACGGAACAAAGTGATCATATGCAACGGATCACCTTTACTTGCATCTGTCACGTTGTACTCTTTTCCCTTCGTCAAGGTTTTATCCCATTGGGTTTTCCTTGTCAAGGCTTTAATGAGGCAATGTATACGCATACAACTATGTTCTAAATTTAGTTAATATTGTACTCTTTTTCTTAAGTTCAGGTTTTATCCCTTTGGGTTTCCCTGAAGAAGTTTTAACGAGGCAATTAACTTAGACTCGTCGATCTTTGAAGATCGTATTGCATGTGACGAACTACATGTAAACTATGAGATAACATGTGAAGTACTATATGTGAAGAGTTTTACCAATGTTTTATCCCACTGGGGTTTTCCTTGTAAAAGTTTTAATGAGGAAATTGATTTCGGCACAAGTCATCAAGGAGAGAACGACATCTGAAAAATTACATTCAAAGCACTCTATATGAAGCATTATGTATTAATTTTTGTTATTGAACCGCACAAGGGGGGGTGTTACAGTGCCTACGGCCCATGGATGTGCGGTAGGTCATGTTTCCCTTTAATATGTATATACATAAACCTATGTATTATAACTGATACTCTCTCCAATAACATATTCTTTTCCCTTGTCTCTACATCTTCTATCTTTACCTCAAATCCTCCTAAATCAAATAAGGGTTTTTCTTCTTCTTATTCAAACTTACTAGATTAGTATCCGTGCTACGCAACGGGCATTTTTTCTCTTCTTTTAAACATATTTTTTAATATGGTGTGCGCCCCGTGAAGAGATGCCATTTCCTTTTTGGAAACGATCTCCTAATTTCAACCAATTTCTTTTTATTTTTTGGTTTGTTATGGATTTCCATTTTTAGAAGAATTCCAAGTTTAAAGTCTTTGACGTTTTTTTTTTTTGGGTTAAGTGATAAAATGCCCCAAAATCGACCCCTTGGTTGTTAAAATGCCCCGGACATTTGGAAACAGATTGAAATGCCCCATTCCGTTAGTTTTTCCGTTAAAGAGAGTTAAATAGTCAAAATTGTACACATGTGACTTCCCATGTGTGAAAAAAAGACGAAATTGCCCCTTAGGGTACATGGTTCATAATTTAAGGTTTAATGTTTAAAATTTTGGGTTCAAGACTTAGGGTTCACGGTTCAAGGCCTAGGGCTCAGGGTTCGAGGTTCAGGGTAGTGGTGGCAGCAGTGGTGGTTGTGGTGGTGGTGATGGTGGTGGTGGTGGTGTTGGGTTCATTGTTAAAATTTAGGATTAAAGACCTAAGGTTCAGGGTTCAGGGTGGTGGTGGTGGCGGTGGTGTTGGTGGCGAAGGCGGTGTTGGTGTTGGTGGTGGTTGCGGTGGTGGCGTTAGCGACAGTGGTAGCGGCAGTGGTAGTGTTGGTGCTGGTGGCGGTGGTGGTGGTGGTAATGGCGGTGGCGGTGTTGTTGGTGGTGGTGATATTGGTGGTGGTGGTTGGGGCGGTGGTGGTGGTTGTTCGTTTGGTGGTGGTGTTGGTGATCAACTTAATACTAATAATCTATAAAAAGGATAAAAATGGAATTTCAAAAAACCCTTGACCGGTCAAAACGCCCAATTTTGACTACTTAACTCAAAACTAACAGAATGGGGCATTTCAATCTTTTTCCAAATGTCCGGGGCATTTTAACAACCAAGGGGTCGATTTGGGGCATTTTATCACTTAACCCTTTTTTTTTTTGGAAAACAGTTTCCTTTTTTTTTTTGGAAAACGGTTTCCTTTTTTTTGGGATTTCCTTTTCAACAGTTGTACTTTTTATTTTTCCCTTAAGTTTATTAAAAGGTTTGGATGTGAGTTTTGTACACCCTTATTAAAGTACAGTTAAGTATCAGTGTAAACACGGTGTAGTTAAATAATTCAAGATTAAATTCTAACATAAGTATTGTTCACCCATTTTTCTCCCAACACCGTTACTAACGGACAGTTAAGTATTTAATATATCCAAATTGTAACCTAATTTTAATTATTGCAACCAATAATGTTATGTCAAGTGTCCTCACCATAGCTTCTGTATTAGAAAAGGCCTTTCTAGACCAATAGGAAGCAAGGGTTTCATCACCGTTTAACGTGAGAGCATATTTTGTCAAGGCCTTTAAAGAGGAAGATAAGGAAAATAGAGCACTTACAGAGATAGTCTCTGATTCATAGTACAGTTTGAAATCCATACTCAGATCAACAAATCATATCGAGAATGGTGGCTAAGAATCAGAAAAGTGATTATGAGGAGGCAAGATTGGCGAAAATTGAAGAAAATAACAAGAGAATGGCAGAGCTTGGAATTAATACTCTAGTTCTCAATTTCAAGAACTCGTCCAAACCCTCCTCATCTGTATAGGTATAATCTCATTTCTAGTCTCTGTTCAATTATTTATTTCTCTTATTTTCTAGTTAGGGTTTAATCTTATTTTTCTTCATAAATATTATTATGCACAACAGCCCAAACGGAAAATGGTTCAGAAAACATTGGATTTGGTTCAACGGAAGAAATAATCTCGTCATGAAGGCAAACCTAAGCCGGATTATAGAGATGTGAGTCTTTCTGTCATCTTTTTTTTGAATTTAATATCTAAAATTTTCTCTTTGATTTTCATTTTCATTTTATATGGGGCTATTTATTACTGCATATTATTTCTAGGTTGTTGGTTATGAAAACGAAAGAACTCCTAGAAGGGCTTCCAGCTCCAGAGCTAGAAGTCCAACTGGACATTTTATTTGTGCAAGCCCCGAAGAAAGACAAATTGCGCTCGAAAAGGCTTATGCATTTGAATCATCTCTTGGAAAGAAGTTTCCAAATTTTGTGAAAGAAATGAAACATTCCCACGTCAACAAGGGATTTTGGCTGGTAAGCACCACATTTTCTTTACTTGTTTTCATGAGTTTTATATGTAAAGAAGTGAATTCTGATTGCAATTTTTCAATGATTACAGGGTCTTCCTAGTGACTTCTGCGAGATGTACTTGCCAAACATGAATGCGAAAATTACTTTAGTGGATACGGAGGGAAACGAGTTCAAAACGAATTATATTGCACCGAGAACTGGTTTAAGCGGCGGTTGGGTAGGTTTTCCCCAATATCACAAAATCATTGATGGAGACGCGTGTATCTTCCAGAGAACAAAGCGCACCGAGTTGAAGGTGAATATACCAACTTTAAGTTCAACTCATGCTTGTAATACTTTGTTATCTTCCCTTTAAGGAGTTTATGTATTGTCTGTCATTCCTTTATAGGTCTTCATAATTAAGGCAGAAGGTGTTTCTTATGGTGAAGAATAAGCAGAAGTAGTTGCATCTCAAGAAGTCTCGATTGTTATGTATTGTCTGTCATTCCTTTATAGGTCTTCATAATTAAGGCAGAAGGTGTTTCTTATGGTCTTCATAATTTAGTTGATACTTTTTTCTTTTCGGTAGAACTAGTATTGTTAGTAAGTCTGGGTTCCTTTTCTTATGTTTTTCGTATATTTTTAATTATGTGGGCTAATTAAGACAGGCATTTTCAAATACATTATAATCCTAATTCAATGTGAATCAATAGCTGCATAACTGAACCTCTTTATTGTTCAGTCATCCCAGTTTTATTGATATCTGAGGTCCCAGTTACCAAACATTCTGAAGATTGATTTTGTGAAGGGATGATTTTATCTTTACATAATTTACGATTAATTAATGATCGAATTGTTTCCGTACTATCTATTAGTATGCTTTTGTTCTTAGATTTAGGTTAACTTCCTTGTGCTTCATGTTCGTATTTTCTGCGGTCATGGCCATGTACATTCACTTTGTAGTACGTTATGAACCCCAAAAGATGAGTTGTTTATTTTCTTTTTGTAATGCTTCAGAATCAGAACAGCCCATCTGTGTTTTCTAATGCGAATTATTGTGACACTGTTTAGATTGGTAGCTACATTGGTGATTCCATTTGTTTTAGTAGGCCTCGAGATTATCCATAGACTACACAATTTGGATACTTTTAATTTCGCATTGGCACCCTTTTTGCCACTAGCCACAATCTAGCATGTAATTCCCTGAAGCTTGCCTAAGTTTTTCTAGGAAAGAAAAAAAAATGGTAGGCTGATGCCGTTGTTTATGTTTTGCACTAAAATATACATAATTTATAGTAGGGATTTTTAATTTTGTGCCACACTTCCAATTAGGTGTTCAAGAAAATGCCACTGTTTTTTTCATAGTTTATTAAATGCCACAACCATTATAACTTCCGTCAAGGCCCACATGATTGGTCAGTTGTCGGAGACTTGGTCAATCTTTCATGACGCAATTACTTTATTACCCTCCCAATAACGATTACTATTTCATCACTTCTCTCCGCCTCAAATTCAATCAAAAGATAGAAACTGAAACGCAGAGAAGAGATACGGCTGTTGCACCGACATATATTGTTCTTCCATCGAATCAGCACAGCTACAACTCCTTCATCTTCTCGTCCATCACCACCACCACCA
The DNA here is from genome assembly GCA_023529315.1 of Papaver bracteatum. Taxonomy (NCBI): domain Eukaryota; kingdom Viridiplantae; phylum Streptophyta; class Magnoliopsida; order Ranunculales; family Papaveraceae; genus Papaver; species Papaver bracteatum. The sequence goes on from JAJJWX010000654.1 coordinate 276,275, forward strand.
GTAAACATCTTTATGTTCTCATGTTCTTCTTGTCAATCAATTGTTTCTTTTTAATCATGATTCTTAATTTCAGAAATTGGGGAAAATTTTGGGGTTATCCAAAATTAGGTTTAGTTCACATAATTGAGGTGATTTTAATGGTTATGGTTATGGTTTAATTTTTATTTAATTTTCAATTTCATATGCTTAATTTTACTGCGATTGTGGGTTTGAATTTTTGTTAAGAGATTAGAGTTATGGGTAATGATTTGAATTTCATTCTCTGCACAGATGTAATTATTTGGGTTTGTTCATTGAAATTGTGGAGCTTGATCATCTTAGGGAGTATAATTTTATTTGGTTTTTCCATGTGAGTTTAATTTCATCTCGTTCTGTTTGAGTTTATGGAGTACGAGGCTGATACTAGTGGTGATGAACCATAATCAACAAAGGAAATTGTTTTGATTATGATGGTTTTCGTGATGAACCAGTATTGGTGGCTGATACTGGTGGTGATGCTATGGCTTAAGGCAATGGTTGCAGGTGATGCCAAGTTGAAGGAGTTGCAGAGAGTGAACTGGAACTTGTCCTGAAAATAGTTCTACATGAGAACTTGTCCCTGCTGTTTGCAAGGGAGTGTGGTGCAGTTTGTAATGAAGCAACATAATGAATTTGATGCTGCAATGGAGGCTTGAAGACGTAAAACAAAAAAAAGATTAGAAACAGAAACCTTGTGGTCAGTGAAGATAGCTGAATTTGGGCGGTGAGAAGACGACAAAGACGAACTTGATGTTGTTGCTGCCGGATGAGCTCGACGTGGTCTATATGTTCGATGAAATGGCCCAAAGAATACACGAACTATAGTGAGATGGTTCAAGGGCGTAAATGTCTTTTCCTAAGCTAAATTAATGCCACCTATACACTAACGGATGTTAACTGTTGTTTGAAAAAAACGTGACGGAAAAAGTCAAGAGTGTGGCATTTTATAAACTCTGAAAAAAACGGTGGCATTTTCTTGAACACTTAATTAGAAGTGTGGCACAAAATTAAAAATCCCTTTAATGAGCGGAACTGGTTTGCCATCAATCAATAAAACAACAGAAAAGAGAGATTCACAAATTTTCTAAAGCTCATCATTATCCTCTGCACCCTCTGTTGTTCTAACAATAGGAGCTCCACCAGATCTCAACAGTGACAATTCGGGTGCACCTTCCACCAGATCTCGGCAGACAGCTACTCATCAAGCTCTTCAAGGGCCTCATGTACTGCTGCCTAAATCTCACTTTTTCTGGCATCCGTCTTATTCCAAGAAGCATTCAACCATATGGCCTCACCAGTAATTCAATTTTCACTTACTTTCAAGCACCATTTCAGTCTTCTTCTCTATCTTGTCATCCATTGCTTGAAAAAAACTTGTTCTTCCTCTTACTTGACTTCTTGTCTTCCATGGATTTTCTTCCATTCACCACTTATACAAGTGCTGCAAACAATGTCCATATATCCCCTGTAGAATTTCAAGCTTTCATTGAAGGATCCTAACCAAAATTTGAGAGGAAAAATCATTATAGTTTCCCTTTTTCTTTCTCTGATTTAACTGATGCAACTTGTTATGGATATATCTGCTATCTATTTAATTCACTCTATTCCTAAGTTGAAGCTGCCATATGTCCCTGGTTAAGATATCTCTTCAATTCTATCTTGACTTGGAACTACACAGTCAATTGAGGGATCAGAGGTTCATCAAAAGTGTTGATTTCCCTGCAAAAGAACAACTACAGTATCACAAACAAATACAAAAGGTCATATTTGTATGGATTTTGCTCAGCTGTTGCAAGTTGTCTTTTAATCCAAGCAGGCATTCAACCATATGGCCTCGCCATTTATCCAAATTTCACTTGCCTCAAGCTTTCTTGTCTTCCATTGCTCGACAAAAGCTTTTCTTCCATTCACAACTTGCTAAATATATACAATTTCGGCAAACAATATCCATATGTCCCCTGCTGATTTCAAGCTTCATTGAAGGATCCTAACTAAATTTTGAGAGGAAAAATGATTATGCTTCCTTTCCATTTTTATTTACTTTCTCCAAAGTAAATGATTATGTTTCTTACGGATCTTTCGTCGAAGATGTGGTGTGTCCCTAGTGTTGATGTCTCTTCAATCCAAAGTAAGGAAGTTTCTACTTGCCCGAAGATGAGATGGTATCTATCCGGAGTGGACAATAGAAAGTCAATTGAGGGCTGAGAAGACTATTAGAAGTGTTGATTTCCCTGCAAAAAAAGAAAAAAGAGATAAATGTATCAAACAAACAATGGATATCTTGAATGAATGGAACATCAAAATTCACAACATATCTGGAATTCACCATAAAGCAAACAGATTAACAATTCAAAAAATCAGCTAACTTATCCTAGCTATACTTTCATTATGTAAACAAAAGGAATAAAAAAATAAAAAAATAAAAAAAGAAGAAGAGAAACAGCAGATGTATCTAAATGTAAATGCTCACCTAATTCCGCCTGATTTATCAGGTGGACTATCCAGCGTTATAGAAATGACACCTGCAAGAAAAATAGCAAGCAATAAGTAGATACTCCCTCCGTCCCGTTATTAAGTGAGCTATTTCAAGAGGAGAACATCCCATTGAATAACCTGACAAATTTCAAGATTCTTAACTAACTCCATTGATTTAACACAAACACACACATAGCATTTTCTACGTCTTAATAACAAAAGGTTAAACATTTTAACATTCTGATCAAAACTGTAAAAATTGAAGCAAAAAAATTCTTAGAAAATAAATTGACATTTTAAATTTCATGAACTCAGTCAGTATACCTTAGAGGGGCCTCCACATATGAAACTCGAGTTGGTCAAGGATCGCATCAGTTAGGATCCATTGCCTTTCTTTGAGACCACTTCCTTCTAATGTGTTTTTGAAAGGATAAGTCATTATGACATGATTGATTCTACATATATACAATCGAGATCAACATCATACGCCGTATAATAGAAAAATATAACTGAAAGTGTTTTGGAGTGATTTTGGGGGAGACGGCACAGAAAAGAAGTTGAAGGTGAAATAAGATCTCCTCTATCTAACAGTGTGTATTTATACAAGGGTTTTCCGAAACCCTAGGTCCTAATCATGTTTATTTATTTATTCTTACAACTTCTTTACACCAGAGGTCGGAGAGACTGTAGCTTTAGATATTTTTACCTTTTTTTGTTTCAGTAATGAGAGACCCAGGAACCACTGCAACTTAGGTGACTAATCACCCATATACTTTAACGAAGGAGCCATTTCTTGGGTATTTGGCTCGACCCAAGCCCATATATGATTAGTCCCACATGAGATAAGCAGATTTCTAGGCGGAAGGTGTGGAATCTCCCTACATAGTACCCAGGCCTTTTAGATTAAAATCCCACACCTATTTCCCCAAGGTGGTGAAAGTAGGGACAATATCGGTACTATGTAACGTCCGTAGGATCCATCAAATGGTATCAGAGCTATGGATACTAAGAGATCGAACGGTTATGGATGTCAACCCTACGAAGGATGAGGTGCACATGGTGGAGTTAGGTGGTGCGGAACACTTTAACTCGGGTGGAGTATGGCAAGCCGAAGCTAGGGATCATGGTGGATTTAGATCATCTCCCTGTGTAGGTATCAGAGCTACGGATACTAAGAGATCGAACGGTTATGGATGTCAACCCTACGAAGGATGAGGTGCACATGGTGGATTAGGTGGTGCAGAAAACTTTAACTCGGGTGGAGTATGGCAACCCGAAGCTAGGGCTCATGGTGGAGTTAGATCGTCTCCCTGTGTAAACACTAATATGAAGAATCTTATATTTCAAAGACCTGAGTTTGTATACAAAATTTACCTAAAATATACGTGTTTTTTTTTTAATCAAGTTCATAATTAGAACCAATTCTAGTATGTTCATCAGTCTAAATATAAGGCAAAAGGTGTCTGGAGTTGTTCACTAGAAGAAGAAAAAAACAACAGGAGTACGCACGAGAGGTGATACTATCGACTATGACTGACGCATAGAAGATGGAACCAAAAGTGAACAGGTAACTCTTTTGGATGATGATACAAATGACCTGAATTCATAATTTGTCAATGACTAAGGAGTTTGGAAATGGGCCTTAATTGAGGTTGATTTAATTAGTTAGGTGTTAAGGTCTAGTAAAGATGACCTCTCAGTCGTCGATATAAAAAACAATGGTTCAAATGCCTCTATTCAAATGATACAACTCTTCATTTGCCATCTTTCTTTAGGACAGTCAAAATTGTTTCGGAGTAAAGAAGTTAGTTTATGATGGAGAAGTAAGTCAGGTTAAGTTGCATTTTTGCGACCTTACCTTGAATGTAATTCATGAATATAATTTGTGGATGGGACATTGACCGAGCACTCGGAATGACTCTCATTTGATTTCAAGCATCTCCGATTTGAGTTCAAAGAATACTGGGCCTGAGCCATATGGAGGCTCGACTCGGTTAGGTCTTTTTAGGGCTTGTTTAGCAACATGAGACCACTATATAAATGTCCCACTATATAACTTCTTCACCTCTCTCTTTCTTTGTAGATCTACCACTCTTTCCAAAATGATACTAATAGAGATTGATGAGATTTTATCTATACACCATTGAATTAAATCATTCCGCGCTTCTTCTTGGAGCTCTTCAATGACTTATCATCTAATATGATGAAGACCCATATGCGCGAATATCTTCCACACCTAAAGGTGAAGATGTTTTCATTATAAGGATAGTTACATGCCCAAAATAGGGACATCTGCTTGCCAAATTTGATGGTAATATGGAAGGATCGAATGACATCAACCATATGTTTATGTGATCTGCTTATTTTTATGTAATAGGAATCCGTTTATGTAATTAATAATTAGCATTTCGCATGTGAATGATTTTATGTATTACTGCATTTTTTTATTTTTTTTATTTTGCATCTTTCTTGTATGCATTTGATCTCGCTGAACTATTTTAAGAGTTCCTGTGTTCATTTTTTTTTAATGCTGCTGTTTAAGAACTCCTGACAACAAACAAGTCCCCCATATCTTTTAGTGTGATAACAAAAAAAAAAAAAAAGTCCTCAAGATAAAAAGAGAAGTATCTACAGACAGAACCTTGGAAAAAAATTGCATACATGGTGTGGATGATCGGGATCAACGTCCCATTTTGTAACCCAAACTCATTTTGTTTAGCAAATTGTTGTTGGATGTCCAAATCATTGACAACAATTTCATATGTTTATGATAAAAAGACCGTGAGTTATCTTACTGCCAACATTAGCTATAGGGAGTGAATTACCATTACCGACTTGTAATAGGAATCAGAAGTGAGATGATGTGTAGTTGATTATGTAATTAATAATAGATCAGATTTTTGTATTTCACTCGATTTGACTTGCCTTTGATACAGATCATATCTTTGTAAAAAAATTGGGTAATGTTCTCAATGGAATGGTTTTGGAACCATCTATGAAGCCAGTTAAGCCATGGCCTTTGAGAATGGGTTTGTTGTGTCTTCCACAGTGGATAATTAGTTTCCGATAACTTTAGGGTTACCAGATGATGAATCGGATATTTAGGTTGAGTTGTTGTTGACATGTTTGAGTTTTTTTGAAGGTACCTTTAGCTCTGGAAACTCAAGTTAAGGAAGTAATTTGGTGAATATCTTCCACCTAAACAGTCTGCCCAAAATAGGGACAATTCTCAATGAATGAGTTGAATAATAATATATGAAGTTACAACTTTCAAGTTCATTTTTTTTTAATGCTGCTGTTTCCATGTTAGGTCTGGTAGTTACAACTTTCAAGTTCCATGTTACATGCCTAATACCTTGTCATTTTTCAGTCGGATGTTGATCTATTTCTATAATTCTAGCCTAGTTATTGATTGGTGGTCTCTTTGTTATTTTAGTTGGCGTGTATTTAAATCACCAATGCTGCATTTGAACTCTTTTAATTGGTGTGTATTCTTCTCTTTGATTTTCGCAAAGACTGAATCTAGCCAAGTTCCTATTTTTACTTAGATTGGCTACGCAATGAGCATAACAAAATGTGCATTTCGATATTTGTAAAAAAATGCAAGGAATGAGCAATTTTGAAATGGATTACCAAGCTTGTTAGACACTCGGCGAATGGTTTCATTCGCATGTAAAAGAAACATAAGCTCCGTTTGTTTCTCCATAAATTTTGTAATTCAACTTCCAAAAATTTGTCAATTGGTTTCCCAGATTACACAAGTCCAAAAATTAAAGATAATTAATAAGGGGAAAACCACTTTTACTAGAAGGAAAGCTGATTTTGGGGTGAATTTAAAAAATTCTATTGTTTTTGGTACTAAGCTCATCCTGATTAAATCGTCAAAAATGATTTTTAGACGCCCATTCATGTCCACTCTAATAAAGCCGCGCACATGGTTTTTACGTGAACTATAATCCAAAATCATTTTAGTCTTTACCGACTTTGTATAAATACTATCTTAATGAACAACATGAGCAAACATTTAAATTCTTATATGAAGTAGTTTCTCTCTAGTATGGCCTATTTTTTCTCCTTCTACCAATACCATTTTTGTACAAATTGGTTGGAATCTTTTCAGAAGAACTTAAGAATCATACCATCGGCTGAATTCATCTTGATAATAATTTACAGATTATTGTAAAGAGCAACATTGCATAAATGTTAGGGCCTCCCTTATTCAACAAATACTTAACAGTATTTTAATAAGCTCAAGCTGAACTTGACAATTTTCTCACTAGACGTTATAGAATTGAAAGCTCAAACTGAACTTCACATTCATAATTGCCACTGGACATAGATAGCAGAATTGATATATACATAATACAACCTACAGTCATCCTATACTCATGATGCTAATGATAATGAGGTCGTGATAATTAAGAATGATAAAAACAACAACCCCATCTTAGAAGATGACCGTCATCTTATGTATCTTTGCATGATGGCTTCCAAGTTAGCCAATGAAAGTCTCAAAATCGTTTGACATGTCGTTGTTTATCACTGGAATGTGTATGCCCGTACTTGTTAAGATATTATTTACTAGTTTGAGGCTTTGAGCTAAGTCGGTCTAAATCCAACCCTACAACTCCACAGCTAATACATTTTACCTTTGGTGACGCTAAACTGTATATATATACTTGCTATATACTCATGATAATAATATTTTTGATGGAGGGAATTTTTTTTTAAATCCGCCCAAAAATCGGCTTTCCCTTTAGTAAAAATGGCTTTCCCCCTAATAATTATCAAATTAAAAGGCTCGTAGAATTTCGTTACATCCCATGAGTTTCTTAGCATTGAAAATTGGGGCTTCTACAAGTTTCTCGTCATTGTCCTGGATATTAATAAGTCTCCAAGCTGTTTCTGGCATCCATCTTTCCCTTGAACATCTTAAGAAAATGTTACATAAAAAGTGTATCGGCTAGATCATAGCTTTTCCTCGACTGTTGCAAGTTGTCTTTTAATCCAGCAAACATTCAACCATTATGGCCTCACCAGTAATCCAATTTTCACCACTCCAAGCTCCATTTCAGTTTTCTTCTCTTTCTTTTCTTCCATCGGTAGACAAAAACTTGTTCTTCCACTTATTTATTGAATTCTTGACAATTGCATCCGGCTTTTCTTCCATTCACAACTTCCTATACAATATGGAATTCTTGACACATCTGGAATTCACCGTAAAGCAAATAGATTAACAATTCAATAAATCAGCTAACTTACCATATCAATCAATAACCTTGCTTTATGTAAAAAAACTAACAAAATGCAGATGTATCTGTATCCTTTTTGATGTAAATGCTCACCTATGTGCACCATTTTATCTGGTGGACCATCCACCAAGATAGAAATGACACCTGCAAGAAAAATAGCAAACTTTAAGATAGACGCCAAAGCAATTGAAAATGGGAGAATTATCTATCCCACTGAAAAACCTATAAAAAATCCAAGACTTTTAACCAACTCCATTGATTTAACACACACAAACATATAATTTTTTACGTCTTAAGAACATTTTAAGATTATGATCAAAGCTGTAAAAAATTGATGCAAAAGTTCCACCAAAAATGAATTGACAATTCAAAATTCATGAATCCAATCAGTATACCTTACGAGGGTCTTCACACAAGAAATTCCATAAGCTTAAAGATGACATCCGTCGTGATGTCTTCCATTTATTTAAAACCACTTCCTTCCGGTGTGTTTTTGAGAGGATAAGTCATTATGACATGATTGATTCTACATATTCAATGGAGATCTACATCAAAAGCCATCTCTAATTGAACCAAAAAATCAATCAGAAAGTGTTTTTGTTCGGAGATTTGGAGGAGATTGAAAGAACTGAGTGATTTTCGGGGAAAAACGGCACACAAGAAGATAGCGAGAAATAAGATCTCCTCTACCTAGTGTGTGTGTATTTATAACAAGGCCCTTTCCTAAACCCTAGGACCTTGTCAAGTTTTTCTATTCTCACACCTTCTTTACACCAGTGGTGGGAGATACCGAAGCCTGTGTTTTCACTATCTCTTTCTTTCAGCAATGACAGAGCCAGACACGACCTCAATTCGGGTGCTCACCCATGTATTCGATAACAAGCAGTGCACATTCATCCATTTGATAAGAAACTTCATCAATTCCCAAAATTAAACAAAACAAGAATCATTCCAAGTATTATATTCCAGATTTGAAGTATAAGTTCTGCCTTTGAATATTGGAGTTATGTCTTAAAATCTATAATATAACACAAAATGATTTATTTGGTGTAACCAAACAAATGGTTGGGTACCTGATAAGACTAAATTACCCTTTCTTATTTTTTTCCCTAAATGAAACTGGCGTAATTTATGCCAAATCTAGGGACAAATCCGACTTTGGATCTTAACTAAAAGCGAGAGGAAAATATCTATCGTGTTTCACTTTTGTTCTTCGTCGTTCAACCACCATAACCAGCAATACCACTACCGCCATCTGAAAACCAGCATCACCACCACTGTGACCATCGACGTAACCATCTATAACATCACCACCACCACTTCTTATCCTCTTCCTCCTCCTCCTCCTCTATTTAATCTCTTCTCGGTTTGCATCTTCATCTCTTCATGATTCGTTTCTTCTCCATCTAAATCTCTTCTTTCTTCATCTTCATAGAAAGATTTAGAGTACAGGTTTTTGATATTCTACACTCAATTTCGAATTTAGAGTGCAGTTTTTTGATTTGATTGAATAATTGAATCATCATCTAACCTGTAACCCTAAATTTGAAATTTGGTGAATCAATTGAATTACTTTTGAGTGAATTGGATTGACTGATTTACAGAGAAATCAACCACTTTCTTGATTTCATTGATTGAATTACTGAGGGAATTAGGGTTTGTGCAAACTTAATATTGAAGAACAATTTGAGGTATGATTAACTCCGCTAAACCCTAATAATTTGTCCATCGTTGAAACTTATCCATGTTTTAACTTATCCATGATAACTGAAACATGGAATTGAAATGCATTTATTGTGAATATTGCTGAGTATGAAGTTTTTGAATCATGGTTCTTACTACGTTTCTTACCTTTCAGTTCAACTGTGTTAACATTACCCGTATGTGTAAACTCCTATGAAGTGACATATTTTAGTTCACTTTTTTTCTTTGGTTTGTTTTCTCGATGGGATATTCATTGCAAGATAAGGATTCTTACTTTCCTTATTCCAAGGATAAGGCTTTTCAAGTTGAAGTAATCTTAGGGTGTTTTGATCTGGATTGCACTGTATATAAAAAATTGTAAAAGTGGGGAAATGTTTGAAATGAATATCTGCGATGCCCATTATCGAATTGAAATGCAGTTTATTGGGAATATTTTTTAGTATTCATGTTTCTGAATTATGTTTCTCGACTATGAGCATTGGTTCATGGGTGGTAAGATGAATCGTTCCAGATTCTAGCCCTGATGTATAACTTTAGCATTCTATCTCTTGAGTTTTGTATTATGGGTTTCTTAGGGATTCACTATGAAAGTATTGGAAAGTTAAAGATGTAGAGAAGTAGAAGAGTTCCATTTCTTAACACAGTAATAATGTGCAAGTACATATATATATAATTCACATATCATTTGAAAGGGTTTTCCTTTTGTGCTTAAGCTGAAATGAGCTATTTCTGGCATAAGATAAGCATTCTGCTTATTCTATGTAAATAATTTGGTGTTATGACATCTTTATATAGAAAGTAGGTTGTTCATTTATGAATTGTGATGAACTTCCATACACTTTCACACATTTTTTTTCAGTGCCCTCCCATATTTACGATGTCTTTTTCCAAAGACCTAAAAGATCTTTGCTCAGTTCCTTATAACATCATATGTTCAAGGAAGTTCAAGGAAGTCTGCAATACCATTCGCTTAAAAACAATTTTTCATTTCTGAAATGTGCAGTGCCATTAGTTTAAAAAAGTTAACATTGAACTTATTTTAGTATCACAGGTTATCAAGTTTAAGGATATCATACGCCCACCGTTAGCGTGATATTTTTGTTGATGTTGACATCGTATATGAGTTGATGTCTGCACAGACACCGACTGAAGATCATCGTCAGGTAAGTTATTCTATAAACTCTACCTGTCAATTATTTTATCTTAGGCACTGCCTCTCCCTTATTTTAGACTGGAGATTTGTTCAGCTATATTAGTGCATTATAGTTTTTATAACCTTTTGCGTCCATTGAAGTAATAAATTCTCAACACTCACGAGTAAAACAATCTGTGATCACTTTTGGCAGTACTTTTTGCCAGTTACTAAGAGGGGTGAACTATGTATGTTACGCAAAAATAACTTATCTGATATTTGTTTGCTTGATTATTCATTCTTTCTGGCAGAAGTAGGTTGAGATACTACAGTGGCGACAAATGAAAGCTTTGCTCATAATGTGTCTTTCTGACAGTGTGATTGTTAAGAATTCTTGCTCCTTGCAGAATATGTTGCACAATAATAGACTAATTTAAAAAATGTACACCCATTGCAAAATCATGTGTTGCAGACGAAAACAATCAGCCATCTTTCAGAATTGCATCACATCTTCCTTATTCACTGTCTAGAATGGGTAACATAAATAATGAAAATACCAATCTTCTACAAATTACTCGGTTGTAAATTGTACTCGGTTGTTAAAAATGATATAGTACAAATTTGTTAGAAATGAGACGTGTTAGTGACTGATCTACTCTAACCTATTTACGCAAATCTTAATAATTTCAGGAAAAAGAATTCTCCCATAAATCGAACACCCCTAACTTAAAATCACCAAACCAAACTATGTAACACCAGTTCATCAGAATTGATGAGACTTAGATTGCAGCAAAATAACTTCTATAATGACCCATAAATCTAAAACTTGGAGATTCACATGTTGCATTTACAACAATGTCGTGGCATTATCGGTCTGATACACCAACAAAGGCATTGGATATAGCACCAGCACCCCTTCCGTCCCCGTTCCATTATGGCATGGGCAATCCACTAGTACACACTACAAGAAAAGTCTAAATAACTGAAACGGTGGCTAACGGCTTTGAGCCTCGGCCACCGAAAACGTGTTGTTGCATGACAAAGCTGTCATGCCAAAGTTGCATGACAAAAACCCGCCCCCCTAACATCTTTAATACTCCCTCCGTCCCTTTTATATAGGCGGAATTTTGAATTTTGCTTGTCCCATTAGATAGGCGGATTACTATTTCCAAGATGAATATTTACACGAATACCCTTATTAATGGTGCATAGATAATTGTGTTACTAATTACTAATAGGACAAGGGATAAAACATGAAAAAATATAAAAAATTATGAATCCAATACAGTTTTCTTAATCTAAGAGAATTGTCTATCTCCGCCTATATATGTGGGACGGAGGGAATATGTTTAGAAACTCATAAGTGTTATATTTAGAGGGTTTTTGTGATACCAACCTATTTTTGATTAAACCTGGGTCCAGAATCTTGCAATGCTAGAAATTGCGATACCAAAACTTTTGTCCATAATCTTTTTTTACTTTCAAGGAGAATAATTTAAAATTGCGAAATTCAATACAACAAATATTATTAAATAACAAAACTAAAAATAATCAAAAAACATTAAGTTGGCGAAATTGAAATACTAAGATCCAAATTCTCATGATATTTCAGAATTTTTGCACACTAACCCAATATTTACCTTGAATCGGGATTTGTAAATTATTGCTTTTCTCCCCTTAAAAAGGAATAACAATTACACAAGTCCAAAAATGACAGGCACATAAAATTTCCTTATACATCCCATAAAACAGGACTCCAGAGATAAGAGATTGGGTTCTATCTCTAGTCATGGTCACCTGTACCACTTATACAAGACTGGTTTCAATCAATAAAACGAAGGAGAAGAGAGGTTTACAAAATTTCTAAACCTCCACCAGATCTCGGCAGTGAAAATTGGGGTGCAAACAGCTTTTAAGTTTCTCGCGGTAGTCTTCCTTCTCAGTAGACTGGTTCTCGTCAAGCCATTCTCTGGCATCAATCTACACTTTCTATCTGATTCTCATTGTGATGGGTCTTACACAGCTCTCCAAGATGTTTCTGGCATCCATATTTTTCTTGAACTTCTTCAAAAAAATGTAACATAAAAAAGTGTATTTGCTTGTTGCTTTTGCTCAGCTGTTTGCCAGTTGTCTTTTAATCCAACCATATGGCCTCACCAGTAATCCAAGTTTCACCTCAACCTCCGTTTCATGATTCTTCTCTTTATTGTCTTACATTGCTTGACATAAACTTTTTCTTCCACTCATTTGACTTCTTGACGATTGATTCTGGCATTTCTTCCATTCACAACTTGCTGTACAAGTGTGGCAAACAATGCCCATATGTCCCTTGCAGAATTTCAAGCTTCATTGAAGGATCCTAACTAAATCTTGATGAGAGGAAAACTCATTAAGGTTCCTTTCCCTTTTCTTTCTCCACGGCTGACTTTTCTACTAGTAGCTCTATCTCTCATTGTATTCCTAAGCTCAAGGTGCGATGTATCCCTAGTGTTGCCGTCTCTTCAATTCCTTCCGGCAGACTGGTTCTTATCAAGCCGGCCTCCTTTACTGATTGGCTTTCAATCTACACTTTATCATCTGATTCTCACTGTCCTTGCAGGGTCTTACACAAGTCTCCAAGCTGTTTCTGGCATCCATGTATTCCCGGAATTTTTTCAGAAAAATGTTACGTAAAAAGTGTATCCGCTCTCAGCTGTTGCAAGTTGTCTTTTAATCCAAGAAGGCATTCCAACCACCAGTAATTCAATTTTCACTTACTTGAGTTGAGGATCCATTTCAGCCTTCTTCTCTTTCTTCAGAATTTCAAGCTTCACTAAAGGATCCTAACTAAATTTTGATGAGAGGAAAAGTCATTATGCTTGCCTTCCCTTTTTGTTTCTCTTTCTCCGCCGTTGACTTTTCTGCTGGTAGCTATTTCTTTTATTCTATTCCTAAGTTTAATCTGCCAGTGTGTAACAAACCTATATAACACTTGAATGGAAGCAACGTAAAGAACAACACACCATTTCATCAGCTGGACTATCCACCAAGTATACACACCACACCTGCGAGACAAATAGCAAGCAATGACTCTTGCTATAAATAAACCTGCATTTCATGAAAAATTAGAGCTATATATTATAACTAATTAAAATCATGAAAACCAAAAGCTGATCAGGATAATACAATTTACCAACAGAAATTTGGTCAGGATGGTGAGATATGAGTGATGAATATATATATATATATATATATATATATATATCGTCACAGTGAATCATATCTAAATTATTATAAGTATGTATCGAAAGAGAAAGCCACACCTCCATACCTTTGTTGTTTGGTAACAGATCTAGTTTAAAGGTGCGGTTTTCGCTTTATCTCAAACCCTTGTTTCATAAATAAATAAATGGATTAAACTCTATATGAGATCTCTCTCCCGTGGTCATTATACCAAAATAATAATAATAATTCAGATTGCCATAGTTGATGATGATGTTGTACACTTAACATGATTTTGCGGCTGTTGGAGATAAACACAGCTAGATAGATAGGGTTTTGCTTTGTTTCATAATAACTCTACCCACAAACGAATGAGGCACAAAAACAATCTACAAGGGTTGGAGTTGGAGGCCTGACCATCCAATATAGTGGGGTATTATCAGATTACTGGGCTACAAACATAATTTCTCATAAACAAAGCCAGTTAGCCCCTCATAGGTGTTTCATTAAATTATACAGTATTATATACAACAAGCATAGAGGTTGAGACGTTTGAAGCTTTGAGAACCATTGCTTTGGTACAAATGAGTGGACTGTAAAAGGAGCTTGGCCAAGAGCCATATATTTCAGCGCAGTCCTAGCAAAACACTTTGTTTGCCTGAAAAATGTACAAAATCACTTTCTAATGCACAAATCTGAACAAAATCAGCATTCTTAAGTTTAAAGAAAAAGTTATAAAAACACACATATAAGGCCAGGTTTAAACCAGCATCCTTTTCTTCACTGGCTGGATATGACAAAAGTTCAGAGCGTACCTAACAAAAGTTTTACATAAACCTTTTAAAACCATGAAACGAAACTGAAAAGAATTACGTCCGGAAATTAAAATGCTCATAGAGTTTCTTTCAATCCCATGAATAGGGACTTTATAGATAATAGATTGGGTTCCATTCAAGGGCCTCCTTTATTGCTGTCTCAATCTTAACTTCCGCATCTGATTCTCGTTGCCCTGGTTCTTTCATAACTCTCCAGGCCATCTTTCCCGTGAACTTCTTCAGAAAAATGTTACATAAAAAGTGTATCTGCCATAGCTTTTGTTCATCTGTTTGGGAGTGGTCTTTTAATCCAAGCAGGTATTCAACCATATGGCCTCTCACCAATTTTGACTTACTTCAAGCTCCATTTCAGTCTTCTTCTCTTTCTTGTCTTGACAAAAACTTGTTCTTCCACTTATTTGACTTCTTGACAATTGCGTCGGGCTTTTCTTTCATTCGCAACTTGCTATACAAGTGTGGCAAACAATGCATATATATGTCAAAAACAGCCGCAGCCGCAAAGCCGCTTGAGCTTCCAGTGACATTTCTTGACAAACCTTCCTTGGGACGAAGTGATTTCCTAGATATAGAAGCATCAACTGCATCTTTGAGTTCACCAGTCCTCAATCCTCCTTGGTTGGTAGCTGCGGCTTGATCAACTGGTACCAGTTCCTTTCCATGAAGAAGCTGCTGCTCTGTACCAGCATCTATGCCATCTGAGCTTCCAGCAGCATTTCTTGACTAACCGGCCGACTAATCAGGTTCTTGGACTATATATTCGAAGGGGCTCCTCAAGACACCACCTAATCCAAATTAGGTTCAAAACACACTTATAGCATTTTCTAAATACCAGAAATTATCAATATTAAAACGATTTGGAGGAGCAAAACAAGCAATAATTTCTGGAGGAAAGTTTGATTACGAATTCACATGCATACATACATCAATTCAAAAGAACAGACAATAAAATTGAAGCCTAGCATAAAAATGAACTTATGAAATGACACCTTCAAGAAAAACAGCAAGCAATAACTAGATATTAGATAGAGGCCAAAGAAAATTGAAAAGGGGAGAATTATCCTACTGAGAATATAACCTATAAAAATTCGAACTCCACTGATCCAACACACACACATAGCATTTTCTACATCTTAATTACAAAAAATTCGTGAACCCAATCGGTATACCTTGGAATTGTTTCCATCTAAGAAAGTCCAGGAAGCTTTGACTCCAGATTATGTGAAATCCCACATAAATAGAGGTCTCCTTCCATTATTTGAATCTTGTGTGTTTTTTGAGAGGATAAGTCATTATGACATTATTGATTCTACATATGCAATCGAAATCAACATCAAAAGCCATCTCTGATTGAACAGAAAAATCAAACTTTTTTGGAGGAGATTGAAAATACAGGGTGATTTCGGGGAAAAACGGTACAGAAAAGTAGTGAGAAAAAGGATCTCATCTAGCTAACGAGTGTATTTATAACAGGGCGTTTTCCGAAACCCTAGGCCCTTGTCAAGTTTTATTTATTCTCACACCTTTTTTACACCAAAGGGTCAGGGTGGAGATACTACTTTAGGCTTTAGCTGGTGTTTTCAGTTTGTGTTTCTTTCAGCAATGAGACTAGAGACAGACCCAGGAACGACCTCAATTCCGGTGATGACGTGTATACATTCGATAAGAAGTAGTGGATTCATCCAATTGATAAGAAACTTCACCAATTGCATAAATTAAATGAAACAAAAATATTCATTTGATACAACTCTTCATTTGCCATTCTTCTTCATGACAACTAAAATTGTTTTGGAGCAAATAAGATCGCCTATGAAAGAGATGCGTTCTTACGACCTTACCTTGATTTCAAGTACTCGGAATGAATTTATTGTGATTTCAAGCATCTCTGTTCTGCAATATGAGTTAAAAGAATACTGGGCCTGAGCCATATGGAGGCTCGACTCGTTAGGTCTTGTTAGGGTTTGTTTAGCGACGTGAGACCACTTTATAAATGTCCTACTCTTCTTCTCTTATTCACTCATCAAACAAAAGAAAACCTTGCCGTCAACTTCTCCAACTCTATTTCTTTGTAGATCTACCACTAGTAGGGATCGATGAGATTTTATTCATACACCACAAAATCGAATCATTTTCAGCACAATGATTTCTCCTCTCAATAGTATTTTATGGCATGGATGCTTTCTTGCCACTAATAGGTTGCTTTCTTGGCACCCACTCTTTTTTTTATTTATTTGAATTTTCCTTTTCAAAAAAAAAAAAAAGTATTTTATGGCATGGATGAACCACATCAATCATATGTTTATGTGATCTGGATATTTTTATGTGATAGGAATCCGTTTATGTAATAATAATTAGTATTTGAATGATTTTGTGTATTACTACATATTTTATTTATTTAATTTGCATCTTTCTTGTATGCATTTGATCTCGCTGGAAACAATTTTAAGACTTCCTGTGTTCATTATTTTTTTTATGATAGTTCGTTAATGCTGATGTTTACGAACTCCTCCTGACACCAGCAGTGTGATCAAAAAGAACACTGTTCAAAAATTTGCCGTTCCATTTTGTAACCCAAACTCAGTTCTCCTTGTTGCCTATCTTAGTTAAAAAAATCTGCAATTATAAAATGACTGCAATGAAATATAAAGTCACAATAAGTGAAAGGTAAAATCACTACTAGTAGTGAACACAATCAAATTCATCCAGTTCCTTCCTGCCAACAGCCAGTAAAAGTACAGTACTGCTATCAATATACTTCTAAGAAAATCTGCGACACCGAGCACACTAGGTAAAACACAATGCCCAAGCTTCTCATGCTCTCTGGCGATTGGTCGTAAAAGTGTTCTTGCAGACCTACCTGAGCAAAACCATCTCCAATACCAAGACCTGAGGTGCTAAGTATCACACGCTCATCAATGTCTTTCCTCACGAACTCCGTGCAATGACTAGTCTTATCAATATTGCGCAATGGCTGAAATATGGAAATTGCTTGCAACAGCGGTGAGTAGGCGTCTTTATGGACTTTTATAGGTATGCTAGAGACCGATTTAGTCCATGATGTC
This sequence comes from Papaver bracteatum, assembly GCA_023529315.1. Lineage (NCBI taxonomy): Eukaryota > Viridiplantae > Streptophyta > Magnoliopsida > Ranunculales > Papaveraceae > Papaver > Papaver bracteatum. Next base: position 293,952 of record JAJJWX010000654.1, read on the forward strand.
TTAACGAAAATTGTAGAGGAGATTGTTATATTTCTATGGAGCTATTTGTCGTTTAATTTGAATCAAAGATGAAAGTTTTATGCACCCCGAAACTTTGACCCTCGTGCTGTTTTCAAGGATGTTATAATTTGAGAATGAAGTAAGTTATAATCAAACTGGGTTGAGTAAGGTGTTTGGAATAAAATATATTGAACTATCAAACTTCAGAGATTTTTTTTTGCTTGTTTTAAAGTTGAATTGATTAAGTTTTGATAATTTTAGAATTATTATGAAATCTGGAAAATTGCTAGTAACTGCGGTGAGTAGGCGTCTTTATGGACTTGTATAGGTATGCTATAGACCGATTCAGGTCATGATGTCTTAATGAAAATTGTATAGGAGATTGTTATCTTTATATAGAGCTATTGGTTGTTTAATTTGAATCAAAGATGAATGTTTTATGCACTCCGAAACTTTGACCCTCGTGTTGTTTTCAAGGATGTTATAAGGTTGTAGTTTCTTCTGACTGACAAGTATTTGTTGAAGGTTTTATAATGCGTAGTTTTTTACAAAGCATATGTGATGCAAGTTTGTTAAGTGGTTGTGTCTGATTAAGAATTTTAAATTGGGTAGGGAAGCAAAGTGTTTGCTAGTAGTGCAATAAAGTAAGATTCACTACACGCAGATTGCTTGGCACACCTTGTTTAGTATCGTGTGTGTTTTGGACGGATGGGATTGTTTCTAATTTTGTACCTGTTTTTGTAGTTGTACGTGTTCAAAAATGGTGAGGACTGATTTGTCTGCTAAGGAAAACAATGAGATGTGTATGAACTAGATGTATGCTTATGGTTGCAGTGTATGAAACTGAGCTGTAGATGTTGGCGCAATTATGGTGATACTGTAATACAAAGTTGAGTTGGTAGAAGCAAATTTATGTATTGTGTTTCTGGTAAATAGATTGTTATTTAAGTATTACAGATTTAATTTTGTGTCTGAATTCTCAAAAAAAAAAAAAATTTAAAAATCCAATATGCACCACAACTCAGAATTAGAATTGTCAACGAGATGTCATACAACTCTTCCCATTGTTGTCAACGAGATGTCATACAACTCTAACCATAGTTGTCGACGAATGTCCTACAACCCAAACAACGGTAGTGTATGAGTTATTTTCACAACCCAGGAATGGGTTGTGTTAGGCATTAAGATCAAGTTTCGAAATACTTTGACAACTGAAACAAACATTGTACAAAACTAAACCACAACTATCTTTACGACTCATCTGAAGAGTTGTATAGATTGGAGGACTTTCTACAACCCCCCCCCCCCCTATGCAACCTATGGAAAAACGTTGTCGTATATGTACGACAACTGATTTTTGGGGTTGTGGATTACTGTTTTTCCCGTATTGAACACTGTGATCCCCATACCAATTCCTATGGTTTTGCAGCGTTAAGAAGCATTCCTGCTTCGGTGCAAATGAGCGGAACTTAAAAGGGGCTTGGCCAACAAGGGTCATATATTTCAAGGCAGTCCTAACCAAGTTTGTCGAGTAATGACGATCCAACTATTAAACACTTTCTTTGCCTAACATGTGTACAAAATCACTTTTTAATGCACAAATATCAACAAGATAATCGTTTTGTAGCATTCTTGAATTAGGAAACACACAAACAACGCCAAGTCCTTTTCTACACTAGATAGAGATGACAAAAGTTAATAACATAGGCAAACCGGTTAGCCCTTAACAAAACTGAACAAAAGTTTAATGTGCACAAAAAAATTACACAAGTCCAAAAATTAAAATTCTCATAGAATTTTCTTACATCCCAATCTTTTTCTCTTTCTTGACAAAAACTTGTTCTTCCACTTATTTGACTTCTTGCCATTCCATTGGGCTTTTCTTCCATTCAGAACTTGCTATACAATTTCTGCAAAGAATGTCCATACGTCCCTGCTGAATTTCAAGCTTCATTGGATGATCCTAACTAAATTTTGAGAGGACAAATGATTATGCTTCCTTTCCCTTTTTCTTTACTTTCTCCACAGCAGACTTTAATTCTTCTAGTTTCTTACGGATCTTTCATTCTATTCCTGAGTTCAAGCTGCAATGTGTCCCTAGTGTTGCTGTCTCTTCAATCCAAAGTATGCAAGTTTCCACTTGTGGTAGTTGTGATGCTGTCTATAAGGAGTTGAAAATAGAAAAATCAATTGAAGACTCGGGAGTTCATCAAAATTGTCGATTTCCCTTCACAAAAAAAAAAGCTAAAGTATCAAACAAACAATACATATCTTGAATGTATGGAAAATCAAAATTCACAACATAAGATGTATCTATAATATCCTTTCTAATATAATTAAAGGCTCACCTATTTGCACCCTTTTATAAACAGGATGACCACCATGTATAGAAATGACACCTGCAAGAAAAATAGCAAGCACTAACTACACATTAGATAGAGGCCAAAGCAATTGAAAAGGGAAAATTATCTATCCCGATGAAAAACAGTTAAAATTTATACTCTTATCAAGAACTTAGAAACCTTGATAATATTTTTCGGAGATATACGAGCATCGTGGTGTTGCTCGTATAGAGCTCCTAGAGCTCTAGTAGTGAAGGGTGGAAGCAAGGACTTTGTAACTTGAACTTTGTATTGATTGATTCTTGCTACCTTACTTACAAATGAATACAACATGCCTATTTATAGGCTACAAAAAAAGAAGAGAACTATGCCTATGGAGGCTAACAACTATGCCTTTGGAGGCTAACAACTATGCTTATGGAGGCTAACAACTATGCCTTTGGAGGCTAACAACTATGCCTATGGAGGCTTACCAAACCAACTACTAGACAATCTAGTATTCTTGTTTGATTTGTCTAACTCTAGAACACTCATTTTACACATGTTAATTGTCTAACATTGACTCTAGACATCCTAGATATTTCTAGGTTAATCTAGATAGGTGTGAACACTTGACTAAGTTGGTGTTGAATATTCAACACTCCCCCTCAACACCTACTTTCCAACTTCTCTTTATCTTAGACGTTTCGGTCCCCTTCATAGTTTAAGGATGCTTCGGTCCTCTTCATAGTTTAAGGACGTTTCAGTCCTCTTCGGAAGTTTAGGGACATTTCGGTCCTCTTCGGAAGTTTAGGGACATTTCGGTCCTCTTCGTAGTTTTAGAACATACGGGTTCCATCGTAGTTTAGGGACATTGCGGTCCTCTTCGTAGTTTTAGAACATACGGGTTCCATCGTAGTTTAGGGACATTGCGGTCCTCTTCGGAAGTTTAAGGACATTATGGTCCCCTTCGTAGTTTAGGGACATTTCGGTCCTCTTTGTAATTTAAGGACGTTTCATTCCTCTTCGTAGTTTTAGAACATACGGGTTCCATCGTAGTATTAGGGACATTGCGGTCCTCTTCGTTTCAGTAAAATACTTCTTGTACTCTTTAGAAAACTCATAGGATTTTCACCCACTTTTGTTGTTCTCTATCTCATCACCACTTGGTGATTGCTTCCGTTTCCTCACAACATTTTTTGTTGTTTCTTCTTCTATTCATCTTTGTTCCAGTCACGCTTTTGTTCTAAAGCTGTAACACTTCTTTGGTTATCCAGATTCTCTCACAATCATTCATTTCGTCAAGCTTAACTGCCACAAGCTCTAACTATTTTTCTTCTTGTTATTTGATGTTACAAATTTGCCACTTTATCAGTTGCCACATTTCTGAATTAAGTAACAGATTTGCCACGCTATGACATAATTGTCACACTTTGGTTTATACGTATTTAAACAAACACCTGTAAACCCATTTAGACTTCATTTGGACATTACAAATTAGGTAATTCCAACACTCCCCGTAATTTGTAATGGCTGTTTTGTTTTTTTTTGATATTCACCCAATCTCCGTTTGTGGCTCTTATCTCCTCATGCTTGCTTCGCTCATGATAAACTCTTTATGTTTGCCGCCATCGTATTTTTTTTTTTATTTTATTTTATTTTATTTTTTGTTCTTCTTCTTATCACGAGTATGATTTAGTATCTCGTGACAAACATGCCATGCTTTTCTTCGACAATTGAGGAAGCAATCTATTGCTCTTACCCTCAATATATTTTTTTTTCTTCCCGATTTGAGGAAACAACCACTTATTGTTCTTACCCTCAAACCCTTCTCTGATCACTTATTAGGAAGTGACCCTTTCTTCTTCTCTTTTATCTTGTTTTTTTTTTCATGGAGACCCCATTTCTTCTTTTTTAGTATTTCTTGCTCATTTAGTATGTCTCCTAACTTCTGCGTGCAAGCCTCTACAAATTCAACATTTTTGAAATGTCGATATTACAAAAGCTTTGTCTTGTAGCAGCAGTAGTTTTTTCTTCTTCCAGTGGATACATGTCCACCGGCTTCGTGTCACAAGTATAAACTTGATGTTGTCGTGACAAACATGGCTTTCTTGCCATTTTTTTCTCTCTCAAAACCGAGTAGGTCGTCTCATTGAGGGTCTCTTCCCACAATATGAGGAGGCGATCATTTGAAGCTCTCTTCCCTCAATATATGGAGGCATTCGTTGTTGACGTTTTCATGATATCGGCTTCTAAAACTCTTGAACGATTGTGGAGGCAATCCTTGGTGCACTCTTCCCACAATTGTCTTTAGAATTTTGTAAACAATTTGAGGAAAATTATTGCTCTCTTCCCTCAAACTTGTCTTCTGGTCACTTATCAAAAAGTGATTTCTTTTTTTCTTCTCTACTTTTCTTTTTCCACATGGAGGCGTTTTGCTCTTGTGAAGGTTTTTTTTTTTTTTTTTTTTTTTTTTTGACAGTTGGAATGGTTGAAATCTTCTTAGTGGTGTTTGCATCTTCTCCTTCTTAAACTTCATATCTTCTCAACTCGAAAGCTTTGAAACCCATCAATTCATAGCGGAAACTTTTACGCCCATTTCGGATCGAACGAGCTCTGATACCAAGTTAAAATTTATACTCTTATCAAGAACTTAGAAACCTTGATAATATTTTCGGAGATATACGAGCATCGTGGTGTTGCTCGTATAGAGCTCCTAGAGCTCTAGTAGTGAAGGGTGGAAGCAAGGACTTTGTAACTTGAACTTTGTATTGATTGATTCTTGCTACCTTACTTACAAATGAATACAACATGCCTATTTATAGGCTACAAAAGAAGAAGAGAACTATGCCTATGGAGGCTAACAACTATGCCTTTGGAGGCTAACAACTATGCTTATGGAGGCTAACAACTATGCCTTTGGAGGCTAACAACTATGCCTATGGAGGCTTACCAAACCAACTACTAGACAATCTAGTATTCTTGTTTGATTTGTCTAACTCTAGAACACTCATTTTACACATGTTAATTGTCTAACATTGACTCTAGACATCCTAGATATTTCTAGGTTAATCTAGATAGGTGTGAACACTTGACTAAGTTGGTGTTGAATATTCAACAAAAACCTATACAAATTTTAAATAACTCAATTGATTTAACACACACACATAAAGAACATTTTAACATTATGGTCTCACCTGTAAATATTGATACAAAAATTCCACCTAAAATAAATTGACATTTCAAAATTCATGAATCCAATGAATATACCTTAAGAGGGTTAAGGATCACATCCGCAAGCATCTCGATTCTTTCTTTGAAACCAATACCTTATGGTGTGTTTTTGAGAGGATAAGTCATTATGACATGATTTATTCTAAATATGCAATCCAAATCAACATCGAACGCCATCCTTGATTGAAGAAAAAAAATCAAACCGAAAGTGTTTTTGTTTGGAGATTTGGAGGAGATTAAAAGCAGAGAAATATTTTGGTGTTTGACGGCACAGAAGAAGAATACGAATGACAGATTGGATCTCCTTTCCTCTAACTAGTATATGTATTTATAACAAGGCCTTTCCGAAACCTAGGCCCTTTGTCAAGTTTATTTACTCTCACACTTGGTTTACGCTAAGGAGGTCGGAGATACTGTAGGCTGTAGCTGAAGGCGGTTTTACTTTTCTTCTTTCGGCGATGAGAGACCCAAGAACGACTGGATCCGGGTGACCGACTGCCGCAATACTTGGTAAGATACAAGCATTCCTCCATATTTTATAAGAAACCTTCATCAATTACAATAATGAATTTTGCTGCTCAATATCATGGTTTTACCCGTCAAATTGTCCTCATATGAGATTCGTGGTGTGTGGAATCCACTATTTTCTGGGAAGTCGAAAACTAATTAGCTTGTGAAATGCTATCCAGATATGTTACAAATCTCCTTAAACGACTTGTTAATTAAAGAAGAAGTACCTAAGAGCAACCACAGTCATGGATGGGACTAAATACTAAAAGCCAGACTAAAGACTAAAAAAATTTGGCTTTAAAAGGAGGTGAAGCGCAATCGTGAAATATTAAAATTTGGTCAGACGCACGTATAGTGAGCGCCTGGAGTGGGGCGCATGTATAGTGGATGCTGGAGTGGGGCGCATGTATAGTTAGCGCCTGGAGTGGGGCGCATGTAATACTCTCGCCTGGTTGGGGCGCATGTAATACTCTCGCCTGATGTGTGAGTTAGTTATGTAAAAAGCATACTGTTTTTCCTGGGGCGCTCACTATACTTACTCCTAATTCAGACGTTCACTATACTCTCGCCTCAATCAGACGCTCACTATACTTACGCCTAATTCAGACGCTCTCTATACTAACGCCTAATCCCATACGCTCACTATACTTACGCCTAACCTCACACGCTCATTATACATGTGCCCCATTATATTTGGTTTGGTCTGGGTTAGAAGACTACATGTAGTCTCAAACCCTAATCTGACGGACTGTATATAGCTTTAGTCCCTTCACTGCGGCTCATGTAAGGACCAAATTTGGGTATAGTCCCCAAATTTGGTCGTGACTGTGGTTGCTCTAAGTGAGGCAATTTGGGATTGGGATGTCAAATTTCAGAACGCCCATATTGCTACTTCTCACAAAATCAAGAAGTCCAGATTTTTTGCTCTATCTAGAAGCTATTTTTTTTATTTTAGAAGTTGATTAAATATGAAACATCCATTCTAACTTTCAACTTATTGACTTTCAGAAGTCAAAAATTTATTTCTATTTTCCTATCCAAACAGGCTAAAGTCTGATCGATCGCGCCCCAATATTTTTATTCTTAAAAAAAAAATTCTTTTATAGTAGAACCGCTGTAAATTAATACTCGCTAAAATAATAAAATTTCTTAGTCCCTTATTGGGCTTATAGTGCTAAAATAATAATTTCGACAATATAATAATTTAATACGTTTCAAAAATCTCCCTTAAATATTTATAGGTCCCAAATATTATATAAATTAATAATAACTAATAAGAAAATTGAAAAGTTTTTTATACGTATCAAACTTTAGGAAGCTATGATTCAATAGTTGCTTGTTTTTTTTTTGAAGTTCAAATCTAATTGTATTTTTCATAGTTCGTAATGCACTCATAAGACCCGGAGTTGCATTATTATATTGAAACAAATTATATTCCAATGAATGAATATCAAATTTTTTGTAGTCACTTCAAATTCCAAGTCGTTCAAATTAGATGATTCAAATTCAATTTATTGACGTTATTAATACGAAATATTCTCTAAACTAATATATTATTAATTTATTTATAAATTATCTTTTCAGGTGTTGCCATTCAAAAATGAGTTGGTGTTCACTTATGGCTCGGCTACCAGCTAAAAAAAATTTAGTTAATTAAAAAAATCTTTATAATAATTAATTATTAATTTATCGATAATTTATCTATAGAACTATTAAATTATATAGGTTTAACCATCTAATCAAATAACTAATATTAAGAAAAGAGGGCTTTTCTCCGGTTTCCAGTGAAACCCCTGAAATACCCTTCCATGTTTCTTTTTAATTTTGCCTGTGTGGTCGCCAGATTATCGTGAATTCCAAACAACCGAGGGGTAAATACATTAAAAGTGTTATTTTCTTCTTATCCTTCTCCGTGTTTTTCTCCAATAATCATAACCGGGGTAAATACATTTCCAGTTTTGCTTAATTTTATACAGTTAGATGTATTTATGTTGAAACATAAAATTGATTTTACCAAGAAATTTTTTGAAGTAGTGCAGCCTAAGTGTTTGAAAAATTCATCGAACATAGTTCACTGTAAAGTCTGTAGAAATGCCTATGAAGTCTTTGTAATAATGCGTATGAGATAAATGTGGCGAATATTGACCCTCTTAGTTATACTACTGATCAAGGATGTGAGTTGATAGTTAGACAAGTGAGATATTGTTCCACCTAAAGAGTCAAGATTTTAGTTTAGTTCTGATGCTCTCTGTTAACTTTTATGAAAGAGTTTAGTTCACTTTCTTTTGTTTCATCCCTACGTTTCAGGTATTCATCCACGTGAAAGTCCAATAATTATTGAGCTCAACTTCAGGAGCTAATTGAGTGTGAGAATGAAAAAGAAATGCAAACCAACGCAAATAGATGCTCACTTGCAAGTGTGTCGTGTTATAATAAACATTACAGTCGACTCAGGAGATGGATGTAGCAGCGGTTCATACTGTGTAAGCAAATTTTTTTTTAACTGGCATGATAAGTATGAATGTAGTAAATGACTATTTTTCAAGGATGTCTGAATTTCAGACCTGCATATATGTAGAAGGATCATATAGTCATCTTATCTACTACCATAGTAATGTATGAATACAAAAAGTGTGGCCAAGACTTGGATTCAGAGTGCTTTTCTTCTTTGATCTCATATGCGCTCATCTACCAGCATATGATTCTTCTTTGTGGGGTGTCCAGTTATCAGCGAACTTATGTTTTCGATTATTAAATGCCCACAAGTGAAAGTGTAAAATGAATGAAATGTTGTATATGTCTATCTAACTAGACCTCCGTCATTTTGAAGCGTCCACCTCATTCGAGTTAATTCTTCTTCTACTCATGCTGCATTGTAGTTCATTTCATTCTTTAGCTTCTCATTCTACCATCCCCGTGAATGTTTGTGTGTAATATAACCAGGAAAGGAACCTCTTCAGCTTACCATCAACCATGTAATCATTTTTCAAGTTTTACTATGTTTATTTCGATAGAATTACAAGCAATTAGTGGTATAGAATTTTACCAAAAGTTTTTGTTTTAGAGAACAAAAGTTTTCGACCCTCCCACTGATTTTGGTTCACTCATTTTATTTTATTTGTAGATGGATTCGTTGCAAGATATAGCTTCGGGTTCCCTTATCAAGGCATTTCTTACACTGTTTCTTACTTACCACAACGTAGCCTCTTTGTCCTTTGATTTTCCCCTGTAGTAAACAGTAAAAATGGCGGTCAAGTCAAGGGTGGATAGAAGAAGCAAAATAGTAGTTAAGCAAAAGAACATATGTTGACGTTGACTAATACACAAACAACAAAATTACGGGAGGGCAGGCGCATCGCGCGTGCGTGTTATACTAGTAATTATAAAAAAAACTCTTTATATTTTGTGCCAATCAAGATCAAGTCAAAAGGATTATCGACTTTGAAAACAAATCTAGATTTAAACCAAAACCAAGCCCCTTTTATCTCCTCTATCCCCTTAAAACAACTCTTCTTTTTTTTTCTCTTTATCTTGTTCATTCCGCCGGCTTCTTTCTTCTGCTGAGAGTGCAGCAGTTTCGGTAAGTTAGGCCATCTAGACAGATGCTCAATTTAAATTCGATTGGTTTTATCTAGGTTTATGTTTGACCTAAAATCTGAATGACGATGAACCAGAGTTGATTCTACTGATGCTAGATTTCATGCTTTTATTCTTCTTTGATGAGGTAACTGATTGTGGGTTCCCTTTTCCTCTTAATGAATTGATTGTTAGTCCTGTTATATGAAATTGGGAAAAATTAGGGATTTTTCCAAAGTTAGATATCTAGATCTATATGTGAGTGAGTTTTGATTTAGTTTAAAACTAGGTTTTTTTTTTTTTTTTTTTTTTTGATCAACAAAACGATATATTATATAGATAGAAAGAATGAAAGAATTACAGAAGTGAAGAACTGTTTTATGGTAGCAGTTCAAGATAAAAACTATGTTCTAACTAATTCTTTCCAATTGAAGACTAGTTCTTCGAATCTAACATTCTGTAAGCTACGAGAAGCATGAGACCAATAGAGAAGGTTCGCCTTCACATCCAAGATTATACTACTCACATCAGTGTCTCTTCGGTCTTCATCGAAGGTTCGATGATTGCGTTCTTTCCACAGACGCCAAACGACAGCATATGGCAGGAATTTCCATAAGTAGTTTCCATTCTCAGAGAACAGTTTCCTGTCAAAACCCCTATAGAGATCCTTGATGTCTTCGCACTGAACCCAACTAATTCCAAAGCTATGAAACAAGGAGTTTCATATCTCTGTATCCAGCTTGCAATGAATGAGCAAATGATTGATGTATTCCCACCCATCTTTACACATACAACAACGGTTTACTATTGTTTTTCCTCTTTTAGCTAGATTGTCCTGAGTCAGTATGGAATTGTGATGTACCATCCATGTGAAGAAATTAACCTTTGATGGTACATTACTATTCCAAACAACACTAATAGGGAACTTTGTAGCAATATCATGTTCGTTTAGTGCCGAATAGCAAGAACTTACCGAGAAAGCACCGTCTTTTGTCCATTTCCAAACCCTGGTGTCTTCTTCATTTGCTGGATTGAACATTTGTAGCTGATTTGTCAGAGCTGCCGCTTCTCGAATTTCATTCTCCGTCAACCTCCTCCTCAGGTCCAGATTCCAATTCACTCGAACATTGCTATCGTAAGTGTAGAATTGACTCACTCGGTGTTGTTTTTCCCTACACCACGAAAGATTTGGATAATTCGCTTGAAAGGTCTCATTCCCCAACCATTAGTCCTGCCAGAAAAGAGTTCTATTTCCATTACCCACTTTGTGTATGATCCCTGTTTTATACTTTGGTAATCTATTGGCTACCCCCCTCCAAATGTTGTTCCCATATGGGGTTTTTGGAACTTTGATGTCCCAACCTAAGCAATCTTCACCATATTTATCCTTACTAGTCTTCTCCACAGGGCTTCTTCCTCCACAGTGTACCTCCATAGCCACTTACAAAGAAGTGAATCATTAAAGGTAATCAAGTCTCTGATGCCCAGTCCTCCATACTCCTTGTCTGTGCACACCTTCTCCCAGGTGACCAAGGGGTATTTTTTAGCTTCATAAGTTCCCCTCCAAAGGAAGTTTCTCATTATCCAATTTAATCGTTTCGCCACAGATTTTGGCATTGAGTAAACTGACATCATGTAGATTGCAATGGCACTTAGAACGTGTTTGATGAGGATTAATCTTCCCCCATATGTCAGGTTCCTTCCCGTCCACCCTTGCAGTCTTGCCTCCGTGAATTCGACGACACGATCTCAAATTCCTCTACTTCTATACATTTCCCCCGCCGGCATTCCCAAGTACGAGAGCGGAAATTCTTCTATGGTACAACCCAAACTAGACGACACCACCTGGTGGCATTGAGTTTATCCCATCCCTACTGCTGCACTCTTTGCCGCATTAATGCCAAGGCCCGAGCTCAAGCGAAAGCATATAATGGAAGCGAAAATATAGTGGATCTGTTGAGCTGAATCTGACGAGAATACTAGAGTATCATCCGCAAACAATAAGTGTGACACTTGAGTTCTGTTATGTCTTACCCGAAATCCCTCATACAAACCATTCTCCTCTAATTTGAAGATCATCTTGCTTAGAGCCTCCATGACCATAGTGAACAGGAAAGGATACAAAGGTTAGCCTTGTCGTAACCCTCTAGTGCATTTGAATTTATCACCTGGGCTCCCGTTCAATAAAATAGAGAAGTGCGGAGTTGACACACACGTACGAATCCATCTTCTCCATTTAATCCCAAACCCCATTCTTTGCATCACCTTGTCTAAGAAATCCCAGCTCACCTTATCATAAGCTTTCTCGACATCTAACTTGAACACCCACCCAGGATTCTTTGACTTCTTCTCGAATCAATACACTCATTTGCTATGAGAATACTATCAAAAATCTGTCTTTTTGCCACAAAAGCCGTTTGGGTCTGTGAGATGAGTTTTGGAAGAACCAGTTTTAGTCGTGCAGATAAAACATGGGTCACTATCTTGTACGAAGTGTTGATCAAACTGATTGGCCTGAAGTCTTTCACATCTTCAACATTTGATCTTTTTGGAATTATTGATATAAAGGTGTTGTTCGCTCTCCAGTCCATGAAGTTCCTCTCCTCAAAAAAAATTACTAACCCCATGTAGTCCACCTTAATGATGTCCCAGAAGTGCTCATAAAAATCCACTGGAAATCCATCCGGTCCCGGTGCTCGATTCCTAGCCATTTCCTTGATAGCATTCTTGATATCTTCCTCCGTGATTGGTCTTTCTAGATTTTGACATTCCTCTCCCGCAAGAGTAGAGAACTGCAACTCCTCCATAAATGGTCTATTTGGATATTCTTCTGTATACAGCTCCTCAAAGAAATGTTTCAAATGTCGAGCTATGGTTGGCTTGTCTTCCGTTATCTCGCCATCCACCCTCAAGCACTCAATGTTATTGCGCCTTCTTCTCCCATTTGCAAAAGTATGGAAATACCTTGTGTTTTTATCGCCATCATGTAGCCAGTGATCTTTTGCTTTTTGCTTATTTCTTTTGTCTTCGAGTAACGCCCATTTACAATAATCAGACTTCAAGTTCACTCTCAAGATCCCATCTTCTTCTGTTGCTGACCCCCCTGCCTCCTTTACGTCCATGTTCTTGATATTGATTAGCAGCTCTTTCATAATATGATCCACCCTCCCAAATGATTCCTTGTTCCATTTTTTTAAATATTCTTTGATAGCCATCAATTTTTTGCTAAAGATGAAACCCGGGTTGCCTGTGAAGTGAAGATTATCCCACCACTCCTTCATTAAATTTGGTAGTTCCTCATTCTCCAGCCACATTACCTCGAACTTACTTGGCCTTGGGCCACTGTCATCCATTTCAGTCGACAATAACAGTAGAATGTGATCCGATACCGGCCTAGGCTTTGCTATTTGAGTGGTACCTGGAAAGTAGTCATCCCATTTGGAATTCAGAAAATAATCTATCAATACGAGTGCAGGTAGTAGGATCTTGATAGTTGGACCAGGTGTACTTCGCTCCACATAAAGGAAAGTCAATAAGACTGAAATCCGACATGAACTTGTTGAAATTCCTCATGGCCCGAGTGATCGTTCCCGGCCGATTTTTGTCTTCAAGGGTTGATATTACATTACAATCACCTCCAAAACATCCCGGAATATCCCATATTCCAGACACTTCACCTAAATCCCTCCACAGAATACGTCTTTCTTTTCGATCATTCGGAGCATAAACAGAAGACACAAAGAATACCAAATTGTTTGCAGTACACCTAAACATACATGAGAGTGAGAAAATACCCTGTAACTGATCAAGCAACTCAAATTTATCCCCATCCCACATGATACTAATCCCACCTCTAGTGCCCACCGAAGGTTTGAAACAAAATTTTACACTTGCCTTGCTCCAGATATCCTTCTTAATCTGTTCTGTCATGTCATCTAGTTTTGTTTCTTTCAGCAAAACAAAGTCTGGATTCCATTTTGTGAGAACAGAATTCACCACGATTCTCTTGTTTACATCACCTAAACCCCTTAATTAAAAAAATCTTTATAATAATTAATTATTAATTTATCGATAATTTATCTATAGAACTATTAAATTATATAGGTTTAACCATCTAATCAAATAACTAATATCAAATAACTAATATAAAGAAAAGAGGGCTTTTCTCCGGTTTCCTGTGAAACCCTTGAAATACCCTTCTGTGTTTCTTTTTAATTTTGCCTGTGTGGTCGCCAGATTATCGTGAATTCCAAACAACCGAGGGGTAAATACATTAAAAGTGTTATTTTTTCTTCTTATCCTTCTCAGTATTTTTCTCCAATAATCATAACTTAAGGTAAATACATTTCGATTTTACTTAATTTTATACGGTTAGATGTATTTATGTTGAAACATAAAATTGATTTTACCAAGAAATTTTTTGAAGTAGTGCAGCCTAAGTGTTTGAAAAATTCATCGAACATAGTTCACTGTAAAGTCTGTAGAAATGCCTATGAAGTCTTTGTAATAATGCGTATGAGATAAATGAGGCGAATATTGACCCTCTTAGTTATACTACTGATCAAGGATGTGAGTTGATAGTTAGACAAGTGAGATATTGTTCCACCTAAAGAGTCAAGATTTTAGTTTAGTTCTGATGCTCTCTGTTAACTTTTATGAAAGAGTTTAGTTCACTTTCTTTTGTTTCATCCCTACGTTTCAGGTATTCATCCACGTGAAAGTCCAATAATGATTGAGCTCAACTTCAAGAGCTAATTGAGTGTGAGAATGAAAAAGAAATGCAAACCAACGCAAATAGATGCTCACTTGCAAGTGTGTCGTGTTATAATAAACATTACAGTCGACTCAGGAGATGGATGTAGCAGCGGTTCATACTGTGTAAGCAAAAAAATTTTTTAACTCGCATGATAAGTATGAATGTAGTAAATGACTATTTTTCAAGGATGTCTGAATTTCAAACCTGCATATATGTAGAAGGATCATATAGTCATCTTATCTACTACCATAGTAATGTATGAATACAAAAAGTGTGGCCAAGACTTGGATTCAGAGTGCTTTTCTTCTTTGATCTCATATGCGCTCATCTACCAGCATATGATTCTTCTTTGTGGGGTGTCCAGGTTATCGGCGAACTTATGTTTCGATTATTAAATGCCCACAAGTGAAAGTGTAAAATGAATGAAATGTTGTATATGTCTATCTAACTAGACCTCCGTCATTTTTAAGCGTCCACCTCATTTGAGTTAATTCTTCTTCTACTCATCTTTGCATTGTAGTTCATTTCATACTTTAGCTTCTCATTCTACCATCCAGTGAATGTTTGTGTGTAATATAACCAGGAAAGGAACCTCTTGGGCTTACCATCAACCATGTAATCATTTTTTCAAGTTTTACTATGTTTATTTTGATAGAATTACAAGCAATTAGTGGTATAGAATTTTACCAAAAGTTTTTGTTTTTAGAGAACAAAAAGTTTTCGACCCTCCACTGATTTTGGTTCACTCATTTTATTTTATTTGTAGATGGATTAGATTTGCAAGATATAGCTTAAGGTTCCCTTATCAAGGCATTTCTTACTTTATTATTTCTTACTTACCACAACGTAGCCTCTTTGTCCTTTGATTTTCCCCTGTAGTAAACGGTAAAAATGGCGAAGTCAAGTCAAGGGTGGATAGAAGAAGCAAAATAGTAGTTAAGCAAAAGAACATATGTTGGCGTTGACTAATACACAAACAACAAAATTACGGGAGGGCGGGCATCGCAGCGTGCGTATTATACTAGTAATTATAAAAAAATTCTTTATATTTTGTATGATCAAGATCAAGTCAAAAGGATTATAAACTTTGAAAACAAATCTAGATTTAAACCAAAACCAAGCCCCTTTTATCTCCTCTATCCCCTTAAAACAACTCTTCTTTTTCTCTTTATCTTGTTCATTCCGCCGGCTTCTTTCTTCTGCGAGAGTGTGAGTTTGGTAAGTTAGGCCATCTAGACCAGATGCTCAATTTAAATTCGATTGGTTTTATCTAGGTTTATGTTTGACCTAAAATCTGAATGACGATGAACGAGTTGATTCTACTGATGCTAGATTTCATGCTTTTATTCTTCTTTGATGAGAGTAACTGATTGTGGGTTCCCTTTTCCTCTTAATGAATTGATTGTTAGTCTGTTATATGAAATTGGGAAAAATTGATTTTTCCAAAGTTAGATATCTAGATCTATATGTGAGTGAGTTTTGATTTAGTTTAAAACTAGGTTTTTTTTTTTTTTTTTTTTTGATCAACAAAGCGATATATTATATAGATAGAAAGAATGAAAAGAATTCAGGAAGTGAAGAAGTTGTTTTATAGTGGGTTCAAGATAAAAACTATGTTCTAACTAATTCTTTCCAATTGAAGACTAGTTCTTCGAATCCAACATCATAAGCTACGAGAAGCATGAGACCAATAGGATTACTTCATCCAAGATTATACTACTCACATCAGTGTCTCTTCGGTCTTCATCGAAGGTTCGATGATTGCGTTCTTTCCACGGACGTAAGCAGCGGCATATGGCGAGGAATTTCCATAAGTAGTTTCCATTCTCGAAGAAACAGTTCTGTCAAAACCCCTATAGAGATCCTTGATGTCACTTGAACCCAACTAATTCCAAAGCTATGAAACAAGGTTTCATATCTACGTATCCGACTTGCAATGAATGAGCAAATGATTGATGTATTCCACACCCATCTTTACACATACAACAACGGTTTTTACTATTGTTTTTCCTCTTTTAGCTAGATTGTCCTGAGTCAGTATGGAATTGTGATGTACCATCCATG
Organism: Papaver bracteatum; assembly: GCA_023529315.1. Taxonomy (NCBI): domain Eukaryota; kingdom Viridiplantae; phylum Streptophyta; class Magnoliopsida; order Ranunculales; family Papaveraceae; genus Papaver; species Papaver bracteatum. The sequence goes on from JAJJWX010000654.1 coordinate 310,413, forward strand.
TGAAGAAATTAACCTTTGATGGTACATTACTATTCCAAACAACACTAATAGGGAACTTTGTAGCAATATCATGTTCGTTTAGTGCTTGGGAATAGCAAGAACTTCTGAGAAAGCCTGCGTCTTTGTCCATTTCCAAACCTGGTGTCTTCTTCATTTCTTTGGATTGAACATTTTGCTGATTTGTCGGAGCTGCCGCTTCTCGAATTTCATTCTCCGTCAACCTCCTCCTCAGGTCCAGATTCCAATTCACTCGAACATTGCTATCGTAAGTGTAGAATTGACTCACTCGGTGTTGTTTTTCCCTACACACCCTGAAAAGATTTGGATAATTCGCTTGAAAGGTCTCATTCCCCAACCATTAGTCCTGCCAGAAAAGAGTTCTATTTCCATTACCCACTTTGTGTATGATCCCTGTTTTATACTTTGGTAATCTATTGGCTACCCCCCTCCAAATGTTGTTCCCATATGGGGTTTTTGGAACTTTGATGTCCCAACCTAAGCAATCTTCACCATATTTATCCTTACTAGTCTTCTCCACAGGGCTTCTTCCTCCACAGTGTACCTCCATAGCCACTTACAAAGAAGTGAATCATTAAAGGTAATCAAGTCTCTGATGCCCAGTCCTCCATACTCCTTGTCTGTGCACACCTTCTCCCAGGAGACCAAGGGGTATTTTTTAGCTTCATAAGTTCCCCTCCAAAGGAAGTTTCTCACACAGATTTTGGCATTGAGTAAACTGACATCATGTAGATTGCAATGGCACTTAGAACGTGTTTGATGAGGACTAATCTTCCCCCATATGTCAGGTTCCTTCCCGTCCACCCTTCCAGTCTTGCCTCCGTGAATTCGACGACACGATCCCAAATTCCTCTACTTCTATACATTTCCCCCGCCGGCATTCCCAAGTACGAGAGCGGAAATTCTTCTATGGTACAACCCAAACTAGACGACACCACCTGGTGGCATTGAGTTTCTCCCATCCCTACTGCTGCACTCTTTGCCGCGTTAATGCCAAGGCCCGAGCTCAAGCGAAAGCATATAAGGGAAGCGCTAATATAGTGGATCTGTTGAGCTGAATCTGACGAGAATACTAGAGTATCGTCCGCAAACAATAAGTGGATTTTATCTTTCTTAACTTACTGAGTAATGATAGGGTTGTAGTTTGTACTTTCTGTTATGTTTTAACATCCTCTGAACTAAACTACCTGTGGCATTGAAATGGATGCGTCCTTCAGTGGACCGTATGCATCCTTCTCTGTGTTTTGTTGTCTAATTTGTTGCGGCACGGGGAAAAAATCCACTGCAAATAGAAGAAATGATGATTGCAGTGCACTTATTCTGGTCTACAGGGTGGGGGTAAGTTTCATTGTGCTCATGGACATCCATTCTGGTCTTCTGAATGACCAAAATTGACTCAACATTCTGACTGCAAGTTAACTCAAAATCTCCCTCATGACCGGAATATTGTCATGGTGTCTAACCTGTGGCCTAATTTTTAATCTTATTTTTGTTCATAATCTTATTAGCCAAAACGGAAGGTGGTTCAGAAATCATCGGATTTTGTTCAACGGAAGAAATCAACTCGTAATGCAGATAAACCCAAGCCGGATTATAGAGATGTAATAAGTCTGTTTGTCATCTTTTGTTTAATTTAATATAAGAAACTCTAATTTTGATTTTCATTTAAATCGCATGTATGGGCTGTTTGTTATTACGTGTTGTTTGTAGATGACAATTATGAAACTGAAAAAGCCCCTTGAAGGTCTTCCAATTCATGAACCAGAAGTCCCACCGGAGATTTTCTAAATGCAATTGTATTGATAACAGGGTCTTCCTAGGGACTTCTGCGAGACGCACTCGCCGAACATGATTGCACAAATTACTTTAGTCGATAAGTAAAGAAAGTCTTTGAGAGAACAAAACCCAAAGAAAGTCTTTAGTTGATAAGGAAACGAGTTTAAAACGAAATATCTTGCAGAGAAAACAAATTTAAGTGGTGGTTGGGCAGGTTTTTCCCAATATCACAAACTCATAGATGGAGACGCGTGTGTTTTTGAGAGAACAAAACCCACCGAAGTTTAAGGTGATTATACCAACTTTTGGTTAAACTCATGCTTGTAATACATTTTCTCTTCCCTTTAAGGATTTTAAGTATTTGTGTTTCAGTTTTATAATGCTGCATATTTTTTGATTGTCATTCCTTTATAGGTCGACATTATCAAGGCCATTGGTGTTTCTTACGGTGAAGAATAAGCAGAAGTATTTGCATCTCAAGCGACTTGATTGATACATGGAGCCGCCACCAGTACAGATAGTCTTTTTTTCTTTTTAATAGAACTAGTATTGTTAGTCGAACTGTGCCTAAAAATTTAAGCTATTCCAGTGACATCAAGTATTTTTTTCATTCTAGCTCATTTTGTAGATGTGTGATCGGTTGCTACAAAACATCTTTAAGGTGTTTTTTTGTCATGAATCCTGCTAGTTTTTAGTATTTTGTATTTAGAATTTCTGTTTTGCTTGGTTGTCAAGATATATGGAACCATTGCTTCGGTGCAAATGAGGGGAACTGTAAAAGGGACTTGGCACTCAAAAAATTAACAAAAGTTAGCCCTAAATTTGTCGTTAACAATCTCAAGTGGAATCATGAAGTCAGTATCCTTGAAGTCAAGAAATGAGAATGTCATGCTTTCTTAATTATCTGGTGTTTGGATTTATTCTCAACTGCACAATATTTGTCATTGCAGAAATTACAGTAAAAGAAAGATACTGACATTTTAACACATGATATTTAATTTTTTCCCACTGCAACTACGTCTACTAATCTCCAATACGGGAACCACCATTTTTGTTTCTTGAGAAGCAAAACAAAGAATAGACCCCAAAATCCAACTGCAAACCCCATGGAAACTATAGCATACAACAACAACTTATCTTTTGCATCTTCTTTATCATCTTCATTTGGAGAATCACTATCAGTAGCGCCAGTTCTCTGATCAGCCTCACAAGTATTATTTGTGTAGAAGACACACAACAAACTGTTGTTGAGATATGCTGAACCATCTCCACTCAATGTATCAAAGTGTGGTCCTCTTGGTATCCTACCACTCAAGTTATTGTAAGATAGGTTCAATCTCTCAAGAGAATTCATTGATGTTAAAGAGTTTGGGATATGACCAGTTAATTTGTTGAAACTCAAATCCAAGGATTCTAAACCATTCATGCTTCCAATACTTTGTGGTATAACGCTGGAAAAGCGATTGTGTGATAAATTAAGTGTGGAAAGCCCTTTTAGTAGACCAATCTCGTATGGGATATTTCCTTCAAGATTGTTACACGATAGATCAATCCCAGAACTATATGCATACAGTTTCTTAAACTGTAACATGACCCCTTTGATCACCATCTGCAATTGCAAATCGGTACCATTACCGTTTAGCAAAGATGCATCGTTAGGTCTACTTCTTAGCATCATTAAGTTTCCTATTTTCCTAGGAATTACCCCGGTTAGACTATTCCCTGATAAGTCTAATATTTGGAGTTCTTCCAAATGACTGAACTCTTGAGGGATTGATCCATTGAACTTATTTGACCTTAACGAAAGAATGCGTAAATGAATAGCCGAACCAAATGCACTGGGTATACTGCCTTCGAAGTGGTTATTTGCTAAGTTGAGAACTTGCAACTCTTGAAGTTTACTGATGAAGCTAAGAGGATTACCATCCAGAATGTTGTCATTTAGTTGAAGATATGACAATGATTGTTGGGCTTGGTCACTCCTTATGAGTCCAACAAGTGTGCATCCCCTTAACCATTTAAGGGAGCTAGGTAACAAGTGTCCTTGGCTATATGTTTTGTTTCCAAAACATCCAGGAGACTAACATACGGGTTTTTGTTCTTCATTTTTGAGAAGAAAGAGAAAGAGAGGAAGAAGAAAGAGAGTGAGTGAGGTAGAGAGATTAAACCACCAATTTTTGGTGAGATTGAAGCATCTTGAAGAGGAGAAGAAAGGGTTCTTGTTGAAGGATCTCTTGGTTGTTTTGGTGGAGAATTGATTGATCAATTTCCACATCTCTTCAAAGGGGAAAAATCTAGGGTTTGACAAACCCTAGTAGTAAGTATCTCAAATCACTTCTAATTCTTAAATTGATAGTGAATCTCATATTATATATGAATGAATTGTTGATCCATCCTTAGGGGTGAGTGTAATTAGGCAAATTGATATCCAAGTGCTATAGGCACCTTGAGGTTGTTGTTATCCCCAAATTTGGGAGAATTGTGTGTAACCCATTATTGTTATAGTGGAAGATTTGCCCGTGGTTTTTTACCCTTCACCTTGGAGGGGTTTTCCACGTAATTGCCGGTGTTGTGTGATTGCTTCTATATCGTCATAGTTTGTGTATTTCCGCATTGTGTTTCATTGCTCGTGTAGGTTTCGTATTGCGCATAGCGGCTCGGATTTCGTAAGCCTCCCCCAACAAGTGGTATCGAGCTTTTGGGTTGAGCTAATCTGTGCAATGGCGGAAGCTAGCACTAGTAATAGAATGGTCAATTTGACCGGTGAGAACTTTGTCATATGGAAGGCGAAGATGGAAGATTGGTTATATTGTAAAGATCTCTATGGTCCAATAGAGAGCAAGGGAGTAAGGCACTGAGGCGACAAGTGCGAGAAGATTGGAAGGTTACTAATCGAAAAGCGAGTTGGTTATATTCGTCGAGTGGATTGATGATAGCATTTTCATCATGTGGCTAGTGAGACACTAGCATATCCTTTGTGGACCAAGTTAGAGGAGATATATGATCAGCGGTCTCCTTGTGAAAAAGCTCTTCTATTCAAAAAGCTTGGAAAGGCGTGTTACAAGGAAGGGAGTTCAATGGCGCAACATTTAAATGAAATGAAGGGATCATGAATCAGCTTACATCTATGGACCTCAAAATTCTGAAGAGGTTCAAGCTTATTTGTTGCTAAATACTTTACCCAGACAGTTGGGAGCCATTGAGGAATTGTCTCGGTTATTACTGCTCCGGACAAGAAGTTGAACATGTTGTTGCAACTAGCGATTTTTTGAGTGAAGAAGTTAGAAGAAGGTCATTAGACTCATCTCATTGAAGCTCTTGTGACGAGAAAATCGGGGTAGAAGAAAAAGAGAAGACAAGTTGGCCGTAGCAAGTCAAGGGGTAAATCAAAGTCAGAAAGGAAGTTGAATGTTGGGCTTGTCATACGAGAGGTCATTATTCAAATGAATGCGGGAAGCCGAAGCAAGAACACAAGAAGGGAAAGGAAATGATAACCAAGACAATGGTGTTTAATTCTCTGTGACAAATGATGATATCATTGTATTCTCAGTTGTAATGATGTTTGTGTTAGTTTTGCGGGTTCGATTAGAATGGATAGTTGATTGAGGTGCATCTTATCATGCTACTCCTCATGAAGATGTATTTACCTCCTACAAGGCTGGTGACTTTGGGTCGGTCGGAATGGGAAACGGTGGTGTTGCGAAAATTGTAGGAATGGGTGATGTGAAGGTTGAGACCGGTGTTGGTTATGCGTTGGTTCTCGAAATGTGCGACATGTACCGGATCTTCGTTTGAATCTAATGTCACCGGGAGTGTTAGATGATGAAGGGTACAACAATCACTTGGGTGATGGCAAATGGAAGCTAAGCAAGGGCTCCATGGTTATTGCAAGAGGCAAGAAGTGTGGCACATTGTACAAGACACAAGTGAAGGTGTTGAAAGGTGAGTTGAATCTTGTTGACAAAGATTCAATCTCCGAGTTGTGGCATAGAAGACTTGGTCATCTTAGTGAGAAGGGAATTCAAATCCTCACCAAAAGACAAGTTTTGCCAAATGCCAAAGGTATGCAATTGGGTAAGTGTACTCATTGTTTAGTTGGTAAACAAACTAGAGTCTCTTTTCATAAAGCTTTACCCAAGCGCAATTACTGGTATTATTGATCTTGTTCATTCGATGTATGTGGACCTTTAAGGGTCAAAACACTTGGTGGTGCTGTTTATTTTGTTACTTTCATAGATGATGCTTCAAGGAAGGTTTGGTCATATGCAATCAAGACCAAAGATGATGTTGTTCTGTGTTCAAGATGTTTCATAGCATGGTGGAAAGAGAAAGCAGGTAGAACCTTGAAGTGCCTTCGTTCGACAACGGGGAGAGTACATTGGGCCACTTGAAGTGTATTGCAAGAGCATGGGTATACGTCATGAACAATCGATCAGAAGACTCCACAACATAATGGTGTTGCGAGAGAGGATGAACCGCACTATTCTTGAGAGAATAAGGTGCATGTTATCTCATTCAAGTTGCATAAGCATTTCGGGGTGAAGCAATGAATCTGCTTGTGTATTTGATCAATCGATCTCCTTCAAGACCGCTAGATGGAGAAGTAGCGAGAAAAGGTATGGAGAGACAAAGAGCCTACTTATGATCACTTGAAAGTGTTTGGTTGCAGGTCATTTGTTCATATCCCAAAAGATCGAGAGATCAAAGCTTGACGACAAAGCAAAGCGAGTGTGTGTTCTAGGCTATGGAACAGAGAAGTTTGGTTCTGATTTTGGGATCGAGTTGAGAAGAAGGTTATCGAAGTAGGGATGCGGTATTCCTTGAAGACCAGACAATTGAAGACTTTGAGAAGATTGAGATGCCAAAGCTTCAAGATGATATGACCTTGGATCCAAATCCAGTTGTTCCTACTCTTGAACAACATGATGATGATGTTGATGGTAATGGCAATGAAGATGAAGCTTATGAAGATGTTCCAGTGGGTGATGTTGAGCAAGAAGTGCAGCAACAACAACAACAGAAGCTGAGTTGAGAAGATCCAGCGAGGACCAGATTACCTTCAACAAAGTATCCACCACATGAGTATGTGATGCTCACAGATGCGGAGGTGAACCGAGTCTTATGAAGAAGCTCTTAGTGTTCTGAAAGTCAGAAGTGGTTGAAATCCATGAAAGAAGAGGTTGGCTCTTTAGATGAGAATGACACTTTTGATTTGGTTGACAAGCTTTGAGAACCAGAAAATTCGAAGAACAAGTGGGTGTACTGAGAATCAAGACTGAAGATGGTAACTCACAACCAAGGTACAAAGCACGCTTAGTTGTGAAGGGTTATGAGCGAGAGAAAGGGTGTTGACTTTGACGAGATTTTCTCACCGGTGGTGAGATTTTCTTCTATTCGGGTTGTCTTGGCAATAGCAGCTAGTTTGGATCTTGAGATAGAACAACTAGATGTCAAGACAGCATTTCTTCACGGTGAGTTGGAGGAAGATGTGTATATGGCACAACCCGAGGGTTTTGAAGTCAAAGGCAAAGAGCACATGGTGTGCAAGCTAAAGAAGAGTCTTTATGGTTTGAAGCAAGCTCAAGAAGATGGTACAAGAAGTTTGAATCGTTCATGAAGGAACATGGGTACAAGAGGACGGCTTGAGATCATTGTGTATTCATTCAAAAATTTTCTTGATGGTGATTTTCTTACTCTTTTTGCTATATGTTGATGACATGCTTATTGTTGGCAAAGATAAGAAAAAGATTGACGAGTTGAAGTCAGATCTGAGCAAGTCTTTTGCTATGAAAGACTTGGGTGCAGACAAAGCGTATTCTTGGCATGGAGATCACTCGTGATAGGAAGCGAGGAAGTTGTGGTTATCACAAGAAAGCTACATTGAGAAGGTGTTGCAAAGATTCAACATGGACAAGGCTGAGCGGTAAGTTGTCCACTTGCAAACCATTTTAAGTTAACTCGTGATCAATGTCCTGTGAATGATGTTGAGAAACGGAAGATGGAGAAAATTCCTTATGCGTCCGCGATTGGTAGTTTGATGTATGCAATGGTGTGTACAAGGCCGGATATAGCTCATGCGGTTGGAGTGGTAAGCGATTTCTATCAAATCTGCTATGGAGCATTGGGAAGCGGTGAAATGGATACTACGGTATTTAAGGGGTACTTCTAATATGTGTTTGTGCTATGGAGGTGACAAGCGAGAGTTAGTTGGTTACACAGATTGATTTGGCAGGTGCTCAAGGCAGTCTCAAGTCTACATCGGGTTACTTATTTACCTATGCGGGGGGAGCCGTGTCTTGGCAATCAAGTTACAAAAATGTGTGGCATTGTCTACTACGGAGGCGAGTACATTGCAGCTACGAGAGAGTTGCAAGGAGATGATATGGATGAAGAGGTTTGTTAGAGAACTCGGTGTGAAGCAACGAGAGGTTCATCGTTTCTTTGTGACAGCCAGTGCCATCCATCTCGGCAAGAATTCGAGTTTTCACTCGAGGTCCAAGCACATCAATATTAGGTATCGGTGGATACAAGAAGTTCTCGAGGAGAAGGTCTTGTATATTGAGAAGATCCATACGGATGACAACGGTTACGATATGATGACAAAGTCGCTACCAAAATACAAGCATGTGTATTTCTGCGACGGGCGAGGTTGGTGGTGACGGGTACCTTACCATAAGTCGTGAGGGGAGATTGTTGGGCTTGGTCACTCCTTATGAGTCCAACAAGTGTGCATCCCCTTAACCATTTAAGGGAGCTAGGTAACAAGTGTCCTTGGCTATATGTTTTGTTTCCAAAACATCCAGGAGACTAACATACGGGTTTTGTTCTTCATTTTTGAGAAGAAAGAGAAAGAGAGGAAGAAGAAAAGAGAGTGAGTGAGGTAGAGAGATTAAACCACCAATTTTTGGTGAGATTGAAGCATCTTGAAGAGGAGAAGAAAGGGTTCTTGTTGAAGGATCTCTTGGTTGTTTTGGTGGAGAATTGATTGATCAATTTCCACATCTCTTCAAAGGGGGAAAATCTAGGGTTTGTCAAACCCTAGTAGTAAGTATCTCAAATCACTTCTAATTCTTAAATTGATAGTGAATCTCATATTATATATGAATGAATTGTTGATCCATCCTTAGGGGTGAGTGTAATTAGGCAAATTGATATCCAAGTGCTATAGGCACCTTGAGGTTGTTGTTATCCCCAAATTTGGGAGAATTGTGTGTAACCCATTATTGTTATAGTGGAAGATTTGCCCGTGGTTTTTTACCCTTCACCTTGGAGGGTTTTTCCACGTAATTGCGGTGTTGTGTGATTGCTTCTATATCGTCATAGTTTGTGTATTTCCGCATTGTGTTTCATTGCTCGTGTAGGTTTCGTATTGCGCATAGCGGCTCGGATTTCGTAAGCCTCCCCCAACAATTGGAGCGACCTTAACAATTTTAGATTAGATATTGATTCTGCAATGGAACCCTGGAGATTATTTCTAGACAAGTCTAGCATCCTTAACAATTTTAGATTAGATATAGATTTTGGTATGGAACCTTGGAGATTATTTCTAGACAAGTCTAGCATCCTTATCAATTTTTGATTAGATATTGATTTGGGTATGGAACCATGGAGATTATTTCCAGACAAGAAGAGTGTCCTTAAGAATTTTAGATTAGATATTGATTTGGGTATGGAACCTTGGAGATTATTTCCAGACAAGTCGAGCGTGCTTAAGAATGTTAGATTGGATATTGCGGAATGGATATAACCTGTTATTGAATTTTCAAAGAGGACTAGAGATCGCAATTGGGAAAGATTGTAGATTGAAGAAGGTAATGACCCTTCTAACCGACACCAAGCAGCATAAAGGTTGACCAATAATGGCGCATTAGAAATTGAGTCTGGGATTGATCCAATTGGATTAGTATCTGATATGGAAAGTCTTTGAAGTTTAGGCCATTTATGTTGAAACATTCTAGTTAGGTCAGTACGAAGATAAGAATTACTGCTTACATCAAATTTTGTAAGTTGAGGAAGATAGGGAACTGAACCTTGTAGTCCACAATAGGATAAGTCAAGAATAGAAAGTGAAGTTAAATTCACTAGCTGTACTGGTATATGGAAATTTAAATCATAATTCTGACTCAATGTGAGTGAAGATAGACGAGAAAGATTGTAAAACTCATGGGTGGGAAACACTGTGCTTGATAGACCACAATAACTGAGATCAAGATCCATAAGATTAGAAAGATAGGAAATTGATTCAGCAAAATTCTTTTCGGAAGATGCCGCCTCATGTAAATCAATTCCTCTCAGTCTTAAGACCTTTAGATTTACTAACCCTCTTAACCATTTTATAGATGACAATTCTAAGCAAGAATCAGTAGAGCCACAAGATAAGTCGAGGTATTGTAAGGACGATAAGTTGGTTAATGATGTCGAAGCTGGACCAGAGAAGTTAGAGTCGGAGAGATCAAGATGCACGAGTTTCGTGAGAGAAAAAAATAGAAAGAGGATTTCCGATCCCTCAAAATTGTTGAAGGCAAGATCAACATACTCGAGATGACTAATGTTGACAAACGAGGAAGAGAATTTACCTTGTAATGCAGTATTTGGCAGTGGCACTTCAGAGAGATATTCACCAATGAGATAGTCATAAAAAGAATATCCATCAATGAGATACTCATTGTAGAAAGTTTCAAGGACAGTGTTACGGAGGTTTATGGAGATAACATGAGATGAATCACTGGAACATCCCACTCCGTGCCACTCACAACAGTTTCCATATCTGTTGTCATCTAGCCATGAAGATAAACGATTCGCAGGGTCCTCCAGTGAGAATTTGAAATCAAGGAGTGCTCTTCTTTCCTGTTCATGGCATCCGTGACAAGCTAATGACCACTGAGTGATGGTAATTAATAAAAAGAGAAAGAACTGCAGAAAGAGTGAATTCATAGCTAACTCTAACTCAAGTGTTTGCTGGATCAAGGGATGTGCAGAATGGCTTTGGTATGGACTGTATTTATAGCAATTCATTGCATTTTAAGCGTTACAACTCCAGCTTGTTCATTCAGTTTGAATTTTCCTTCACAACGACTAGAGCTTGACTTGGAAAATTATTGAATGTCCCTGCCTAGTGACATCAGGTCACAATAGCGTGCATTGTAAGTGTATCCATGATTGATGTGTTTGTTGAATTTTATTTTAGAGATAAGATTTGAGATTCCTGTGGACAAGTTCTGATGAAAGACTAATCCAACTATTAGTTTGACTTGAAGAACTACAAGTTCAGAGAACCTAATTATACTCGACCACAAAATTCGGAGAACCTAATTATACTCAACCACAAAACATTTCAACATACAAAACACAGTAAAACATACATACGTGATGCCGCTGGTATCTGCATTGGTGATGCCGCGGTTTGCTACTACATTATATTCAGCAAGCGTAAAGACCCAGGCACGACTGCACCGATCACCGGAATACACGGAGAAAAAAAAATGCATTCATCCATTTGATAAGAAACCTTCATCGATTTTGGTGGTCATTAGCATGGTTTTATCTGTCAAAATCTGTTAATATAAGAGATCATGGTGTGTGGAATCAACCATTATGCCTTTCATTTTAAGGAGTTCGGATGCCGGAAGCAGAGTCAGTTCCAGAGTTTTAAATAAACTGTTTTCTTTCAAAAAAAAAATTGACTTTTCTTTCTTCTAGAAGTCATTTAAAAATGGGGTAGGATCCGTTTACATGGTCATAATCTTCACATAGCACAATGTTTTCTACCGAGCTTAACCAACAATGAATTTGAAGCTAAATATTTGGTGATATATTTTCTTTTATAAGTCGCTACATTCCAAACAAAAATGAGAGCATTCCGAGAAGTATAAAACCACCATCAGGGGCTAAACTAATTTAGAAGCTATAAACCTTTTTAGTGACTCTTTTGGACAGGTTATAAACTTTACAAAGTCAGGTTTATTCTTTAGCCAGAGAGTTCATAGTAAACATCAAGGAATAATAACTAGGCTCATTAAAATAAGGAAAATCAATATTAAAGATACACACTTAGGAGTCCCCCTATTTGTTGATAGGTCAAAATTGAAATCTTTTGATAACATAATTGAAAATATGGAACAAAGATTCAAAACTTGGCTAGATTTTTGGTCGGGGAAAAACACAAACTCCAAAGGCATTTACATAAAGGCCTTTGATTTTCTTTGTAACCCTATTAACCAGGGAGGTCTGGGGTTTAAAGAAGCTAATAAGGTCAACCAAGCTATGATTAGTAGGATAGCTTGGAGATTAGTTAGCAAACCAGATGACTTATGGTAAAAAATATTAAAGGGAAAATACTTTAAGACGACAAGGGATTTACACTCAAAAAAGAAGTCTTCAGCTTCTTGGATTTGGAAGTACATGATGCAGGGAATAGAACATATAAAGAAATACAGTTCCTGGGAAGTAGGAGATGGATTTTCTATCAACCTTTAGGACGACAAATGGATACCAACTAGGGACCAACCTCTGGCTAATTCAACTACCATATTTTCCAATATAACACTTGTGTCTGATTAGATCAATCATGACACAAAGAAGTGGAATGAATCATTGTTGTACTCTTTTTCGATAGTTCTTCAGTTTCTGAAATTTTGAATATCAATCTTTATACCAACAACACTGAAAATTTGAAAAAACATGAACTAAAATGGATGCTCACTAGAAATGGTGAATTCTCTGCCAAATTTCTTTATGCTAAATTTCTCAATCCTCTGGGATCAGTTTCTACTGAGACTAAAAGATTTTGACAGGGTCTTTGGCGAATGGATACTTCCCAAAGAATAAAGCTTTTTATTTGGAAGTGTTTGCAAAACACTCTTCCAACAAGAGAAAAATTAGGCTCAATTATGGATGTGGAAACTCAGTTTTACACCAGTGGTTGGAGATACTCTTGTAGCTGCTGGCGTATTCACTTTTTTTCTTTCAGCAATGATGGACACCCGCACGAGTGCAATTCAGGCGACTGATCACTAGAGGAGCCATTATCTTAAATGACTGACAAAATCATTTTTGTTGGATTGTCTCTTATAGCTCAAATCTAAGAGTAGAATACTGATAACAGTTGGTAAGAGCCATTATCTTTAACGAGATTTCACATTTTTTAATTATTTTGAGCAGTGGCATTGAAATTATGTTTTATTCTAACATTTATTTGGGTTCTCTGAACTAAGCTACAATTTTCTTCATGTTAACATTTATTCAATCTCTAGTCATCGTCACCTATACTACTTATACTAGACTGGTTTGCAATCAATCAATAAAACAAAGGAGAAAAGAGGTTTACAAATTTTCTAAAGCATCACCATATGTTGGAAGACTGGTTTCCATCAAGCCATTCAAGGGACCTCCTTTACTGCTGCCTCAATCTTCACTTTCTCATCTGATTCTCGTTCTCCTGGGTTTTCTTACACAACTCTCCAATATGTTTCTGGGATTGTAGTTGTTTCCTTGAACTTCTTCAGAACAATGTTACATAAAAAGTGCATCTGCTTGTAGCTTTTGCGCAGCTGTTGTGAGTTGTCTTTTAATCCACCTCCATTTCAGGATTCTTCTCTTACTTGTCCTGCATTGCTTGACAAAAACTTGTTCTTCCACTTATTTGACTTCTTGATGATTGATTCTGGGTTTTATTCCATTCACAACGCTGTACAAGTGCGGCAAACAATGCCCATATGTCCCCTGCAGAATTTCAAGCTTCATTGAAGGATCCTAACCAAACAAATTTTGAGAGGAAAAACCATTAAGGTTCCTTTCCCATTTTCTTTCTCTGCGGCCAAATTTAATTCATCTAATTTCTTACTGATATGTCTGCTAGCTATTTCTTTCATTATATTCCTAAATTCAAGCTGCGATGTGACCCTAATGTTGCCGTCGCTTCAAATATAAGTAAGGAAGTTTCTACTTGTGGAAGTTGTGATGACATCTATCTTGAGTTGGAAATACACAGTCAATTGAGGAAGTGGTTCATCAAAAATGTTGATTTCCCTGCGGAAGAAACACTAAAGTATCAACAATACATATTTTGAAACCGTCATATTTGTATGGGACATCAATTCACTACATAACTGGAATTCACCATAACGCAAAGAGATTACTGTCAAGAGTATATAAGAACCGGATAACAAACCTATCTATATCCTTTCTTATGTAAAAACAAAAGTATATAAGTTTGTTATTGTTGTCATCTGTAGTAACACTTAATGGAAGCAACCCAAAAAACAGCGCAACCTAAAAAACAGCGCAAGCTAACACAAGTTTTACATAAACCGTTTAAAACAGTGAAACGAAACAGAACCAAACCTGTTATCCCTGACCAATAGTTTACTCAAAGGAAGAGAATTCCTGGTGCTAAATTTGTTGTTAACAATCTCAAGTAGAATCATGAATTCAATATCCTTGCAGTCAAAAAATGAGAATGTCATGCTTGTTTAATTATCTGGAGTTTGGGTTTAAGCTCAACTGAACAATATTTGTCATGGAAGAAAAATATAGACATGGTAAAAGATTTAGTATCATTTATTAACATTTTAGCACATGATATTTAATTTTTCCACATACAATTAGCGACTTCCACTGCAACCACATCTACTAATCTCCAATACGGGAACCACCATTTCTGTTTCTTGAGAAGCAAAACAAAGAATAGACCCCAAAATCCAACTACAAACCCCAAGGAAACTATAGCATACAACAACAACTTATCTTTTGCATCATCTTTATCATCTTCATAACCTTCATTTGGAGAATCACTATCAGTATCCTTAGTTCTCTGATCATCCTCGCAAGTATTATTTGTGTAGAAGCCACACAACAAACTGTTGTTGAGATATGCTGAACCATCTCCACTCAATGTATCAAAGTGTGGTTCTCTTGGGATCCTACCACTCAAGTTATTGTAAGATAGGTTCAATCTCTCAAGAGAACTCATTGATGTTAAAGAGTCTGGGATATGACCAGTTAATTTGTTGAAACTCAAATCCAAGGATTCTAAACCATTCATGCTTCCAATACTTTGTGGTATAACGCTGGAAAAGCGATTGTGTGATAAATTAAGTGTGGAAAGCCCTTTCAGTAGACCAATCTCTTCTGGGATATTTCCTTCAAGATTGTTACACGATAGATCAATCCCAGAACTATATGCATACAATTTCTTAAACTGTAACATGACCCCTTTGATCACCATCTGCAATTGCATATCGGTACCATTACTGTTTAGCAAATATGCATCCTTAGGTCTACTTCTTAGGATCATTAAGTTTCCTATTTTAAAAGGAATTACCCCGGTTAGACTATTCCCTGATAAGTCTAATATTTGGAGTTCTTCCAAATGACTGAACTCTTGAGGGATTGATCCATTGAACTTATTTGACCTTAAGGAAAGAATGCGTAAATGAATAAGCGAACCAAATGCACTGGGTATACTGCCTTGGAAGTGGTTATTCGCTAAGTTCAGAACTTGCAACTCTTGAAGTTTACTGATGAAGCTAAGAGGAGTACCATCCAGAATGTTGTCATTTAGTTGAAGATATGACAATGATTTTAGTTGTTGAAGCTCATTTGGAACATTTCCCGTGAGGTTATTGTTGCCGAGGTTTAGAGATAAAAGATTACGTGAGTACCCTATACTAGTAGGTATAACCCCGAAAAGTTCATTGCCAGCTAGATTGATGGAATAAAAACTAGAAAGTCGTTTTCCATAATCTGTTGAGATTTCACCAGTGATTTTATTATATGATACATCAAATGTTGAATAAGTATCAAACGCTTGCGGTGGAAGAGGCAGTCGACCATGAAGTTTGTTGTTTGACAGATCAAAATTTGTGAAATTGAGTTTGGAGAAACAATTAGGAATAACTCCTGTTAGGTGATTATGAGACAAGTCCAAATACATCAGATTACTCAATTTACAGATTGATTTGGGTATGGAACCTTGGAGATTATTTTCAGACAAGTAGAGCGTGCTTAAGAATTTTAGATTAGATATTGATTTTGGTATGGAACAGTTGAAAACATTGAAAGACAAGTCTAGCGTCCTTAAGAATTTTAGATTAGATATTGATTTGGGTATGGAACCATGGAGATTATTTCTAGACAAGTCGAGCGTCCTTAAGAATTTTAGATTAGATATTGATTTGGGTATGGAACCTTGGAGATTATTTTCAGACAAGTGGAGCGACCTTAAAAATTTTAGATTAGATATTGATTCTGGAATGGAACCCTGGAGATTATTTCTAGACAAGTCTATCATCCTTAACAATTTTAGATTAGATGTTGATTCTGGAATGGAACCTTTGAAAGCATTGAAACACAAGTCGAGCGTGCTTAACAATTTTAGATTAGATATTGATTTGGGTATGGAACCATGGAGATTATTTCCAGACAAGACGAGCGTCCTTAAGAATTTTAGATTAGATATTGATTTGGGTATGGAACCATGGAGATTATTTCCAGACAAGTCGAGCGTGCTTAAGAATTTTAGATTGGATATTGAGGAATGGATATAACCTGTTATTGAGTTTCCAGAGAGGTCTAGAGATCGCAATTGGGAAAGATTGTAGATTGAAAAAGGTAAAGACCCTCCAAACCCACAATCAGAAACATCAAGGCTGACCAATAATGGCGCATTGGAAATTGAGTCCGGGATTGATCCACTTGCATTAGTTTGTGATATGGAAAGTCTTTGAAGTTTAGGCCATTTATGTTGAAACATTCTAGTTAGATCAGGACGAAGATTAGAATTACGACTTACATCAAATTTTGTAAGTTGAGGAAGATAAGGAACTGAACCTTGTAGTCCACAAAAAGATAAGTCAAGAATAGAAAGTGAAGTTAAATTGACTAGCTGTACTGGTATGTGGAATTTTAGATCATAATTGCCAATCAATGTGAGAGAAGATAGACGAGAAAGATTGTAAAACTCATGGGTGGGAAAAACTGTGCTTGATAGATTACAATAACTGAGATCAAGATCCCTAAGATTAGAAAGATAGGAAATTGATTCAGCAAAATTCTTTTCGGAAGACGCCGCCTCATGTAAATCAATGCCTCTCAATCTTAAGACCTTTAGATTTACTAACCCTCTTAACCATTTTATAGATGACAATTCTAAGCAAGAACCAGTAGATATAGACTATATTTCTCTAGCTATAGAACCACAAGATAAGTCGAGGTATCGTAAGGACGATAAGTTGGTTAATGGTGTCGAAACTGGAGAAGAGAAGTTAGAGTAGGAGAGATCAAGATGCACGAGTTTGGTGAGAGCAGAAAATAGAAAGGGGATTTTCGATTCCTCAAAATTGTTGAAGGCAAGATCAACATACTCGAGATGACTAATGTTGACAAAGGAGGAAGAGAATTTACCTTGTAATGCAGTATTTGGCGGTGGCACATCGTAGAGATATTCATCAATGAGATACTCATAAAAAGAATATCCATCAATGAGATAGTCATTGTAGAAAGTTTCAAGGACTGTGTTACGGAGGTTTATGGAGATAACATGAGATGAATCACTGGAACATCCCACTCCTTGCCAATCGCAACAGTTTCGATATCTGTTGTCATCTAGCCATGAAGATAAACGATTCGCAGGGTCCTCCAATGAGAATTTGAAATCAAGGAGTGCTCTTCTTTCCTGTTCATGGCATCCATGACAAGCTAATGGGCACTGAGTGATGTTAATTAATAAAAAGAGCAAGAAATGTAGAAAGAGTTTACTGAAAGAATTCATAGCTAACTCTAACTCAAGTGTTTGCTGGATCAATGGATGTGCAGAATGGCTTTGGTATAGACTGGCTTTTATAGCAATTCATTGCATTTTAAGCGTAAGAACTCCATCTTGTTCAATTATCCCAAATCAGTTTGAATTTTCCTTCACAACGACTAGAGCTTGACTTGGAAAATCATCAGTTAGCTAATTTTTCTTAGTGCGTGTCCCAGCCCATGATTGATATGTTTGTTGAATTTTCCTTCAGAGATAAGATTTGAGATTCCTGTGGACAAGTTCTGATGAAAGACTAATCCAACTACAAGTGGTGAAACGTGATCCACAAAATTCAGAGAACCTAATTATACTCGACCACAAAATTCGGAGAACCTAATTATACTCAACCACAAAACATTTCAACATACAAAACACAGTAAAACATACATACTTGATGCCGCGGTTTGATACCCCATTATTTTCAGCAAGCGTAGAGGCCGAGGTGTTTGCTTCACCGCGAATTGGCCAAGAGCCATATATTTCAACGCAGTCCTAACCAATGACTATCTACTATTAAACACTTTCTTTGCCTAATCATTTATAGCAATTGAGACTTGAGCATTTTTGAGTTAAACAAATTGTACGGAGTACAAGAAGGCTTACAATCACACTGATTGTATCTCTTAAGCACAATTCAACATAATGAGAATGACTAAGACTATGCATGTTTAATTATCTTCTTATCCTCATCCCTAAGATTATATCAAAAAGGTCCTAAGTCTTTCAAGTCAACGTTCTCATTCAGTGCATGTTTTAGTGTAGTTAATCACATCTATGTTTGTATCAAGTATAAGCATATCATCAACATACAAGCATACAATCACACAGGCATCCTTAACAAGTTACTTGTCAGATTCATTAACTTAAATCCACTACACATTATTACATGATCAAATTTTCCATGTCACTATTTATGTGCTTATTTGGAATCATACAAATATTTGTTCAACTTACAAACTTTGTTTTCATAACCTTTCACTACAAAGTCCTAAGGTTGTTCTATGTAAATTTCTTTATCTAATTCACAGTTTGAGAAAGCTATCTTAACATCCATCTGATGTACCTCCAATTTGTTGGGATCTTGCAACAATTAACAGCACGTTAGATGTATCAAAAATAATATGTAAGAACTAATCCAAGACAACTCTACCGAAATAACTTGACGAAGGAAGAATCACAGGTTCAACAAGTTGTCCTTAACACATTAGTTCGCGGGTATACTCGAGTTGAGTAATGTTAAACCCCTCACAGCGAATATGTGTCCAGGATAAGACTGCCTGATATAACTTGAGTTAGCACAACACAAGTTACCCTTTCTTCGAACTCAGCAACGGGGATGGAAGTAAAACCGAATGGAGAAAACCCTATAATAAAAGAAGAATTTTTCTATGTGTTGAAAACAAAATTTCGAGTTGTATTTATAGGAAAAGATACTTGAGAATCAAGTTAGGTTTTAGGTTTTCTTCAAAAACGTGTAAAAAGAATTTACCATAAATAAAACTCTTAAAATATTTTTGGAATCAATTTCCTAAAGAAAAACTCGCCAAAAATAAATCCGAGTAGAAGAGAAACTTGGTGCATGGCATATGCGCATATCGCATGGGTAAAAATATGTATTTACAACATATCCACCCGCTCCACCCACAATGTTGTTTTACAACATATCCATAAGTATATGGTTATATAGTGGAGCTCCTCTTTAGTTTTCCACAATGTGGGACTAAAGGTTCCACTTCATTCACCCAAAAATGAGTGAGTATCCTTAGACCCTTAGGTCATTAGATCAAACCACACCAAGACCAAAAAACTTATTAATTAAAACTCATTTTTCTCCAACAAAACACACACAAAAAAGGCCTAGTTTCAAACTGCAACTTTTTCTCCACTAGCTGGAGACGACAAAAAAATTAAGAACATAGCTATATTTAATCCAAACGACTTGGAGAAGCAAAATTAAAAAAAAAAATTAATAAAAAATTAAAGGGAAGTGAAAGAATATTTTTTAACTAGATTTTGTGCCCGTGCTACCTACCGGGCGAACCCGAAAACCATCTAACCATCAATTTTTTCTTCTAACCATTTTTTTGGTTCGGTGTGATGTGGCTTCGCCTGGTCCGATCGTGCATTTTTTATTTGGTGTTGTGGGACTTCGTCCTGTCCCCGTCGCGATACATTTTGATTTGGTGTGCGTTTGGTTTCCCCACATCCTATGTCGATGCATTTTTGATTTTGTGTGGTGAGGCTTCGCCTCGCCCCAATCTTGAATTTTTTTATTTACTACGCACCGGGCACATTAAACTCATTCTCCTTTCATGTATACCGTAGAGTTGATTATGTTATTGTCTTTAGTAGGTAGTGCATTAGTTGTAAACGCCTACAACCAATTGCCACCAAAAGAACAATATTTGTTCTAGAGTTGATTACGTTACTATTCACGAAAATACTATTCACCGAAGGTTGCTTTTCCTCAGAGAAGATTAGAATAGGGTTATGTGAAGAAAAAGATTGAAGATTAGGGTTGGTAAAGAATAAGAAAAAGTTTTTGAGGCTAGGGTTTGTGAAGAAGAAAAGTTTTTGAGGCTAGGGTTTTAGATAGAGAGATCGTTCTGGCTCTGATACCATGAACGATTATGAAAGCTCTCTTAACCTTCTTAGGTTTATGAGGCATATATTTATAGTGTTGTATACACCCGTATTAGGGTTACAAGACATAATGGACTTCTAAGTACATGGACTTGAATATACATACGGACTGGACTTACATATATATTCTATAGATCTTGTGTAAGTGCTTAACCCGAAGGACGTCCTTTTCCCTGACATGTTGGGATTTAGTAATTTGTGACATAGTGCCATAGAGGGGGTAGACTTCAGTGCGTTAGGAATAGGCTTGCCTGCCAGCATTCAAGTGTTAATTTGCAACCTTAATGCCTAAGGCTATGAGTTGGTGTGATTAGAAAAAACTTATATTTTGGGGAAAATGTTGGTTGTGGTGATCAAATGAGTAGCAACCTTAATGCCTAATGCCTAAGGTTGCTACTCATTTGATCACCACAACCAACATTTTCCCCAAAAGATAGAGAAAAATCTTATCAGTGTTCGCTTGGCCAGGGACCAATAGTGCCCCATTTTCCCACTTTCCACTCCATCTTTTAGACTTCTAGCGTGAATGACGCCCAGTTAGTCCCTTCTCCACCGAAAACCAACCCTCTTTAATAATCCACGTCAAAGATGAAGAACGTTTGCCACCGGCGAGTACAACTACTGTTCCTTGTGCTCCTCCTACTAAGAGGATGAGTCCTGTTCCATCTCCTGGAAGGAAGAGTGCAGCTTGTAAAGATGAAATGAAAATTCATCACAACGCGTCCTCATCTTCTACAAGTTTCTCATCGTAGTCTTCCTTCTGGCACTCTGGTCTCGTCAAAGCCATTCAAGGGCCTCCTATACTGCTGTCTCAATCTTCACCGGCTCATCTGATTCTCATTGTCCTGGATCTTTCATACCTTTCCAAGCTATTTCTGGCATCCATCTTTTCCTTGAACTTCTTCAGAAATATGTTACATAAAAAGCGTAGCTGCTCGTAGCTTCTGCTCAGCTGTTGCTAGTTTTCTTTTAATCCAAGCAGGCATTGAAGGTCCGTATGGCCTCACCAGTAATCCAATTTTCACTTACATAAAGCTCCAATCTGCAATGTGTCCCTAGTGTTTCCGTCTATTCAATTCCAAGGATGGAAGTTGTGATGCCATCTATCTCGAGTCAATTGAGGTCTCAGTGGTTCATCAAAAGTGTTGATTTCCCTGCACAAGAAAAGCTAAGTATCAAACATACAATACATATGTTGAACATCAAAATTCACAAGATATGTGGGTTTCTCCAAAAAGCAAAGAGATTGCTGTCAACAATCACAACACTTCAAGAATCAGTTAACCAACCTATACACATCCTTTCTTATGAAGAAGAGAACAACAGCACAACCATATAAGTTTGTTGTTGTTGTCACCTGGACTAACACTTGAATGGAAGCAACGTAAAAAGAGCACAAATGTTGGCACCATTTTATCAGATGGACTACCCACAATGTATACACACCACACCTGTGAGAAAAATAGCAAGCAATGACTCTTAGACAGAAGCAAAGCAATTGAGAAGGGAGAACCATCCGACTGGAAAAACATATCAAATTTCAAGATTTTTAACTGAATCCATTCATTTGACACACAGACATAGAAATTTGTACATCTTAATAACAAAAGGTTAAACATTTTAACATTATGATTAAAGCTGTTAAAATTGAAGCAAAAACAAATACCAGAAAATAAATTGAAATTTCAAAATTCAGGATTTTTAACTAACTCAATTGATTTAACACACACAAACATACCATGTTCTACATTTTAATATTTATAAACATCAGACATTTTAACATTATGATCACCGCTGTAAAAACTGAAGCAAGAATCCCCCAAAAAACAATTGACATTTCAAAAATTTTGAACCCAATCAGTGTACCTTCACAAGTATCAACTTCAGAAAGTCCCAGATGCTTCGCTTCCTATGAATGTGAAGACAGACATCACCGAGGGTTCTTGAGCCTTCTTCGAAGCCAATTCCTTGTAGTGTGTTTTTGAGAGGATAAGTCATTATGACAACCACACATCCTTGATTCTCAAGATCCACATCAAAATCCATCTTTGATTGAACACAAAAATCAAACTGAAAGTGTTTTGGTTGGAGATTTGGAGGAGACTGAAAACCAGAGAGTGATTTTAAGAGAAAACGGCGCAGAAAAGAAGCTGAGTGAGAAATGGGATCTCCTCCTCTACCGAGTAGTGTGTATTTATAACAAGACCTTTTCCTAAACCCTAGGCCCTTCATCCATTTGATAAGAAACCTTCATCAATTGAGTAAATTAAACCAAACAAGAATCATTCCAAGTTATTTATGGAATCTATCATTATTTTTGTTGTGAATTTTGAATTATGTCTTAGAGCATACCCGGTCAATTTTAGGTATAGCATAAAGCTATTTATGCCAGGAATGGCAAAGATACCATTTGAATCGAATTTAGCTATTGCTAAATTTAGTCAAGCGGGGACTTAAACTCTACACACAGATAGCTATTGCGGACTGTAAAAGGAGCTTGGCCAAGAGCCATATAGTTCAACGCAGTCCTAGCCAAACACTATCTTTTGCTAATAAATGTACAAAATCACTTTCTAATGCAGAAATCTGAACAAAATCAGCATTCTTAAGTTTAAAGAAAAAGTTATACAAACACACATATAAGGCCAGGTTTAAACCAGTATCCTTTTCTTCACTGGATGGATATGACAAAAGTTCAGAACATACCTAACAAATGTTTTACATAAACCTTTTAAAACCGTGAAACTAAACTGAAAAGAATTACACAAGTCCAAAAATTAAAGTGCTCATAGAATTTCTTTCAATCCCATGAATAGGGACTTTAGAGATAATAGATTGTGTTCCATTCTTTTTTTTTTTTTTATAGAGGAAAAAGAAACAAGATACAGAAAAACTAGCGGGGGAGGCTATCTTCCATGACCCAAACAGATTGGTCATGAATAGATGTTCCTCGTTTTGCCAAAATTGCTAAGTTCTTGTGTTTCACGGATTGTAAATCCTTACATAATATAGTACTAAAACTGTTAAAAGTTTTCAAAAGATTTTCCATGGCTTGATTTGACCTCCAGTTTGTTGTTCTTCGATAGCCTTGCATAATTTTGTTAACCTTCGGGTTGTTTCCCAGCAGATTGATCTCCTTGCAGTTGAGGTTAGCAACCCATTCCAAAGTCTGCAAAGCTGCTATACAGTCCCCTTCCTCCTTGTTATGAACTCTGATAGTGTTGCTTCTTTCTCCAATGATTCGACCTATGTTATCATAAATAATGGAGCCGATTCCTGTTAGTTCTGTGATTCTGTCATAGTGAGTGTTGTAGGCAAAGGTAGGCCAGTTGGGATTTAACAGTTGTTGAATTTTTAGACGAGATAGGGTATGTGGTTTGGATTTTTGGATGGGGACTCGTGTGGGTGGACTGGAGATGGTGCATGGTTTGGTTTCCAGTTATCATGGGATCCGGGTCAGTATGTTGGAAAATGCAGGCGCATCTGGCTTTCCAGATAAACCAGGATATAGTGGCACAAAGCTCTGGACAATCACCTAGAGGGGTGCTGTCATGGTTTGCAGAAAACCATGAGTCGCACCAGCTAGAGATTGATTGAAAAGAGATAGCTATGTTGGCCAACTTCATGTTACAGCAAGCCCAAACATCTCTGGTGAAAGAGAAATTTAGAAAGATATGTTCTTGAGTTTCTATCTCGTTATTGCACATTTTACATGTGGGATCGATATGGGAAACATATTTAGACATATGACCACTAAGGGGAAGAATGTTAGATTTTAACCTCCAAGCGAAGTGTTGGATTCTCGGGATAACTTTGAGCTTCCAAATATTGCTGGAAGTTTTATCAATGGGTTGTTGGTCTTTGTTGTCTAACACCTGGTAAAGGGATTTGGGAGTGAAGATACCTTGTTCATTATGGTTCCATCTTAAAGTGTCTGGATGACCGGTATTGGGAGAGATTTTTAGGACGCTTGTAACTTGACTCGGAGTTAGAAAAGTGTATAGAAGAGGGACATTCCACTTCTCCCCAATGAGAAGATGAGCCACCAGATAAATTCCATTTGCATCAGCATCCATTTTGGCAGGGTCTAGGGGTTTCATTTGGTCTTCTAACCAAATATCTTTCCAAATGCTAATACTATATCCATCCCCCACTTCCCATGTGCAGTGTTGTTTAAGGATCATGAGTCCTTTATGAACACCTTTCCAGGCCCAGGAAGCACTCGAACTACAAGTAAAGTGGAACGGATTGGTGAAAGAGAAATACCTAGATTTCATGTTTCTAGATCATAAGGAGTTTGGCTGAGTGAAAAGTCTCCAACCATTTTTTGTTATAAGGGATAAATTCATTTTCTCAAGGTCTTTTATTCCATTTCCTCAATTTTCCTTATCTTTGCAAAGGCCTTTCCATGCCTTAATATAAAAACCTTTTCTACCAGCCACCTTACCCCAACAGAAATCGCGCATAATTCCAGTAGCTTTCTTGGTAATAGTTTTAGGGAGAATGAAACTAGACATTGTGTAAACCGGGATAGATTCGAGAGTAGTTTTGGTTAGAACTTCCCTTCCAGCTGGGGAGAGACTTCCTTTCCATCCTTTAGTCCTCCCACCCATTTTATCTAAGACACCGTCGAAGCACGCTAATTTCGATTTATTAGTAAAGAGGGGAGCTCCTAGGTATTTGTCGTCTAGGGAGATTTTCTTAACCTGAAGAATATCGATAATCTTTTTACCAAAAATATTGGTAACTTTTGGAGAGAAAAAAATGCCAGATTTGAAAAAATTGATCATTTGACCCGATGTCTTACCATACGTTTCGAGAGTTTTCAGCAGACCCTTACTATGTTTGATAGAAGCTTTCCCAAAAATGAGGCAGTCGTCAGCAAAAAGTAAGTGGCTTATACAAGGACTTTTGGGAGATATTTTAAAACCAGATATGATTCCCCTGTTTTCGGCATTAGCCAAGGATCTTGAGAATGATTCCATGACTATTATGAAGAGATAAGGAGAAATGGGATCTCCTTGTCTCAACCCTCTAGTGGGTTTGAAGGAGTTAGTTGGGATTCCATTGATGAGAATCTTAGCAGAGTTAGTGCTAATGCATTGGAGGATGAGATTACACTACCTTTCCGAGAAACCCATTTTTTCCAAGATAGCAACTAGGAAGAGCCATTCAACTCTATCGAAAGCTTTCGCCATGTCTATCTTTAGGCCCATGTACCCCTGTTTGCCTTTCTTTTTCCTCATAGCATGAATAATTTCATGGGAGACCACAACATTATCCGAAATTTTTCTTTTCCTGACGAAAGCATTTTGATAAGGAGAAATCAGAGTTTCAAGATGAGGTTTAAGACGGTTGGCTATGACTTTAGAGATAATTTTGTAAACAATATTACAGAGGCTGATGGGTCTATAGTCGCTCGGTGTAGTGGGATGTGGAAATTTCGGGATTAAGGAAATGAAGGTCTGGTTCAATTGTTTGAGCATGTGTCCATTAGAGAAAAACACTTGAACAGTTTGGATAATATCAGGACTAACCAAACTCCAATTTTTTTGGAAAAAACATGCCGGAAAACCATCCGGACTCGGACTAGCATTAGGAGGCATTCCGAATAGAGCAAGTTTGATCTCAGGTTCTAAGGGAGGAGACATAAGATCCAGATTATCCTCAGTCGTGATGACAGTAGGAACGAGATTAACAATGTCATAGTTAATGACGGGAGAGGAGGTGGAGAGAAGCTCACTGAAATGGGTAGTAAGGCATTGGATGATTTGAGATCTACCCTCCATCCTTATATTGTTAGAAGAGTAAAGCCCATCGATGTTGTTACGTCTAGTTCTGTTGACCACATTTTGGTGAAAAAACGTCGTATTCCTATCTCCTACTTCTATAAACTTTTCTTTTCCCTTGACTTTTAACATCTCTTCTTCTTACTCATAGAACTTTTTGAGGTTTGCTTTCGTGCTAATAAGGAGCGGATCATCTAATCTGTTGACTGGATTTGCTAGAAAGTCTTTTAGGGTGGTGGATAGTTTCCTGATATTAGTTTGGATGTCTCCAAATTGGAATTTATTCCATTTTTTCACTTCACCTTTAACATTTGAAAGGTTACTGACCAGCCTAAAAGCATGAGAGCCAGCAGTAACAGAATCCCAACTTTTTTCTATCACTTCTCTACAACTTTGTTCTTCTAGGAAAAGGCCAAAAAACTTGAAGGGTTTGAAACTAGGGTGGGGTTGAGTATCGGTTTTAAGTAAGATCGGGGTGTGGTCTGATCCTATGTGGGGAAGATGGAGAACTTTAGAAGTATGAAAAATGGTAGACCAGCTGCCATTGGCCATACCTCTATCTAGTCTTTCTTCTATGTGTTTTATGCCTGATTGTTGGTTAGACCAAGTATAGGGAAAACCTACAAAACCTATGTCACTCATCCCTAAGTTATTGAAAATGGAATTGAAGAAAGTTATGCTAGCCTTATTAGGGGTTTTTCCACCTCTCTTTTCATGGGGGGATAAGATCATATTCAAGTCACCTATAATCAACCAGGGTATTGAGATGACAGGGGACATTTTCCGGACTAAAGTCCAACATTTTTCTTTCTTTTCTGGGTGAGGGGATCCATACATGCAAGTAAGCAGCCATTCAGACTTGGTCTTTTTAGTCCAAACCAGACAATCAATTTGATTTTCATCCTGGTGGATTATATCTAGTCTCGTATTGTTATCCCAACAAACTACTAATCCACCACTCTTCCCAATTGGTGGTTCAATGCACTTGTTATGGTAGAGGTTGTGATCTATGATTTTTGCTACAAAGTGACTGTGATGTTTAGTCTCGGATAAGAAGACGATATTAGGGTTAGAATCCTGAAGTAACTTAGCTAATTGTTGTTTAGTATCCTTGGATCCTAGGCCTTGACAATTCCAAGAAAGAATACTAATGAACTGCCAGAAATACGATATGGAGGGATAAGAGAAAGTGGGGAGGTTTTTTTTGTAGAAGATGTTGGTTATACTTGGTGCTAGAATAGAAATCTAAAGACCCTATGTAATCATACAATATTGTCAGTTGGAAAGCATGAAAGTAGATTTTTAAATTATTACGGTATTCAAAATTTCTAGTGTATATACGAATGGAAATGTGTACCCAGGGCCGGACCTGAGATACCGATTCCCCGAAGTAAATCAAAGAAATGATGCCCCTATATAGGCTATATACAAAATAAAATAAAATTGTTAGATCATTTTCTTAACACCATAAATAAATTAAGCACAAATTTATTTCATTAAATCATGATTATAAATGTAATATTATAAAGAGATGAACTAAGAAGAAAAACAAAATTTACTGATTAGGTGTAAAAACGGCTCTTCGGGCATTTTCCGAAGCAAAGTCTCTAATAATAGGCTTATAATCAAGTAATTCAGCTATTTCTCTTTCAATGGCTATCATAGCCAATCCATTTAACCTCTCTTGTAGCATTGTAGATCGAAGATATGTTTTGATTAACTTCAATTTGGAAAAGCTTCTTTTTGCGGGTTGCTTTCTTTTAAGACCTGAAGGCATACCTACAAATCAATTGTCAACGAAATCATCACATCAATTGTCAATTAAATCTAAACATAATATTAATTTATAAAGTAATACATTTTCCATATAAGAATCATTGTAAATTTATAATCAATGATTCAATATTAATTTAGTTTTAAAAATAAGACATTCAAATATTCAATTGATTAGTCCAAATAGGATGGATTTTGTTATTTTATGCACCCATGCACAAGATAACACCCAATCATTGCATTGAGAAAGTGAAAAAATAATTTAAAAAATGAGAGAGATGGTTTCAACTTGCATTTAGAATGAAAAATAACATAGATTTACCAAACATGATCTATTGAGAATGAAGTTTTGCATTCTCCAATGCAAGTTGAAACCATTTCTCTCATTTTTTAAATTATTTTTTCACTTTCTCAATATAATGATTGGGTGTTATCTTGTGTATGAGTGCATGGATTATGATTATTGGTAAACAAATATTAGGTTAAGAGAATTAAATATTAATGATTACCTTTATCATTTAAAAGAACTAGTAACTAGTGCGTCTTTTTGTTTTCCCTTATCTTATACTGTCTGATAGTTTAAAGCCGAGAAGAAGACTAATTAAAAAGAAAAGAGGTCAGAGGTGAAAAGGGAGATATTTCTTGTTTAGCAATGACGCGTGGAAAGCAATTTTAACACGTTTGTTCCTTTCATATATTTCATTCCTTAATTTGTGTACGTGACACCTATATTACCTAATAAGGAAGTCAAATGATTCATATTCAATTGAATAGCCAATCACAGGAGTATTCTCTCCATAAATTTCTCTACAAAAGATTTTTTTTTTTTCTGCCCTTGTAATCGGTTAATAGTCCCCAGTTTACATTGACTTTTGAACTAACAACGGGATTAAAAAAAAAAAATTATGCTCCGGAAAATCTGCTGCCCGAAGCACTACTTCGCCTGCTTCTAGTCAGGGCCGGCCCTGTGTGTACCTGATTTTTGTGGATCGTCCCTGATTCCGCAGGTCAGCAAGACCCAAACTCATAGCTACGGTCCCCGGAAGCTACTATACCGCCGTTTGGTTTGGAAACGTGTCCCCTCTTGTTAATGCCTTTTTTTTTTTTTTTTCCTGAGAGTTGGTATTATTTTTGATTGGGGCCGAAATACCTTCATGGAAGGGGGTTGTGGATTTCTGGGGTTTCAGAGCACCAAGTGAAAGTAATTGAGTCTGGGTTGATTGGTGTTTTGAATCTTTTGAGATAAGATAGATCATCTTCTGAAATTTTCCTTTTTGGAATGGTGGTTACCGTAGTTGAATTGGAGGAGGAGCTTTGAGATATCTGACTTTTTTCCTTTTGTGATTCTGGTCCTCGAAACTGTTTTGTTCGACATCTGATTGTGTTCCAATTTTGGTCCACGAAACTGATTGTTTTCCATTCAAGGGCCTCCTTTACTGCTGTCTCAATCTTTACTTTCACATCTGATTCTCATTGCCTTGGTTCTTACACAAC
Source organism: Papaver bracteatum (assembly GCA_023529315.1). NCBI lineage: Eukaryota > Viridiplantae > Streptophyta > Magnoliopsida > Ranunculales > Papaveraceae > Papaver > Papaver bracteatum. The sequence goes on from JAJJWX010000654.1 coordinate 339,708, forward strand.
TCTCCAGACCATCTTTCCCGTGAACTTCTTGAGAAAAATGTTACATAAAAAGTGTATCTGCCGTAGATTTTGCACATCTGTTGGGAGTGGTCTTTTAATCCAAGCAGGCATTCAACCACATGGCCTCACCAGTAATCCAATTTCCAGATACTTCAAGCTCCATTTCAGTCTGCTTCTCTTTCTTGTCTTGACAAAAATTTGTTCTTCCACTTATTTGACTTCTTGACATTTACATCGGGCTTTTCTTCCATTCGCAACTTGCTATACAAGTGCGGCAAACAATGCATATATATGTATAAAACAGCCACAGCAGCTATGCCATCTGAGCTTCCAGTGACATTTCTTGACAAACCTTCCTTGGGATGAAGTGCCTTCCTAGATATAGAAGCATCTGCTGCATCTTTGAATTCACCAGTCCCCTTTCCTCTTTCCTTGGTAGCTGCGGTTTGATTAACTGGTACTAGTTCCTTTCCATGAAGAAGCTGCTGCTGCTCAGTACCAGCATCTATGCCACCTAATCCAAATTAGGTTCAAAACACACTTACAGCATTTAATAAATACCAAAAAATATCAATACTAAAACGACTTCGAGGAGCAAAACAAGCAATAATTTCTGGAAGAAAGTTTGATTACGAATTCACATGCATAATACATCAATTCAAAAGCCCAGACAATAAAAATAAACTTATTGTTTAACCTATAACCTATATGGAAATTACACCTTCAAGAAAAACAGCAAGCAGTGATATAACTAGAGTATTAGATAGAGGCCAAAGCAAATTGAAAAGGGAAGAACTATCCCACTGAATATATTACCTATAAAAATTCAAACTCCATTCATTTAACACACACACAGCATTTCTACGTCATAGTTACAAAAGATTGAAATTCTTAACATTATGATCAAAGTTGTAAAAATTGAAACGAAAATCCCCCCAAAAAATAAATTGACATTTCAAAATTCATGAACCCACTCAGAATACCTTACAAGATGAAGGATAATTCATTATGACAGGAAGACATGCTTGATTCAAGATTAAGATGAACATCATACACCATCTTTGATTGAACGGAAAAATCAAACTAAAATTGTATTTTTAAGGAGATTGAAAACAGAGTGATTTTGGGTGAAAACGGCATAGCCAGAAATAATATCTCCTCTAACTAGCGTGTGTATTTATAACAAGGCCGTTAACTAAAACCCTAGGCCCTTGTCAATTTTATTTATTCTCACACCCTCTTTACAGTACTACAGAACTAATCAACTTGCTTATTCAAAAATAATTTAGCACCTTCAATGTGCTGTAAAAGAAAGGTAACCAAGATTCTTAAAACACCCCGGCAAAGGAACTGTAGTTTGATCATTATCCAAACTTTAGAACTTCAAGCTACTCCCAGCACAACCGGAACAAAGTATGACACGAGATGGAAGTATGAAGCTAATTACACGATGCTTTACTCGAGTCATTAAAGGACATAGGCCGAGGTTTTGCATCTTTGAGAAGCATTGCTTCGGTGAAAATGAGCGGAACCGTAAAAGGGGCTTGGCCAACAAGAGCCATATATTTCAACACAGTCCACCTATTAATATTGATTCGCAGTGCCAGCATTTACTATTTCAACTCCAATATGTGAAGAAAGCAGTAACTAAAGTATACGTCAATTATACTCTCCCGTTCAGATAAGGTCAGGTACGGAACAAAATGCAAAGCTAACAAAGAAACACAGTTTAAAATAAGACAGTAGAAAAACAATACCATAAATTTGGATGGATGATACAAAGACAAGATAACAATAGTCTCAATGTATTACTAACTAAGACAACTTCAGCATCTAGGAGTCACACAAATGTTACTTGTTATCGAAATTCAAAATCAAATTCGACAAAGGTTACCAGTTTATAGGTACATGTGTTCAGGGTCCGCATCCTCCTTTAGCTGCTCATGGCTTTTTGTCTCCTCAATTTTAACCGACTCCATGACTTTTATATCTTCCTCCCCTAATTCTTTGAATGAAACTAAGGTGTTCTTGTGAGGGGATACTTGTGCAATGTAACCCCTAAACTTTACAAGGTTTTTCAAGGTTGAAGTTGTTGTGTCGTGAATGTTGAGATAGTGACCACCGTAAGTCAAAACACCATCGCTCTTTGTAACGGCTAAAAGATCTATTGTCTTAATCCTAAAATCTTCATTCCAAACTAATGACTGATGCTCCTCTTCCTCTTCTTTGTCATGATTATAATTCTTCTTTTTTAATAGCCATATGTCATTGAATCCGTCTCCTTCGTTCACAGCAAAAAACAAAACCCCATCCAAGACCCCTATTTCATAATCAAAACGATCATCATTTTGTGGCAAATGAGGTGGTGAAAGATGATCACAAAACTTATTCTCAGCCAAATCGAAGGTACCAATCATATCTAATTTATCGTCCAGCCAATAAAGAGCTCCATCAGAAAATAAAACCTTCCGTTCAAAAAATAGGCTTCTGAGTGCATAATTGAACTTCCCAAGGTTTCTCCGTCCATTGTGACTGCCCAAAGTGTATAAATGTACTTACGCATGGGTCTTGGAATTATAAAATCCTACAACTTTGTATTCCTTGGTTCAAGGAACATAACCAAAGCTTGTCTTCTCCTCATAACTAAACTTATACTTACCAGTATCACAATCTCTCTTAATTTTTGGAAGAATGACATATTCTCTCATGATAAGGTTACAGATACAAACAGATTGATGGTCTTTGTCGATAAGACAAATCAACCCATTAACCGAACCAACAAAACTCAAATACCTAAATGGAGAGGTAAAATCAATTCTTGTAACTCTTTGAATGGGTGTTGTTGACTGATCATGATTCTCATTATATTCAAAAATAGTGAAACTTCGGAATAATACTAACATCCATGCGATCAAAAATGAAAGCAAGAAAACCCAATTTACCAGATTCAGCGGAAGGATGATTGAGGTGATGATGTGAATGCATCGTGGAGAATGATGGATGGCGAACAACATATCTCCAATTAGTGCATACGCTTTTGCAATCGAGCACCGATTCCGTTGGTTAACGGGTGAAGATGTCTAACGTAATCTCAAGTGGGAGAATCTTGAAGTAATCCCTGATCCCATCTTTTCCCCTTTCCTCTTCTCTTCTAACATGACTTCTAAAAAACATCACCATGATTAAACCCTAGAAAGAAAAGAAGAAAAAACTCTGGAAATTGAATTGGATGTTTGAATTTTATGAGCAGTTGAGCAAAACTAAAATTCTAAGAATATCAACAACAGAAAAATCAAATCAGAGTTGAATCTCAGAAATATGATTTCAACTAGATGGATCGAAGGTAGCAAACCATCCTTTTGATGTTGTTTATCGAGAGAAACAAGATGGGGTTTTAGGGTTGCTGTATGCGGAAAAATAGTAAAGCAGGAAATAAAATGAAGACTTTTGTTAGAGGGAGAGAAAATTACGATCCGAAGAGAGCAGAAATCGTTGTTAACTCAATAACTAGGACCAACTTGATATATTTTTCTGACTTGGTCTAAAAAACCCCATAGTGATCACACACAATTTTTTCGCACTAGTACGAAAAAGAAATTTCTTTTCTTCTTCATGGTCTTTCTATAATTAATTACTAGAACACCGCTGCCACGGTGGGAGGGCCGACCGAAGAGTACTCGTTTTACAGTGCGGTTGCGAACTTGTCGGTTTTTCACCAAAGGTGAGCAATGTGTATTATCTGGTGTCCACAATTACGCCACCATCCGTTTATAAAAAAATGAATTACACGACAATCCCATAGCTCCATGTGCCATCAAAATATTTGGTTCATGCTCAAATTTGGTAGGTTCATAACATCAAACTCGATGCGCCACCTTTTCTTATGCTCCACCTGTTACAATAATTTTGATGCATGAACCACAGGTGTAAACTGTAAATAAATATTGTAATTTACGTTAAAAAAGAAAAATACAAAAATGACCGAAAAGGAAAAGAAGAAAGAAAATAACCTTATCTCCTATCCTCTTTCCAACTCCTTGAACTGTCTCTTCTTCCTCGTCTTTTTTCACCTTAGCTTCCGTTGGTTTGGTGAAAACTAATCGTAACACTTTGTTGAAATTTGTTCTATTTTTGGATCATTTCTATTTGTTTTATTTAGATCTTAATTCTTTAACTTTTTTTGTATTTTGATTTTTTTTGATTCAATTTTGAGTGGAAATGAAACTTGGGATGGATTGCACAATCAAAAGTTGAAGATATGTGACTGAATAATTAAAGATTCCATCAATTATCTCGACAAGGTTGTTGGTATAGGTCAGATCCAGACATACCGGACATGTAAAATCCCTTTTCATTGCCCGATTTTCATAGTGCGATACTTTATTTTTTGCAGGAAAATGGGTTTTGTTATTGAAACATAAGACTTGTATGTTCTTCTAATGAAAATGAAGTAGATTTTAGTGAACTTTTTATTTTTTTTATTAATTGAAGCTAGTTGTGGTGTCCGCGGCGGTGCTGATGGTGTTGCCGGTGTGTTAATGGTTATGGTTATGGTGGTGGTGGTTTTTCTGGTTATGGTACTTCTGCTAGTGTGGTTGTTGGTTACTAATTACTATGTATAGGTTTGAATAATATAAGATTTGCTAATTATTTTGTGCTAATTTTGATTGTTTGAACTCCAGTCTTCTTGTGCAATTCACCAAGGTTTTCTTCTGTTTCACGAATTATTCTTCTGTTCACCTTCACATCGCAATCTCGATTGATATTATGGGTTTGTTTATTTTTGTTTTCGGAGATTTGACTGGGAAATTTGGCGGCAGTGGCGGTGGTCATTCAGATCTTAAAATTAAATTTTCACGGAACGATGCAGTGGGATTTTCAGGGTCTTGTGATGGTGGTCGTGCAGCGGAGATGGTACTGTGGGTTGCGTGATAGCGGCGGAGGCGATGGTGTTGTGGTGATATGGCGGCGGTGGTTGTGGAGGTGCTGTTGTCATATGTGGTGGCGGAACTTCTGGTGGTTGTAGAGGTGTTGTTAGTGATGGTGGATGTAGGTGAAGAAATGAGGTGGTGGCGGAGCTGCTGGAGTGTTGAAAAGAAGAGGTAAAGGTAAAAGAAGAATAAAGAGAAAGGTCGATTTTAATCCAGAAATATTAACGGCTCACATCAATTCAATTCCGTGTTTTTGAGATATGTGATCCAACAGACCAAATCTAAAATTGACACGGAAAATTTTCAAATCTTTTTGCAATTGTCAATTTGACAAAAAAGTGACCATAAAAGGACTCCCTCCCTACGGGCCCTCCGGTCGGTCGGCCCAATTAAGAACCCTAGAAAATTTTAGTCTTAGAACTAACGGGAAAAACCTTTCCGCTGTGATTTCTTTTAAGGATGGATACCTAGTACCTACCATTAACACATTAATCACGATCCGCAGTGGGATAAAAGACAAAATGAGAAAATTTCAGCAAATGATGTTTCCTTAAGAAATGAAACATCTGACGTCTAACTTCTAAGACAGAGTAGCATGAACAAATTATTAATGAAGATGCTTACGAAGCTCAAGTTTACCTACGCTAGGATAATACTAACGGAACCAAACCAAAGGAAGATAGAAGAACTGATTACCACCTTACTGTACTTACTGTAAGATCTTTTAGTTAAAATTTTCAAGAATCTGAAAGTGAAATTTATAGGGTTCATGAACTGTTGGTTAAACAAAGAGGATAATTTAATTTTTTACGTGTGCGAATAATACGTGTGATTAGTAAGGATATTTTAGACCGATTTAGAAATATATACCGAGTTCTTCCTAATTAGTGAGTCGACTACGATTTTTGTTCTCCTCAGATCATATTTTGCACTCCCTTTAACAAAAAGTGAAAGAAAACGGAGGGTTTTGTCTAGGGGTGCACAAACCCTACCCTTACCCGCCATTTCTACCCTACCCGCCAACTAAATTATCCGTATCCTACCCTACCCGTCTTGTGACGGGTAGAGTAACGGATAATGATTTATTACCCGCCGTTAAATGGGTAGGGTGACAGATAAAGTTCGAAATTATCCTATCCTTCCCGTCTAATATTAAAAAGACAAAGCAAGCCTTTTATTGTTTTTTTCTCGTGCCTATTTTTTTGTTATTTTAAAATATGTTAGGGGTATAATGTAAACTGGCTTTTCGGCCACTCTACCACTCTACCTATCTTTATTCTCTTCTTTCTTCTTCTTCCTCAAATCGAACACAGAGTCGTAGAAACCCTTTCCCAGTTCTAACCCTAGACCTTACTCTTCTCAAATTCATGTTCATCTTTCAAGGTCTCGGTTAAAACCCTTTACTCAGTTGGTTCGTTTACACCCTAATAATCTAATTCCGGCAAATCTGATGAAGAACTTATGAACAGACGTCCAATCTTAGGTAAGTCCATAATTATCATTTTTTATTTTTTTTTGATAATCTGAATGGATTTTTCTTTTTATACTTGAAATATGTTGTATTGCTTGGTGGTTTCATTTGTATTTGAAGAAATTATTTGAAATCAGTTGAGTAATATGATTGCCATTATGAGAAATTAATATGCATGTTAACTGATTGATGAAATTTCTCATAAGAGTTTAGTTTGTTCCTCATGGAAGATGAAATCAAGGTTAGAGTCTTGATTTCCTTTTTATTAGTAACTGATTTTAATTTTTTTATGAAAAAACCTATACTACTGAAATAGAACATGGGAATTAGGATTTCTCAAATTTCTTGTTTATTTTGTGATTGATTTGTATTTCTTTTTCTTGGGTTTGTGTGCTTTGTTATATAGAATCCTAATCCTAATTAGAGTACCAGTGATTCACTTGAGTTGAGTTGAGCTTGATATCTCAGAAGCTTGATTCTGATTTGAATTTGGATGCTTAGTTTTCCATAAGTGAGTGAATTTGTACTTTCATTCCTGAGATGTCAATTATATGGAATCAACTCGAATTGTGGCAGAAATAGATTGCAATTGCTACCTGCTGTGTTTGCCGTTCCTTCGTGGAGGGTGTTCCTCCTCTGGAGTTCCTTGTCATTAGGGCCTTGTCTTGTATAATGTGAGTTGAGCATGTAGTTGATATCTCAGAAGCTTGATTCTGATTTAAAGTTCTCAATTTGGATGCTTAGTTTTCCATAGGAAAATCTTTGAGTGAGTGAATTTGTACTTCAGAGCTCTTGTAGATTGCTTGAAGATATGGGAATTGCTCCATTGTGTTGTGACAATAAGGGTGTTCCTGAACCTCTGGAGTTCACTTTGTGTCAAGGAACAGACTATTGTTTTAGGGGCCTTGTCTTGTATAATGTTTGTAAGCAGAACACATAGAAGGGTTGTCTTCTTTTCTTCACTACCAAATCAATAATGGTCACGAACCCCACGTAACCACTATGATATGGTAAGAGTTTGAGTGAATATGATTCAATGTAAATAGCCTAATGGGTTGTCAATGGAAACTTAGCCATTTAATGTTCTGATTTGTTTGTACTGATGGGATTGTTTAATGCAACAGTGTAGCTACAAGTTGGCATAATACTGTACTACCTTATCTTCATGTGGATCTATAGATTCTATACCCATTTTTTGAAAATTTGGGGTGCAGGGGTTAATGAATAACAGTGCAAAAGCGGGCTAAGCTTGAAATTACAGGGGACACATTCAATTCTGGAACCTATGAAAATTTAGTTAGTGCCCTCAATTTCCAATTGAATTCAATCACATTGAGTCCACTTCGCATTACAAATTATAGTAGAATCATATTTCCTAGTTTGCAATCAGTTGGCGTTCCTGAACATCTCTGGCAATACTCTTTTCTTAAAGTGTACTTACTTATTAGATTGCTATGTGGCTATCCTGATTTATTGTGTATTAACTCTTTGCTTCATCTATTTGATTATGCATACAGAGAGTTCTTAAGAGAAACGATGCTGGTGACCATTTTCCTTCACTTGCAATCTGCTTAGGCTTTGAACTGTTAAGCATCGTTATCAGCAAGGTAAGCTGCTGAGTTTGAATGTTTGTTGATTGACACTAGCCATTGTTCATAAGCCGATTCGCTCACTAGGATTAATTGGAGTCATAGAGTTTCAATGCTTTTGTTTGACACTATCCCAACTTTGAGAAAAATTTGTTTTCTTAACGCAGAAAATCATACTTAAAATGCAGAATGGCACAACCCCTCTCATTTGCATAAGGCTTTTTAGGCAAGACACGTAAAGTGTGAAGTGTACTTTTATACTAATAAAAATATGGGATCAGTGAAGTTGATGTTGGGATCTCACAGTGGCTGGATGCTGCTGCTGCAAACAGCAGTCAATTGCATCACCTGTGGCCTTTTCGGGATATCCTAGTGTGAACATGAAATGCTTGTACTTACATGGGGGGTTAGTTTTAGATGTTGGGAATGGCATTGCACTGTGAATTCCTGAACAAATTTATCTAGCTAGGATCTTATATAACCGGCACCACCAAAAGCCACCAATGCTCACAATTTTGTCCTTCCTAGAAGCTAGTTTATGGCACATCGTTACATTCTTCAAACTATCCAACTTTACCACTTTGAGTATCCATAGTTGACCCTTCAGTAATGAATTGCCTTATGTGAAATTAAGGAATTTCAGACTCTTTGGAAAATAAGAATTTATTGAGACTTGACAAAGCTATTCACTGACTTAAAGTCAGGGTATTACTATTAACCAAGGCAGTTGAGGCGATTTTTCTTGGCTGTTTGGCCACCCATTCTGCCCATGCCTCCATTGCCAGTTGCATTGCTCCCAGTTGTAAATACACTACACTACCAACATATGCACATTTGTGTTCATTTAGTTTGCAAAGTGGTTCAACTGTTTGTAGTAATTTACAGATTTTTATGTTGATTGGATTTATCTGTTCTTTTGCAGATTTATTTGGTGATTTTAGTACTTATTCCATCGTCGTAGATGATGATTGAAGAAGAATGTCACATGAAGAGCTTTTGGTGATGATACTAATGCTTTTACAGGACCCTACCATCAGTTTTTTATCCAACTCTTACTCATAGTATCGTTAATTCTCTGTTGCTTACTATTGAAAAGAGAATTGCTCTTTTGGTGCTCAGCTTGTTCCCTGCAGAAGCTATTTCTAAATTCTGATCGAGTTATTAGGCTGGTTTTCAAGATGATATTGTTATCTGCATTTGGTAGCTTCCGTTTTTCCCTATCATTGTCATGTCTGTTTTTTAATCTTTCCAGCTAATATTCACAGGTGTTTGCCAATTGGTTCTAGTGGTGGAAGGAGGGTAGACTCTAAACTTGCAGAGTGGTCCAGCTCCCCTTCCCTGGCATCCATGAATCCCTTCCCCATTGACTGTCGGAAAAAAAAAAAAAAAAAGGTTATATCCGCTATCCTACCCGACCCGTCATTAAGTGGGTAGGATAGGGTCTTACCCGTTTAATGGCGGGTAGGGTGGCGGGTAAAAAAATTCTTACCCGCCATTAAACGGGTATGGTGGCGAAATAGGCCATATCCTACCCACCCTACCCGTTGTGCAGCCCTAGTTTTGTCGGATATATGTTATCTTCACACACATAGTTTATGTTATCTTCACACACAGTTTACATTTTGGCAGCCATCTGTGAGATGTGCAAAATGATACGCGACATACCTCGTTAAAAATGGTCACTTGAAGTTTTGGTATTACTGAATGAGAGTACCAGATTCTTAACTACTGTACTTCTCAAAGTCATGGATTTTTTTCTATTTTGGATTCCTCCTAAAATTGCAGAAACCGGCTTTTAGGGTCTGAATGATGCAATTAGGGTAAAATGTGAAGACCATTTTTAATCAAAATATATTCTTATCGAGTTATAAGCTTTTAAAAGTCTATTGTTTGGAGTTTGCGAAAGTTAGGGAATGTTCATATGTTAGGAACAATTTAGTCCTGACATTGAAAATGTTTATTGAACTTCTTCAACATCTTAACAAGATTACCAACTGAATCGGTGTTAGAGTGCAAGTTAGTATCTAAATCTTGGAATAAGATTGTTAGTTATCCATCATTTTCTAAATCTCACTTGAATACCTGCCTCACGGATCTTGATTCTACTGGTAAGTTTACTTTACTAATCAACCGTCCCGTACAGTTTAGCTATTTTGAATGAAGATTTACAAGAATGAAATTACACCCTTATAAGCATTTCTACATTATTGCTGGTACTTGTAATGGATTAGTTTGTCTACATGGATCCCGTGGAAATAAGTGGCTCAACTATGAACCTGTTTACATCTGTAATCCCATCACCAGAGAATGTGTGCTTCTGCCGGAACTAGAGAGCTTCTGCCGGAACTAGAGAGAACAGGTGATCGTGGTGAACAATTAGTGACTAGATTTGGTTATGTTTCTCTGACTAATGAGTACAAGGTTGTTAGAATGTATTACTTGTTGAGAGAACCCACTTTTGTACGTGTTGAGGTGTACACACTCGGCAGTCGCAAGAGATGGAGGGATACCGGGAAGAAATTCGAAAAAATGTCGGGTTAGTTAAATAATATTGGTGGTGTGCTTGTGAATGAATGTCTGTATTGGTTGCTTGGAGATTACGGCACATACCGATTGGTGGGGTTTGATTTGGCCGATGAAATTTTTCTCGATATCCCTGCAGTTTTCCCCCCTCTTCCGTCATTTAAACTTGGGGTATTGGGGGGTTATTTATCGGCTACCTACTATGATTTATGTCCCAATATTTCTGATTTATATCTTTTGAAGAAGAAGAAAGAAGATGGGTCATTGTGTTGGACTAAAGAGTTCAGTTTACGCAACACGTACACACATCTAACACTTGCCCTCTCGCGTAGGGGCACAGTTCTATGTCACTCAAGCACAAAGGTCCAAAGTCATGACCTGAATTCTTCATCTCCAAAGCTAATAGAGGATTTTGGCGGATATCATAGTATATATCAAATATTCCCGCATATGAACACCTTGATTTCATTAAAAGCATTAGGAGAAGAAAATACGAAAACATTGGAGACGGTTGACGCAGTAAGAGAGGTAGTTGAAGAACACACGGGAAGGGATGTAACTGCGCACACCTACATTTAATTTGGTAATCCTTTTTGTGAATGTGGGTCTTACTTAAAGATCGACTTTATTTTTTAGTTTCCAGATCGGAGTTTAGCTTTCTTTCTTGTTGGCTATTTGTCCCTCTTTGGCTATCATTGTATTTAAACGTGATAGTATTCCATAGCTACTTTTATATTTGGTGATGAAGAAGTTCTACACTGGAGTAAGGTTACAGCTTACTCAACTATAGTGGTTTTTATAATTGTAGCTAGATAGTAATAATATACATCACATGATCCAACTCAACCAATATGACAACTGTGGATTATAAAGACATGTAGACATATAAAGTAGAATCTTTCATTCTCTGCGTAAACTGTGATGATTTTTGTTTCGTCACTTTATCAACTGCCATGAAGCTAATTATCTGTCGTGATGCTACATTTCCTTCTCCATCACAAGGATCAATTATAGCTAGGTAGTTTTCTTTCACCATACTACTAGGAATTAGAACAAATAATGTTTCTGCTGTTAGCAAGGATTTTGTTGTATTATACTATTATTTGTCTGATAGGATGAACCCACTTCACACCTGCCAGTAAGGAACTGTATGTCTGCGAACTATGTACTTCGCTGCAGCAGCACCAACAGTTGCACCAGTACCAGGTCTCATCAATCAATCTCAATAACACGACAGCAGGGAAAATTAAGAAATACTGATACCCTTTTCAGTGCCAGTGCTCATAATAACTAAGTAATGCGAAATATCCAACCAATTGCCAAGGGTTGATTAGATGACATTACCAGAAGTAACGGACCTAGGCTATTGGGGAAGTGCAATTGCCCCCAATAGACTACAATAGACCCGCCACTGTCGGTAATTCCTTCTAATCAAGTACATGCCAATGCCAGTCTACGACTATTTTTAGCTCCAGATACAGTCATAATACTTGGTTTAAGGGCCTATTTATCTGTTTGTTCAGGGTTGTTAAGCACGGAGATGTGGACAAAAACCATGGAGATGTTACAAACATTGGTCGCCAGTCATGATCATGCTCTGTCAAGTGCTAACTAAATTAGTATAAATATTTTAAAACTGATAATAGAGCAAGGAAGCGGTAATATTTTAGCAGATGAATCCTACTTTTAGAACTGCTTTGTGTTCCAAGTCTACCTTCTCAAGCATCTCCAAATCCAGGAATTATGAACCTGCAAAACAGAATACACCATTTCAAATGTAATAAGGTTTAAACCAACAACGATGGAGTTGGTGGTGTAACTGGTACTACTATAGGTGACACTTATGGTGATGGGGGTTTTGATGAAATTGGTTGGATATTTTTCTGCTGTTAGCAAGGATTTTTCTTTCACCATACTACTAGGAATTAGAACAAATAATGTTTCTGCTGTTAGCAAGGATTTTGTGGTATTATACTATTATTTGTCTGATAGGATGAACCCACTTCACACCTGCCAGTAAGGAACTGTATGTCTGCGAACTATGTACTTCGCTGCAGCAGCACCAGTACCAGCAGTTTCATCAAAACCCCCATCACCATAAGTGTCACCTATAGTAGGTCATTGCGGTTGGTTGTGTAGGTCTTTTTTTTTACTTTGACTACATTGTCACTTTCAAGCCATTGGATGTCAGGTTTAAGAACCGGTGTGGTGGTTCCGGACGAATGGAACTGTGAATATCACTTTGATTGCCTTTCCCGTACTGTTTTCAAGGTAACTCAAAATTGGTTCCATCTGGACTCAAATTATCTCGAATGGACTCAAAATTGGTTCCATCTGAACCCCCAAGAAACAGAATTGTTAATTTGCTTTTTCATACCTTGCTAGTGTCTTCTTTCTGCAAGGAGAAGGTGCGGAATGAATCTCATCATACAATTTGTTTCTTGCATTGCTTCAAAACTGTCTGTGTTTCTGGTGCAAACAAATGTTCAGGTGGAGATTATGTCTTGCAGGTCATTGCAGTTGGCTGTTTAGGATTTTTTTTTCTTTTTTTACTTAATACTACATTTTAACTTTCAAGCCCTTGGATGTCAGGTTTAAGAACCGGTGTGGTGGTTCCAAATGAGTGGAACTATGTATATTACTTTGCCTCTCAAAATTGGTTCCATCTGGACTCAAATTATCTAGCTGGACTGCCGCCTGCAGGTTCCGCCCCTTTAGTTGGACATTTTTTTTTTCACGGTCACCAAATCGGCAGGTGACTCAATATCGGCACTCCAAAGTCCATACCTTCCCACCAACATTGTGACCCAAAGTGCCCAAACTCTGCATTGGCCCGCCCGCTAATATCTGCACAGTGCACAAAAATCAGTCAGGCACGGTGTCCCAGAATTCTTGACGAAACCCAAATTCTTGACCGGGATTCTTAAAATCTGCTTTGTGTTCACTAAATTTTGATTAAAATTCTTTCTTAGTTGAGCGTCGGAGTTTCCCTTACAAGTGCATCAGGAGTTACGCTCCTTCAAATAAACAATATATAAGTTAATTACTGATCAGTATTCTTCTACAAATTCTATGTAGTTGCAAATGGAAGTTTGATGTTACTTTTGTTGTTTCCACTAGAGGGCGTAGCATGGTAATTATTCATGCAATGTTTAGATTTAGAAGTGTGGTATGTCGTTGGACTTAGTGTAGTGGAGCTTATAGATTCAACTTTTAAGGGGAAAAGTGTTGGCCATAAGGCTTGAACGTTGAATTTTGGCGACGTGTCTTTCCTTGAATCTTGAATCTTGGATCTCCACGACACTAAGTCTTAGGACATGGGAGTGTTGTGGTGTACATGGTTTGCGCATTGAGCCTTAATAGAAGTTGGTGTATGCATATGTTGGATATTTTCAATAACTTAGAAAATAAAACTGTTTTCGTTTTTGGTTTGTCACTATGATGGGGAAGTGTTCTGTGTTGGATAAACACAATGGATGTTAGTTGGAGATGAAGGACACCTCTAATAGGTGTGATGGTTCATAAAGGAACAACCATTTGAACCTTATGTGTCTTTTGGAAGTGAAGAGGCATCTCCAATCTTGAATAACCCTATTAGTGAAGGAATTCTCCCCATTCTAGAATATGAATTCAATCTCCATCTAAAGCATCACTAAAGTTGGTTGGGTTAGGACATGGGCTTTTCATTGTTGTGCATTATTTGTACAATGCCAATTTATATTGGGAGGGTAGAAATAATCGTCTAAAAGAAAATAGCCTTGAAAGTTGGTGTTTAGTGTTATCATCCTCTGTTTTATACCCAAAATTTCCAACAGTTTTAGACGATTAGTTTTCTCGACAATGGAGGATGTGATCGGATACACTTGTGACCGAGACAGGATAAGAGATTTAAAAGCTTTGCACAGAAACTGATGTTAAGATCAATAAAATTAACGCCGCCAACAAGGAGGGAAGAAATATTGAGAGTGCCCTTATGCGACTCTTCCTGATTGTTGGAAGAATTGACGTTGCATTTGGAAACCTCAAAATTCAATTGCTAGAATTGTTTTTACCGAAGATTGGTGGATGAATACCAACGACCAGTGCTAGTGAAACTGCCATCAACCGGGATAAGTGGTTTAATCTCTATTTTACTGTTGCTTGCATTTGTTTGAAATGTGATGCATATATTTGAGGAAGAGAAGTGTATGGTTCTTTCGTATCGTAGATGAATGCTTGTTTTTATCATACGGGCACATCTTGAGATGTGTAGTGCAACCACAAACTTATAAGAAATGTATTTGCAATCACTTTACGTCTCTCTAATGTGGTATCGTAGTATTGGCAGTGGTAGCATATGGACCCAACAATGGGAAGAAACCTCCCTAATTCCTTGTTCTTATATGGCCTTTGTTGCGTATGATAAAATAAATATGCATTATCTGTGTGGTTGATTTCTATCGTCACCATAACGAGAGAGCCAAATCCAATAAAATGGTATCCCTACCAGTCATTGAATTTGAAGTTTTAATTTCTATTTAGAAATTATGGGGTACATGTTAGACACAAATGGTATTTCATGATATTGAGTTGCATTTTGGCATTTGAGAATTATCATGAAATAGGGGGGAGAATTTATACGAAAATGTCGTATAAAATTTTCTAGTTGGTGGATTATTTTAAAACCAAAATCGTCATAATTGTTGAGACAACAATGGTATGGCATGAACATAATTCTTGCTATAAGAATTATATAGGTTCCAAAATATGGAAATTGGCATGTCTTAAATGACATCGGAAAGTGGAATACCGGCTAATATGTAACGTATTGGAAGATTGGGCGGCCGACCAAATATCCAGTGATGAGATGTTACGATATTACCGTTGCATAAATTATGAACATTTGCATTACATAATGTAGAATGTTAAATAGACATTGTCTATGTAATTGGGTATAAATTTGTAGAGGATTGGGCATGAGTAAAAGAGTTACTCATCAATGTATTATATTTGTTGAGATAGCAAATATATAAGTTGCCTACAAATTTTCTATGCCTCTAGTGTATGCAAGTCTATAATGACTTCTTGTGAATTAACCGTAAATGTTAATTAGGATCACTAGAGAAGTTACAATTATTTTGTAAAATCAAAGAGGAACATTTTTAATAATGTTTTCAGAATTGATTGCATGAGTAGATGCAATTAAATGAGGAGGAATGGCTTAGAACTTAATTTGTAGAGATCCTATTTTGGAAGAAGCCATCTCAGGAGGTCTTGATTAATTGTGAATCAGGATATGATCTATAACGTCTTTAACAAGACTTATAATGAAAAGTCAAGACATACAAGTCTTAGACAAGGAACGGTAAGTCAATTACTCAAGAAAGGAGTAATTGCAGTTAACCATTGAAAACGGAGAAAGCTTGGTAGACCTACTTATTAAGAGTCTCCCAAAGGAATTAATTTCAATGAAGTATATAGAAATGGGACTAAGGTCTGTGAAGGAAGGTTGATCTACCATAGCAGAAACCCAACCTATGTTTTGAAAAAGATAAACAAGGTTCAATGTGGTACCAACAAGTTATGGCTGTAGATTATGGAGCACTAGCATAAAACTTCCCATTTCAAGTTAGTCTTTGGTTTTTCTGCAAGAAAATAGGATGGATGTAAATCCTTAATGAGTCTGTGATTAGTAAAAGGTGTCTCGCAGAAACACCTTCGAGACTTACCTATATGAGTATGGAAATGTGGGCCGTTTCCTAAGAGAAGAAGACCGTTCTCTAAAGAAGACTCATGAATAAGGATATAAGCACAAGGCCTTTATAGTGCTTGGCTACAGAACACATGTCTTATGGAATCAATATGTGTGGAGACTCCGGCTTTGTCATAAGGGATTCTTGGTTCAAGACTAGTTTCACCATAGAATATCGATAAAGCTTTGAGTTTCTTACACTAAGTGAAGGTTCAAACCCAGAAGGTACCTATCATTTATGTATTGGTTTCAACGATGATGCTTAGTCCCAATTGTGCTTGAACTACGTTGGCTTGATCCCACTCGGGTACGTAGGCAGTCACTTTAGTGATGCAACCACTCCGGTTTTATAAGTTTTATTTTATTTTATGTTTTTGGTTTTTGAAAATAGGGGGAGATTGTTGGATATTTTCAATAACTTAGAAAATAAACCTGTTTTGTTTTTGGTTTGTCACTATGATGGGGAAGTGTTCTGTGTTGGATAAACACAATGGATGTTAGTTGGAGATGAAGGGACACCTCTAATAGGTGTGATGGTTCATAAAGGACACAACCATTCCCAACAGACACCTTATGTGTCTTTTGGAAGTGAAGAGGCATCTCCAATAGGCATGAATAACCCTATAAGTAATGAAGGAATTCTCCCATTCTAGAATATGAATTCAACCTGTTTTCTCTCCATCTAAAGCATCATCAGAAATCTCTCTCATGTGTTCTTGGTTGGGTCAAGGGGTGCAAACCTTGAATCCAATTTCCTGTTGTAGGCTTTCATTGTATCCTGAAGGCATTATTTCGCATAAATTGCAATCGCCAATTTATAATGGGAGGGTAGAAATAATCGTCTAAAAGAAATCACCCGAGCCTTGAAAGCTTTTGAGTACAACAACAATTTCTTTTAGTGTTATCATCCTCTGTTTTATACCCAAAATTTCCAACAGCATATTCAATAGTTGCTGATTGAACATTTCTTGAATTGGTGTAATTCTGTTGCTTTTTGAGCAGTTGGGGGCGTTTTTTCATGTTAAACAGGTTAAGGCGGATTTACCATATGTGCAAGGGAAAGTTTGTTATCTGCAATTTTAAATCTTTTGCCAAATCTGCAATTGTAAAGTCATGCAATGTTGACTCCTTGCAACAAATTTGGAATTGCAGCATCAACTTTTTCACTGATTAAATGTAGTGGTGTATAAGTGGTGTTCTTGGGTTTAATGGTGTTTCTCTTGTTAAATGAGTTTATTGCTACATATCCTTTTTTTTCCTCTTTCTTCGTCCGATGACGTGGCAAGAGAGTTAGAGACGATTTTTTTTTCCTGAGTTTTTTCCCTTGCTTTCCATGGCGACTAGCCATGATTCTTCCTCAATTCCATATTCCTGCTCTATTCCGGCTACAGATCCTTCTAATCCTGCTCCTTTAGCTTCGATTAACATTGGGTTTGGAGATTTTCCACCTTTATTGGGGGTTAATAGACCTACTTCAAATTCAATCTCAGATCCAAAATCTCTCTCAAATCCAAATCAATCAAAATCAGTCTTAAGCTATTCTGGTTGCTTAGGTATCAACAATATCCAGGCTATCTCTTCAACAAAACTTGCTTTTGAGGAAGCAAAGGAAATCGATGGAGTTTCTACAGCAGTCTTTAATTCAGGTGAACTCAAAACTCATTTTTCTGATTGTGAAACTTATGTAGTAGGGTATTTTGTTTGGAAGAAACTTCAATTTCCCTTTGTGAAAGAATCTTTAATTGCTCAATGGAAATTGAAAGGAGATTTCTCCATGACTATTCATGGAGAACATGCTTTTTTGTTCAAATTTGCTCAAGAAGAAGATAGGATTAAAGTTTTAGAATTGGGTTCAGTTTTCATAACTAAGAAACTATTTATGATTCGTGGATGAATCTCAGGCAGGTTCCTCTTTATCTTTGGAATAAATTAGGGCTATCTAGGATTGCAAGTATTGTTGGTACTCCGATTATGACTGATACCCCAACAACTATGAAGACTAGGATGTCATATGCCAAGGTTTTGGTCGAGTTTGGTGATTGTGAGTTCCCAGTTGATTTACCAATTCAAGTGGATGATATAAAACTGATAGTGAAGGCAGAGTATCCTTGGCAACCTGAAGCCTGTTCTCACTGCAAGACTTTTGGGCATTCATATGCCAAATGTAGCTTCATTCCTAAGCCTAAGGAAAATCCACCTGTTTTTCCAGAAGTTATAGTTGCGCATAACAATGTAGAATCGATGGTTAACACAAGTGATACTCAAATCTCTCGACTGATTGACACAAGTGAGGTTCCAATTCAAAATTGGGAACATCCAAAGAAGAAAAAAGTCGGAAAAAAAAGAGACAACACTACAAAAAATGCTTATAGTGTTTTTCACTCTAACCTGAGTCTTCTCATGGTATGGACTTTTCAAGTGATGATATGGAATTAGAGAAGACCAAATCTTTGGAAGCTCAACTAAAGCTGCCAGAAATTTTGGAGGATGACCCGAAGTAGATATCGGTGAAGATTCTAATGAACAATCTGAATACGAAACAGATAATGAGGTCTTGGATGTCGCAAAGGTGAAGCCGGTTGAAGAGGTCAGTAGGTGGAAACCAATGTCGAAAGAAGAAAACATGGACAAACTTACGAAGTTTAGTTCTCTGCTTTGTCTTCCTCGTGGAGGTAAAGAAACCGAGGTTAACAAAATTCTTGGAGAGATTGTTACTGTCCATTCCTTGAAACAAATCAAGGAATTAGGTCCTAGCACCGAGGACTTGGGTAAAGGGAAAAGAAGCCCTATACCCAAGAAGAAATTCTAGATTTTGGTGTGTGTTTTGGCTAGTCTTGTGCGGTTGAGCATTTGCTTCTGTTTTCTTTGTTGCTGGTGGGAGTGGGCTTTTGCCTTCTCTTGTTGCGCCTAGGCGCCTCTCTTCCTCTCTTCCTGTATTTCTTTTTTTTTTTTTTTTTTCAATAAATCTTAACCCTTTTTCGTCAAAAAAAAAAAATGAGTTTATTGCTGGTTTACCATATCTGCAAGGAAAGGTTGTTTGACTTCGTTTCGTATGTCATGAGTATATTCTTTAATTGTGTGTCTAAGACAGCCATTTCAAACCCATTTTAGTGGATGGTATTTAATGTGATAATTACTGCATAACTGAACTTCTTGATTGTTCACTCTTAGTCGACTATCCTTTTTTTTTTCTCTCTCTTCAATTGTTAGTGTCTCTTATTTTGTAGTTAGGGTTTAATTTTTTCTTTGTTCATTATCTTATTAGCCAAAACTGAAGATGGTTCCTATGTTGTAAAAGGCGCTGGGCAGGGCGAGGCGCCAAGCACCTAGGGCGCCTAAGGCGCCCGAAAATTAGAAAAAACCTAAAACCAGCATAATGTGGCGCCTAGGCGCCTTTTTTGGCTAGGCGATGGTCAGGCGCTCGCCTTTCACAACATAGGATGGTTCAGAAACCATTGGATTTTGTGCAACAGAAGAAATCAGCACGCAATGGGGATAAACCCAAGCCGGACTACAGGGATGTGAGTCTGTCTGTCATCAATCCTTTTAATAATTTAATAAGATAAACTCTAATTTTGATTCTCATTTTAATTTAACTCGCATATATTGGTCTGTTTGTTATTGCGCGTTGTTTGTAGATTGTCGACTATGAAACTGAAAAAGCCCTATAAGGTCTTCCAGTTCAAGAACTAGAAGTCCGACCAGAGATTTTCCTGCTGCAAGCCCCGAGGAAAGAGAAATTGCGCTCGGAAAGGCTTATGCATTTAAATCATCTCTTGGAAATGTATTTCCGAGTTTGGTGTCTAGTGAGAGAAATGAAACATTCCCACGTCAACAGGGGATTTTGGCTGGTATGCACACCATTTTGCTTATCTGTTTTCATGAGATTGAATGCAATTCTATTCATAACAGGGTCTTCCTAGTGACTTCAGAAGAACTAGTATTATTAGTCGAACTTTGCATAGAAATTGAAGCCGTTCCTATGACAGCAAGAGCTTTTGTCATTCTAGCTTATTCTGTAGATGTGTCATCTGTTGCTACAAAACATCTTTAAGGTGTTTTTTTTTTTGTCATGAATCCTGCTGGTTTTTAGTATTTTATAATCCTTAAAATATTTCAGTGCGTGCCAATCTGTATTTAGAATTTCTGTTTTGCTTGGTTGTCAAGATATATGGCCCTAGTCCCTTTTGCTGCAGTTTAACCAGGCTCAAGTATCCAAGGCGAGGCAGTAAAATAGTTTGACAAGTCTCGTCTCCTAGTGCTAACTTGTTACATAAATTTGCATACTAGGAATATATTCAGTAGTCAGTATCTAAAATAAGTTAGTTTATACATTTTGATCGTATGCATATTGGCAAAGGAGGGATATTACGTAGATGCTTAATTGGTGTTTGTTGCTCATTGAGCAGTTAGGGGTGTTTTTCTTTCTTGTTAAAACGGGTAAAGCTGATTTCTCATATGTGCAAAATATGGTTTTCTTGGTGTAATTATTTTATAATCTTTGAGGTATTAGTGGTGTTTTTTCTTGCTGGTTGGGGTAATGTTGATCTACCATATCTGCAACAAAATGTTGTCTGATGCCGTTATTTATGTATAATATACATACTTGATACTACATTATATTCAGCAAGTGTGGAGGCCGAGGTGTTTGCAACTTTGAGAAGCATTGCGTTGGTGCAAATGAGGGGAACTGTAAAAGGGACTTTGCACTCAAAAAATGAACAAAAGTATGAAAGGAAGAGAATTCCTGGTGCTAAATTTGTCGTTAACAATCTCAAGTGGAATCATGAACTCAGTATCCTTGCAGTCAAAAAATGAGAATGTCATGCTTGCTTAATTATCTGGTGTTTGGATTTAAGCTCAACTGCACAATATTTTTCTTGGCAGAAATTACTGTAAAAGAAAGATATAGACATGGTAAAAGATTTAGTATCATTTATTAACATTTTAGCACATGATATTTATTTTTTCCACGTACAATTAGCGACTCCCACAACAACCACATCAATTAATCTCCAATACGGGAACCACCATTTCTGTTTCTTGAGAAGCAAAACAAAGAATATACCCCAAAATCCAACTACAAACCCCAGAGAAACAATGGCATACAACAACAACTTATCTTTTGCATCCTCTTTATCATCTTCATAACATTCATTTGGAGAATTCCCATCAGTAGCCTCAGTTCTCCGATCAACCTCGCAAGTATTATTTGTGTAGAAGCCACACAACAAACTATTGTTGAGATATGCTGAACCATCTCCACCCAATGTATCAAAGTGTGGTTCTCTTGGGATCGTACCACTCAAGTTATTGTAAGATAGGTTCAATCTCTCAAGAGCACTCATTGATCTTAAAGAGTATGGGATAAGTCCAGTTAATTTGTTGAAACTCAAATCCAAGGATTCTAAACCATTCATGCTTCCAATACTTTGTGGTATAACGCTAGAAAAGCGATTGTGTGATAAATTAAGTGTGGAAAGCCCTTTCAGTAGACCAATCTCTTCTGGGATATTTCCTTCAAGAATGTTACATGATAGATCAATCCCTGAACTATATGAATATAGTTTCTCAAACTGTATCATGATCCCTTTAATCACCATCTGCAATTGCATGTCAAGATCTGAACTGGCTAGCAAAGATGCATCGTTAGGTCTACTTCTTAGCATCATTAAGTTTCCTATTTTCCTAGGAATTACTCCGGTTAGACTATTCCCTGATAAGTCTAATATTTGGAGTTTTTCCAAATGACTGAACTCTTGAGGGATTGACCCATTGAACTTATTTGACCTCAAGGAAAGAATGCTCAATCGGATAGCCGAACCAAATGCACTGGGTATACTGCCTTCGAAGTAGTTATTTGCTAAGTTGAGAACTCGCAACTCTTGAAGTTTACTGATGAAGCTAAGGGGAGTACCATCCAGAATGTTGTCATTTAGTTGAAGATATGACAATGATTCTAGTTGTTGAATCTCATTTGGAACATTTCCAGTGAGGTTGTTGTTGCCGAGGTTTAGAGATGCAAGATTCCATGAGTACCCTATACTAGGAGGTATAACCCCGAAAAATTTGTTGTTTGAAAGGTTTATAAATTCAGGATTAAACTCTGAATCTCTTGAACATATGGAAAATGGAATCGAACTTGAAAGTTCATTGCCAGCTAGATTGATGGAATTAAAACTAGAAAGTCGTTTTCCATAATCAGTTGAGATTTCACCAGTGATTTTATTATATGATACATCAAATGATGAATAGAAATCAAAAGCTTTCGGTGGAAGAGGCAGTCGACCATGAAGTTTGTTATTTGACAGATCAAATGTTCTGAAACTGAGTTTGGAGAAACAAGTAGGAATAACTCCTGTTAATTGATTATGAGACAAGTCCAAAAACTCTAGATTACTCAATTTACACATGAAAAAAGTAGGGAATAAGCCTTCTAGATTGCATAATTGTAAATTCAAATACTCTAGTTTAAATTTAGAGTATAGATGGAAATGTCGATCTATAACCACAGTTAACCTATTTGAACCCAGGCTTAGAACCTTCAAATTTAGATCGTTAATAAAACTAATCAATGAAACCGTACCCTCAATCGAATTTCCATCAACTGTAAATATCGTAAGGCTCTTGAGGTTTGTTAGGCAACTTGGTATGAATCCTGTTATGGTATTATTACGTAAATGAAGTTGTTGGAGAGAAAACATCTCACAGATTGATTTGGGTATGGAACCATTGAAAACATTATAAGACAAGTCGAGCGTGCTTAAGAATTTTAGATTGGATATTGAGGAATCGATATAACCTGTTATTGAGTTAAAAGAGAGGTCTAGAGATCGCAATTGGGAAAGATTGTATATTGAAGAAGGTAAAGACCCTTCAATCCAACAAGAAGAAGCATCAAGGTTGACCAATAATGGCGCATTGGAAATTGATTCTGGGATTGATCCACTTGCATCAGTAAATGATATAGAAAGTCTTTCAAGTTTAGGCCATTTTTGTTGAAACATTCTAGTTAGATCAAGACGAAGACCATAATTATTCCTCACATCAAATTTTGTAAGTTGAGGAAGATAAGGAACTGAACCTTGTAGTCCACAATAAGACAAGTCTAGAATAGAAAGTGAAGTTAAATTGGATAGCTGTACTGGTATGTGGAAATTTAGATCATAATTGTCACTCAATATGAGAGAAGATAGACGAGAAAGATTGTAAAACTCATGGGTGGGAAAATCCGCGCTTGGTAGATTACAAAGACTGAGATCAAGATTCCTAAGATTAGAAAGATAGGAAATTGATTCAGCAAAATTATTTTCCGAAGATGCCGCCTCATGTAAATCAATACCTCCCAATCTTAAGAACTTTAGATTTACTAACCCTCTTAACCATTTTATAGATGACAATTCTAAGCAAGAGTATCTTTGTCTAGCTATAATACCACAAGATAAGTCGAGGTATCGTAAGGACGATAAGTTGGTTAATGGAGTCGAAACTGGACCGGAGAAGTTAGAGTGGGAGATATCAAGATGCACGAGTTTCGTGAGAGCAGAAAATAGAAAGGGGATTGTCGATTCCTCAAAATTATTGAAGGCAAGGTCAACATACTCGAGATGACTAATATTGACAAAGGAGGAAGAGAATTTACCTTGTAAAGCAGTATTTGGCGGTGGCACATCGTACAGATATTCACCAATGAGATAGTCAACAAAAGAATATCCATAATTGAGATATTGATTGTATAAAATTTCAAGGACTGTGTTACGGAGGTTTATGGAGATAACATGAGATGAATCACTGGAACATCCCACTCCGTGCCAATCGCAACAGTTTCGATATTTGTTGTCATCTAGCCATGAAGATAAACGATTCGCAGGGTCTTCCAATGAGAATTTGAAATCAAGGAGTGCTCTTCTTTCCTGTTCATGACAAGCTAATGGGCACTGGGTGATGTTAATTAATAAAAAGAGCAAGAAATGTAGAAAGAGTGAAGTTATTCTACTACTTTTACTGAAAGAATTCATAGCTAACTCTAACTCAAGTGTTTGCTGGAGGAATGAATGTGCAGAATGGCTTCGGTATATACTGGCTTTTATAGCAATTCATTGCATTTTAAGCGTAAGAACTCCAGCTTGTTCAATAATCTCAAATCAGTTTGAATTTTTCTTCACAACGACTAGAGCTTGAGTTGGAAATTCATCGGTTAGCTAATTTTTCTTTGTGCATGTCCCAGCCCATGATTGATTTGAGATTCCTGTGGACAAGTTCTGCAACGACTAGAGCTTGACTTGGAAAATCATCAGTTAGCTAATTTTTCTTAGTGCGTGTCCCAGCCCATGATTGATGTGTTTGTGGAATTTCTCGGTTCATCTAGAACTTCTGTTAAAATATATATCTCAGCACTCGTAAGTCTTACCCACCCACCAAAATTGTGACCCACAGTATGACCAGTGTCTAAACACTGCACTTTCCACAAAATCATACGCGGTATCCCAGAATTCTTTATGAAACCCAAAATCTTGACCGGGAATCGTTGAATCTGCTCGTCATCCCTACTATGTGCCCAATACCAGAGTAGTCTACCAGTAGTAGTATTTTTACCGCGGTTCCAAAAGTAGTCGCAAAGGCAATAATAAACCTCTAATGGGTATAAAACCATTAGAGAATTGAATGAAATTGATGAAGAAAAACCAAAGGAAACCAGAAAAACCTCTCGTTTTTCACGGTCACCAAATCGGCAGGTAAACAAAATTAAAATATCAGAACACCTTGAGCGAGAAAACCTTGGCTTGCTCTCTCCTAAAAACGATCTGCATAACCGTTTTCTCCCTTCCTAAAACTTCTCCCTAAACCAAATCTTCAATATGTGATTTTCCTAATCCAAATCTGTTTGGAAATCATTTGATTTATTCAGATTTTCGATGCAGATTTAGATACAATAAGGTTGTTAAGTCCTTGCTTAGCAGATCGTGTTGCTAGCCTGTTAGAAGACGATGAAACAGAATCAATGGAGACTTGATCCTTCTTTCTACCTATTTTGATAATGGATTGTAGAAAAAGGGTTACGGTATCGTTAGAGGGACGCCGGACCTCTAGTATCGTCAAAGGGACACTAATACCTCTGTTAGAAGACTAACAATTGTTTTTGATAATAACTCTCTGTCCGTTTCATTCATTCATTACAAATATATAGCACAGAGACGTACAGTTTTTTACACGGTTACACCAACTTCCTACTAAGGATATAACTGCTTACATTTATCTAAATATAACCGTACACAACACAAATCCTATTCACTAACAGATGCCTAAGTTTAAGGAATTGAAGACTCATAATCTTGCGAACTACAAACATTACAATTTAAATCAAACTAAAACTCTAAACTAATGATACTAAGCAAATACGGCACCTACTACACGCACATAACATAAATAGTTAGATTATAATTTTAAATAAAACAATATAAGCAATTTTCAGGTTTCCTTAGGTTTTTCTTCATCAATTTCATTCATAGCTTCTTCAAGTGAAAGGTCAAATACAAATGTAAAATTTTGAGAAATTTCCATCTCCGAACAAAAATGCTAGTCGAGCATCATGACTTCCTCTTATTGTGTTAGTTTGACTAGAAGCTAAAACTAACTATGTAGATAAGAGAAGCTAAAACAAAAGTGGGATCATGACTTCCTCTTATTGTCCAAGTGGGCAACAAAAGGCTGGTAAAAGAAATGAAGAAGAAGTGGCGTAACCACCAAGTTGCGTGTGACAACAATATATTAAACAACTATGTAGACTATTTATCATATTTCCGTCTGTTTAATTGTAATCCCATAAACCAAAACTGGTGGCCAAAGCTACAAGAAATAGCGCATATCTATAACTCTATCTCCATGGAAGCGGAGAGGAGTGATCTATTTCCTGATACGGCTGCTTTTGTTGAACACCATGCTCGTTAGGTTACTTACCTGACTAGCTAATTTCCTTATTTATCTTTATAAAAAAAAAAAAATTGAAGTCTCAGTGGTTCATCAAAAGTGTTGATTTCCATTCAAAAGAACAACTACAGTATCAAACAAACAAATACAAAAGGTCATATTCGTATGGAACATCCAAATTCACAACATATCTGGAATTCACCATAAATCAAAGAGATTACTGCCAACAGTGACACTTCAAGAGATCAGCCAACAGTAACACTTCAAAAGTTCACCATAATGTAATTGCTCACCTATTTTCAGCCTCTTATCAACTGGACCGACCTGCAAGCAAAAAAACAACTATTAAATAGAAGCCAAAGCATTAAGAAGGGGAGAACTATCCCAATGAATAACCTCTTAAATTTCAAGATATTTAGCTGACTCCATTGATTTAACACACATACACCTAGCATTTTCTACATTTTAATAACAAAAGGTTAAACATCTTAACATTATGATCAAATCTGTAAGAATTGAAGCAAAAAAATTCCCACAAAATAAATTGACATTTCAAAACTCATAAACCCAATTATTATACTTTGGAGGGGTGATCATCAGACAAAGTCACAGAAGCTTGGTTTCTACTAAGCTGAGATATCAAATAAATAGGGATCTCATTCCTTTGCTTGAAAACACCTCCACATAGTGTGTTTTTGAGAGGATAAGTCATTATGACAGACGGATATCTACATCCCTGATTCTCAAGGTCAACATCAAAATCCATCTTTGATTCAACTGAAAAATCAAACTGAAAGTGCGTTTCATTGTTTGAGGAGATTGTAGACAGAGAGTGATTTTGGGGGAAAACGGCGCACAAGAAGATGAGTTATAGATGGGATCTGTTGTGCCCAGTATTATATTTATAAGGCCTATTCCTATGCACATGCCAAAAAAATGGTGTTTGGCATGCCAGGTGGCATGGAAAACCATTTGTGCTACTATGGGGAAACCGATGAGCGATTGAATCCCCTAGTGAGCGATATTCATAATATCTCCAGCGATATTGTTAATATCGCTCGAAATTCACTATATCGCCAAGTAGTTATTCTGCAACGGCTACTTCCCCTTATGGTTCCTATATATACGCCATTTTACCTCGATAAAAAACTAACCCCTGCTTCTAAAGATATTTCTCATCTATTCCCAATTTTAAAGCTTCATTACAATGTCGAGATCCAAGGAAGAAAGGGATATTATTATGAATAGGTTCAGGTTACATCAAGAAAGTTATCGTAAGAGGTTGTAAGAAATTGACGAAGAGGAAGCTGAAGATGATAAACTCCTCGAAGTTTTGATGCTTGTACATACGGGTCAAATACTAAGAGTTCCATATCCCAAAGAAGTATTATCAAGAAGATATACGTATCGAGGGAGGGAATTTTACCAACAGAAGCTCATGCACGATTATTTTCTTCCCAATTATGTGTACTCTGATCGAGATTTTCAACGTCGATTCCGCATGCCTCGACATCTGGTGAAAAAGATTATTGAAGAGCTTTGTTGAGTGGAACCTCAATTCAATTATCAGTTTGATGCACTGAATATTAGAGGTCATAGTCCCGAACAAAAAGTTACTTCGGCTTTAAGGATTCTAGGTTATGGCACTCCAGCGGATGCGAATGATGAGTACCTTCGTATGGGTAAAACAACTTCTTACACTTACCTTTCATTGTTCTGTAAAGTAATGATACATTATTTTGGTCCAACATATTTACGAAAACCAACCGACGAAGATGTTAGACAAATATTAAGGGAGAATGAGGAAAGGGGATTCCCAGGAATGCTAGGTAGTCTCGATTATATGCATTAGGTATGGCATGGATGCCCTGTTTATTGGGTTGGTCAATATAAAGGTCATTATCCAAAACCAGCAGTTATCCTTGAAGTTGCTGCTTCTTATGATTGTTGGATATGTCACGCTTTTTTTGGTCTTCCGGGTTTACAAAATGATATTAATGTTTTGCACAAGTCGCATTTATTTGAACATTTGAAGTATGAAATTTCTCCATCTGTTCGATTCATGATCAAAGGCCATCAGTACACTCATGGATATTCTATTGTGGATGGTATCTACCCAAAATGGTCTACCTTGGTTCAATGCTACCGTCAGCCTCCTGCTGGTGCATTGGGCCTTTCATACCGATATTTTAACGATGCACAAATGGCACTGAGGAAGGATGTGGAACGCGCTTTTGGAATTTTGAAGAAGAAGTTCGCTATCATTTGTGGCCCATATCGTGGGTTCAGTACTCGTGAAATGCATAAGACTATGCTCTCTTGCATAATTCTTCATAACATGGTAATTCAGGAAACCCAGCATGATTCAGATTGGATTAACTATGATGATGAAGATTTGAGGACGGAGATTCGACCTAAAGGAGGCCTCCCTGTAAGGAATTATGGTCAAATAACTAACTACATTCAGAACCGTAATTTGTATGACCAGTTAAGAGATGATATGAGATTGAATCTTTGGGCAGAGTATGGAAGATGATTTTATGTATTTTTCTTCAGTTTAAGTTATTTTAATTAATTTTAATGTTTTAGCTTGAATATCCTTTTTTTACGCATTGGTTGGAAAAAAAATAATAACTCAACCAGATCAGTAAAGGGGTATCATCACATGAATACTAGTGATACATGTCTGCACGTTATTCCTAAAGAATGAAATCTTCAAACCCATAAAGCATTTCAGTCACTACTATTTGGGTCTGGCTATCTTTTGCAGACATTGCAATTAATGCCAATGACATAGTTTATTGCCTTGACAATATGCACAAGTAGTTTATCTAATTCCGACTATGAAAGTCAATCAATCATATATCTGACAACAACCATATATTAAAATATAGTAGTAGACATATGATGCAGGACACTGTGAGAGGATAAAGTGATAAAAGGCTTATCTTAAGCCAAAAACTACACGGGATTTGAAATGAAACTGGACCTAATCATCCACCTCTGAACTAGTCAGGCCACAATTTTAGAAATTATTGATGAAATTAGATTAGTCAAGGATCATTAATTCCACCAAAATTGTATCAAACAGTTCATGTGAATTTCGAAACCATAATAAGAAATGATGACATCTCTCTATGTTTTAGCGTATGCATATGCAATTCAAACATGGATTCGACATATAAACAATGAGATGAGTAGAAATCATCAACACATCATCCTACTACAATATCATGTTATTACGATTAATATAAAAGATTAATTGTACTAACCGTTTTCTTTGTGCGTCGTCCACTC
Source organism: Papaver bracteatum (assembly GCA_023529315.1). Classification (NCBI taxonomy): domain Eukaryota; kingdom Viridiplantae; phylum Streptophyta; class Magnoliopsida; order Ranunculales; family Papaveraceae; genus Papaver; species Papaver bracteatum. Next base: position 369,177 of record JAJJWX010000654.1, read on the forward strand.
TTGATGGGGTCACGGAAATGCATCGCATAATTGATCTATTCACACGGCTAGAACAGATGCACAGTTCTCCTCCCTTGTGAAGACCAAATATCATCATCACATATACTGATGGATAGTATCAGACTTATGGCAATTATCCAATCAGTGCTTTTCAATGGTAACTTCGTTACCGTTGTATCTCTTGACAGAGTTACGACCCATTTATTTGGTCTCAACAGATGCTAACGGGTGCATTATTTCATGTTCATTCATGACTGATTTCACGGCCCGGCCTCCTTTCTTGCCGTCAGATTTCCTCTCTTCATTTGACAGAGAAATTTGAAAGGACATTTACCGATTCATAATTAGAACCCAAAATGCAATTTCCGTTTCGGTAGATGTTTATGTCTAGGAGGAGTCGCACAAGGACACTTCTCAATATTCTTTCTTCCTCATGTTCGCTCCTTTCTCTTGCACGTCCAGACATGTATTTGCCAGTCGACAAAAGTCAAATCAATATACTAGAACCAAATTTACACTTGTTCCAAAAAATGGTAGAACCCCAATCACGGACCCGTAAGTTGTTTCTCTATAGACTTTGGTACCGACTAACTACCAACATTTCGTAACAGAATCTCCTAATAGTACAGCAACGTCATGCCCTTTTTATTTCCAAGAAATTCAATCATGGAAGCGTTCTTTGACATTTGAAACAGTTGTTTCACCCTCCTTACTCGAAAACTAATTGCGGAAAACCGTTGGAAATTTAGGCTAAAACGGAGGATGAAGAAAACAGAGAAAGAAAAGAATGTTGTATCACAAGCTTCAAGGCCTTACGATTCTTTTCAGCAATTATTTCGACCATTCCCAAATAATTGGCGAGTACAATTGGTCAGCGAAATATTTCCTTCAGGATACAATGAAGACCTAACAACGTTGTTGGGTTCAAGAATTGTACTCCCTTGACCCAACCAAGAACACACAATATTTAGAATCTGATGATGCTTAGAGAGAAAAGAAATCAGAGATTTTGTTGTGTTTTTTCCATTATTTGAATGAAAACAAATCATCACTACTTATAGGGAATTCATGCCCATTGGAGATGCCTTTTCACTTCCAAAAGACACCAATAGTGTCTAATGGAAATGGATGTGTCTCTTGTGAACCATCACACCCTTTGGAGATGCCTTTTCATCTCCAACTAACATCCATTACATCTATTAGGCTCAGGACGCTCCCCATCGTAGTGGCAAACTTAAAACGAAAACCAATTTATTTTCTATATTATTAAAAATATCCAACACAATCAACGTCTATGTTTATTTTTACAAAGATTGAATCTAGCCAAGTTCCAATTCTTACTTAGATTGGCCACGCCACACAATGAGCATAACAAAATGTGTATTTCGATAATTGTAAAAATGGAGGAATTTGTTAGACTTCGCAAATGATTTCATTCGGATGCAAAAAAGCTTAGCTCCGTTTGTTTCTCCATTAATTATGTAATTCAACTTCCAAAAAAAATTGTCTAATTGGTTCCGAGATCAAATGCTACATGCCTAACACCCAAAATAGATGTCTATCCAGCTATTAAACACTTTGTTTGCCTAACAGATGTACGAAATCACCTTCTAATGGACAAATATCAACAAGATAATAATTTTATAGCATTCTTGAATTAGCTCAAAGAATCTCCTTACATCCCATCAATCAGGACTTGGTCTTAGCAGTGAAAATTGGGGGTGCACACAGCTTCTACAAGTTTCTCGTCCTATTCTTTCTCCGCAAACTGGTTCTCATCAAGGGCCTCCTTTAGTACTGCCTAAATCTTCACTTTGTCATCTGATTCATATTGTCCTGGGTCTTCTACACCTCTCGAAGCTGTTCCTGGCATCGATCTTTTTTTCTTTAACTTCTTCAGAAAAATGTTACATAAAAAGTGCATCTGCTAGTAGCTTTTGCTCATCTGTTGCAAGTTATCTTTTAATCCAAGCAGGCATTCAACTATATGGCCTCACCATTTATCCAAATTTCACTTGCCTCAACCTCCATTTCAGTCCTTTTTTCTTTCTTTTCTTCCATTGCTTGACAAAAACTTGTTCTTCCACTTAATTGACTTCATGACAATTGCATCGGGCTTTTCTTCCATTCACAACTTACTACATATATACAATTGCGGCAAACAATGTCCATATGTCCCCTGATGAATTTCAAGCTTCATTGAAGGATCCTAACTAAATTTTGAGAGGAAAAATGATTATGCTTCCTTTCCCTTTTTATTTACTTTCTCCGCAGTATTTTTTTTTTTTTTTTTTTGGTAAAGGAAAACAAGAGAAAAACTAGCTATTGTTTACATCCCTGAGGCTAACAATGCTAGAAGGAAAATTAGATCTAGTCCACATCTGTTGGACATTGTTGGAAAGAGCATAAGCTGCTATAGAGTGAGCAGCTTGATTTGCTGGTTTTGGTACAAAATTGTAAGTACTCATAATGTTAAGATCCTGTAATCTTGAGGTGATATCGTCTTTTATCCTGCAAATCTTCCAAGGAACTTTCTTCGAGACTCCTTTAAGACTATTAACCACAACTTGACTATCGCCTTCAATGATAATATTGTCCAGGTTCAGCCAAGCCGCAAGTTCTGTTGCTAATTTAAAGCCATCAGCTTCATCAACGATTACTGAGTGAGTCCTGCCTACTATTGTCCAAACTCCACACCACACTCCATTGTTGTCTCTTGCCAGAGCAGCACAGGCGTAATCACCCTCTTTCCAGGCTGCATCAACATTGATTTTAATAGTAGGGTAATCTGGAGCTTTCCAGATTTTATTACCTTCAATTTCATCTCTCACCTGGTTGGCATCAATGTCATGGATATCCTCTTCTTCAGTCGTATTGGCATAGATATTATACCAATAAAGAGCTGTATTCAAAACTCCGTGAGTATTAGCATTCTTACCCTCGAAAATGTTTTCATTACGTGCTCTCCAAATTGCCCAGCAGATGGACATGCCAAGAGAAATAGTGGACTCTTTGTCAGCGCTGCTAAGAAGAAGCTTCATTAGGTCAGATAGAGTCATGTTCTCCTCACCTTGGAATCTTAGGCCTAGAGGAGAAGCGAACCATACTGCTCGTGCAAATTGACAATGAATTAGCAAGTGATCTACCGTTTCCTCCTCAGTATTGCAGATATTGCAACTTGTTGTAACTCCTTCAAGAATCCTTCCAATTCTACTTGATACTGCAATGCCATTATGTAAAGCTCTCCAAATAAAGGATTTCATTTTAGGAGCAACCTTTTTTATTGGCTAAAAACGTTTCCAGGGAAAATTGTTATCATTCATAGTGGAAGTCTCACCTTGTTGTTCATGCAACAGTTTCTGAAAGGATTGAGGTGTGAAGTTACCATCAGTGGTGTATTTCCAGATTAGTTTATCTTCCACAGCAATGTTGGGAGATATTAACTTGATGTGATCACTAACATATGGGTCTTCTAACTGTTGAAGTGCAGTTGTGTTCCAGTGCCCTGAAGTGGAGTCTATGAGCTCTTCTACCTTCCTGTACATCATTCTTCTATCTCCTGAGATGAGAGGGATACTACCAGGGATAGTAGGTATCCAAGGATCCATAAATATATTGATGGATTTTCCGTTGCCCACCATCCAAAGACATCCCTTCTTTAAGTCATTTCTAATATCTAGCATAGCTGCCCAAGTGGTAGAGCAAGTAGTAGATTTTTTCACTTCCCAAAAAGAACCTTCTCTCTGATATTTATCCCGAATAAGTTGAACCCACAAAGAATCTTGTTCATGCAAAAATCTCCAGAAAAATTTGGCAATAAGTGCTAAATTCAGATCATATAGATTTCGCAGCCCCAATCCTCCTTGCTCTTTTGGAATATTGAACCATTCCCATTTCAAGAAATGCATTTTCCGCTTGTCTTTCGAATGACCCCACCAAAAATTCCGAATAATTTGAGTTAGCTTTCCGAATAATTCTCCGCAGTAAATGAGTACGTTTCTTACGGATATTTCATTCTATTCCAAAGTTCAAGCTGTGGTGGGTCCCTAGTGTTGCTGTCTCGTCAATCCTAAGTAAGGAAGTTTCCACTTGCGGAAGTTGTGATGGTATCTATCCGGAGTGGACAATAGACAGTCAATTCAGAGCTGAGAAGACTATTAGAAGTGTTGATTTCCCTGCAAAAAAAGAAAGAATAAATACTATCAAACAAACAATAGATATCTTGAATGTATGGAACTTCAAAATTTACAACATATCGGGAATTCACCATATATATCTTGTTCTTCCACTTAATTGACTTCATGACAATTGCATTGGGCTTTTCTTCCATTCACAACTTGTTAAATATATACAATTTCGGCAAACAATATCCATATGTCCCCTGCTGATTTCAAGCTTCATTGAAGGATCCTAAATAAATTTTAAGACGAAAAATGATTATGCTTCCTTTCCCTTTTTCTGTACTTTCTCCACAGTAAATGATTATGTTTCTTTCGGATCTTTCGTTCTATTCCTAAGTTCAAGCTGCAATGTTCCCCTAGTGTTGCTTTCTCTTCAATCCAAAGTAAGGAAGTTTCTACTTGCGGCAGTTGTGATGGTATCTATCCGGAGTGGACAATAGACAGTCAATTGAAGGCTGAGAAGACTATTAGAAGTGTTGGTTTCCCTGCAAAAAAAGAAAAAGAAAAAAGAGCTAAATGTATCATACAAACAATAGATATCTTCAATGTATGGAACATCAAAATTCACAACATATCGGGAATTCACCATAAAGCAAACAAATTAACAATTCAAAAAATCTGCTAACTTATCCTAGCGATACTTTCATTATGTAAACAATAGGAATAAAAAAAAAGAAAAAAAAAAGTAAGAAACAGCAGATGTATCTAATTTATCACCTAATTGCACCCTCATATCAACTGGACCTATCCACCATTATAAAAATGACACCTGCAAGAAAAATAGAAAACAACAACTTAGATAGAGCAAATTGAAAAAAGGGAAGAACTATCCCACTGAATACCCAAGCAATGACTATTAGAAAGAGGCCAAACCAATTGAAAGAACTATCCCACTAAGTATATGATTGCTGAAGTAGACAGCTGATTTATGCATATTAGTAGTTTGGCCCGACCAAGCATCATATGTGTGAATAATCTATAGCAGAGTATGGATTGTCTGGTTGTCTAAAGTGCCAAAAAGAAGCAGGTCATCTGCAAACATTAAATGTGACACTATAGGGACATTTTACATATTTTATACCCGTTATATAGCGCATTTCCCTCCATTTTCCTCATTAACCACGACAACCATTGAGAGAATAATATAAACAGATATGGAGATAAGGGGCACCCTTGACGCAACCGCGTTCACTCACAAAATAACCATCTGCTTGTCCATTTACAACAATAGAAAAACTAGCGGTGCTGATACAGTTCATTATTAACTCATGAGTTTGCCATACTATCCCAAACATTCTAATACAGTGACTTAAAAAGCTCCAACTGAGCCTATCATAAGCTTTACCAATGTTTATTTTTAAGGAAAAAGATCCTATGACAGAGCTACAGTTAGACATTGAGTGAAAAATTTCTTTTGCAGTCACAATATTGAATATAATTAATCTACCAGGAATGAAAGCCGACTGACTTTTATCCACCATCTTGTTTAGATTACCTTTAAGCCTTTGTGCCAGAATCTTAGTTATAACCTTATAGATAATATTTGTTAAAGCTAAAGGTCTATACTCAGAAAGGATTGTAGGATGTTTTACCTTTGGAATCAGCACGATGTTCGTGTGATTTAGTCCCATAGGAAGAGTTGTTGAAGTGAAAACATTTTGAATGGTCTGAGTTACCTCTTATCCAACAGTTTCACAACATCTCTTGTAAAACAAGGATGGCATTCCATCCGGACCTGGGTCTTTCAAGCTCTTCATATGCTTTAAAGTATTCCATATTTCATCTGCTGAAGGGACTATCGAGATATTGTTGTTGCTGATGTTGTCGATCTTCGTCTCAGCCTGAAACTGGATTGGATACTTGTCTTCATCTGTGTCTTTTTTGAATAGACTTGAGAAATGGTTGACCAGATAGTGTATAATTTCATTAGATTCAGTTACCCATTTTCCATTTGATAGTTTCAGAGCATCAATTTGATTTTTCTTCTTCCGCTGTAACACAGACTGATGAAAAACTCTTGTGTTTTTATCAACATTAGGAATCCATTTTACTTTACTTCTCTGCTCATAAAATCTTTGTCGCATAATATTCATTTTTTTCAATCTCCTCGCAAAACTGATTTTCTTCTCTTCTAGTATCCCTTAAATGTGATTCCATCTAAAGTTTTAATAGCCTCTCTTTGAGTTCTTTCACAGCTCTAAAGATGTTCCCAAAAGTTTTCTTCTCCAGTCATTCAGTTTGCACTAGTCCAGAAGGGGCTATAAATGACGATCAAAGTCTGTTATAAAACATGATTTATCACGGTTTTCATCTGTGATTCGAACCGTTATTTATTTGGTGTGACTCTTCATAAATGACGAATAGGTAACGTTATCAAGTACGACGACTAAATTTTGTGATTTAAAATCATGTACATAATATGTTATTAAGTATCATGGTTATTGTACGTAACATATAATAACGGTTGATTAATGTCATAAAAAAATCACTGTTACTATACGTGAAATATAATAACGGTTGAAGTATGCCATTTAAAAACCATGGATGATGTATGTTTGATAAAATAATGGTTCACATCTGTTATAAATCGAGGTATTTTTATTAATATAATTTTTTTAACTCTAACCAGAGAGTTCTGTCATTTTTATGATTACCGACTCAGATATTGGCATTCAGATTTTCGGATTCTGAAATCCGATTCAAATATTGGCATTCAAATTTTTGGAATCTGAAATCCTTTCATAATGAAATTCATCCTGATTAAAAAAAAAATAGACAGTTAAACAAATTGACTTTATTAAAATAGACAGTAATGAAATTGAAACGCGCAGCTGATGCTTCTACATCTAGGAAAGAACCTCGTCCCAAGGAAGGTATAGTCCCATAACCTGATCAGTTGGCTGGTTTGTCAAGAAATGTCGCTGAAAGCTCATATGGAATAGCTGTTATTTTTGACATATGTACATTCTCTGCTGCAGTTGTATATCAAGTTGAGAGTGGAAGAGCCCGATGCAGTTGTCTAGAAGTCAAATAATTAAGTTGAAGAACAAGTTTTTGTCGAACAATGGAAGACAAGAAAGAGAAGAAGACTGAAATTTTAACTACGGAAAATCCATAGTTACACCAACTTACTAATTCCTACAACTCAAAGATCGGATTACGCAACTAAATGAAAATAGGTCTTTATTTATTAACTTAGTTTATGATTATGAAGGTACAAAAATACTAGTATCCCTCTCAATAACACTATCTTAACTCTCTTTACAATGACCTTCTCACTCCTCTCAAAACCAACCCCTCTTACAATGGATTAAGCTCTCTATTTATAGGGAAAATTACATAGTGGGTCACAGCTCATTTTATCTCACCAAATATTACACGTTCCATGTGACTCTACTTTTTACTTCGCTCGATCCATTTTTAATAAAGTTTTTCCATCCCTTTCGCCTAATTATTCGGTTGTTGTCGGGGACAGCTGTCATATTTCTTGCATAACAATCCATACTTCTTCTATGCATCATATCTTCCTGCAAGTAATCTCGCTAATTAACATCCTAACTTTAGGAGATCCAATATTCGTTAAATTAAGTCTGACACTTGATTTGACTCGTCACTGACATTTCTCTGAGAATTAGTAAATAATATCTCGTCTCAAGATTTACTTCGTGATTTCTTTCAATCTCGTTCGACCACGTGGCGAGTAGGTTTTTCGTACCTAAATTTTGCCTTTTCTCATTCCATTAGGGAGAATCAAGGTTGGAAAGAGAATCCTGCATTAAATTTGTAACCGCCACATATCCAGTTTTCTCGTTATCTTGTTCCCCACGATTCCTTGTAACCATCAATAGTCGGCTCCCCTTCTCGTATAGCTACCTTTGCCGGTTATCTTTTGGTTTTGCTATAAATAACTCGATTTCTCTTTCCTTTTCTTATTTTTCTCACACTTCGTATTTCTCTTAATAGGTGCCGCTTCTCTACAACATCTTATCCCTGCTTTTAACCTTCTCTCTGTTTTCATCCTTTTTCAGTGATCTTTTAGTTGTCAAGTCTTCCTTTTCTTCAACTCCTAAAGCAATGGCTCCCAAAAATATTCCACCTCCTACAACATCCAAACCTCTTGAAGAATTTCAGGATGATTTCGAGAAAAAGGGTTTAACCCTAACTTCGGCGGTCGACACCTCAGCTTCTATTTCTACAACCAAACATGTCTTGGATATGGATGCCTTAACCCACATTCCTGGATCCAAGAAGTCTTCAAGTTTGTCTACTCCTCCTCCTAAAGTTGTTAATGTTCCAAAGGAAATTGCCTCTTCTCATGCTTCCAAACCTATCATGTCAATTCCCATAATTACTGTGGATGACTCTCCTGTTAAGCAATTTAAAGGCCAAAGCGACAAGAAGGAGGAGAATGGAAAGATGGTTTACGAAGTCGAAGACCCAGCTTACATCCCTGACATGGATTTTTTTGAAGGACTCTTTTATTTTAACTCAGAACATCCCTTCTCTGCGATCCCCAGCTAACGAGTCTTTGATCTCCTTTAGCTCCGACACTTTCCTGTCCGTGGATCAATTATTCATGTTGAACTCCTCATTAAATATATCTACCCAACAACATGATGCTATCATGGGCTTGGTCAGTATTACATATTTTGACTCTGTCGTTCGTCTAAATTCTTTTCTGACTTATTTCGTCTCACAGGAATTCAATCGCCATATGGCCCAACTCGTGGAGACGAGAATGGCTCATGAAAATTTGAAGACTGCTAGCATCCATGTTCGTGAGCTTCAGAATGATCTTGTTGTCGAGAAATCACGCTCTTCCAGGCTTGAACAAATGGTTGATGAGCTTCGCAGTAAGTCTCTTTGCTTCTTCGCTTCTAATTTTGCCTTAGCTTTGTCTTTACTATTCTTCTTATTTTATTTTTCGTCAAGCCAGTTCTACTAAATGTTACATGGATTATCTCGAAGCTAAGGAGTCCGATGATGACATTCAAGATGAACAGGAGAACCCTTTGTCTCAAATCAACTGTTACCTATTTGAAAATGAGATTTTAAATGAAAAGTTGGTAGCATCATATTCCCTGTCAGATCATTTAGCTAATGAGACTGCCAATAATGAAGAATTGAACTCTCATCTTCATACAAAAAATGAAAATTTGAGGGTTGAGCTGTAGCGAGTTAGAAATCTTCTCACAACTTCGCGGAATCTTCATTCTTCGTCCGGATCAAATCCTATCCATCCAAGGTTACCAGACGACACATGCTAACCTTTGACCCGAAAACCTAAGTTTGTACATGCCAAACCATGCCATGCCAATGACATGCCAACCTAGCCACGCTACCACATTGTCCCTCACTACACGGCTACCAAAACGAAGGCATGCAACGATCAACGGTTGCACCTCCTCTTAAGATGCAAAATCTAGACCGTCGAAGGTCACCAGGCTAGCAAGTTTATCGAGCTTGACTTGCCAAGCCACAACAACGTTCTACATGTTTTCCAAAAACATTCGAGGCATCAACACAAACTAGGGGATCCTCTTTGGGTATTGGTTTGGCGGTTTACAGCATGCGGCGTACACTACGCCCATCATAAGGGTAAGGCGGTTAGTAAATACGGGAAGTTATGTGTGAAACGTTCATGGTACATAAAGCACATGCGTTAACAATTTTATGGGACATCAATTCCATAATGTTAGCAGCTTCATGAAAACCAGTTTCATGCGTTAACCACTTTATGGAACATCAATTCGATGCATATGGTTACCACCTCCTCCCATTTACTTCCCCACTCCTTAATGAGACCAGAGTACGTTTTTACTCTGACTTGTATAAATAGGTATTTCCTATTTCCATTGAAAAACAAGTTCATACGGGAGATATAACACTCAGAAATACTTACTTGCTAGATCACCTTGTTATCTCTCTCACTTTTACGATAACAAGTCGTAGTAACCCAACTACTCTTCCATAATCAACTATTATGGTCTCACCACTTTCCTTGCTTCCCTCCCCAAAACCAACCCATTCTCCTCCACTTTGTGACCGAAGCAAATCTGGAATGACAATTTCTTGGTTTAGTCCAGACTTGTACAGATTGATCTCTCGAATCTAAAGTACTCCCTTGCAGTACATTGTTTAGGGTTTAAATTTTTTCTCACCTGCACACCCGCAATTACCGAAATCAGCAAAAACCATTTTCACCTACAAACAAGACCTTTAGAGAGACCATAATGATCAAGTGACTTCTTCAATACTAGATGGAGTGTGGTCATGATGTCCATGGGCTCGCCTGGAGTTGGGGATGCTGCTTCAACTGGGACTGGTGTAGTAACAACTTCTTCTCTGTGAACAAAGTAAAAAAGGCAAGTGAATTAGACAAAAACTAAGTCAAACAATATATTATTAGCTAATAAAACTAAAAGGCAGGGGAAGAAAAAGAAACCACAACTACATTTTTGCCTATGAAGCTACGTCAAATTGTATATATTTGAATTATCATATCAAAATGCACAGGAATCAACCCAAATAAACAAAATCAAACCCATCAAGATAAGCATCAATTCCAGTCGCATAACTAACTATAGGAAATTAAATCCATAATCCATCATTTTAATCGAGTTCTAATTTAATTCCTATCATGCCACTTGAGATATATATCCCATATAACATACCAATCAGCAATGAAAATTACCGCCACCACTCAAGACAAAATTTGCAAATAAACAAAATTAGTCACCTACACTACAATCAACATCCACAACCACCATCAGAACAAGCACCAACATTTGTGTTGCAACAACCACCACCACTGCCATTGCTGATCTACCACCACCACCACCACATAATAATAACAACATCTATTACCACTGTTACAACACCATTAAACACTTGAAATATAATCATATGTAAATTAATTATGAAAGATTAAAAGCTGATTTTGCTGAAATTTATTGAATCAAAATTATAAAAAATGTAATAAACCCCTTAAATACTTCTTCAATGAGTCAATACAGATGAAAATAACAATTTGAAGAATAAAATAATAAATTACCTAAATCTCTTATCGATCTAAAGAAGAATGAAATCCAAAATTAGGGTATGAAAAGGGAATGAGAACCAAGTAATTCAAGATTTGTAACTTCATGTATAATTCAGTTGAAATCGAAATGAATCTAAAGTTTTCATACTTGATATTAGGTTTTGGAGATTAACTTCTAGCTGGTTCATCACTGGATTTAGGTTTTGTAGTTTAATCAACTGAAAATCGATCTAAATCGATTCATTATGAGGTGTAGAAACGTTAGTGATGTTTGTGGTAGTGGTGACGGAGATGGTAGTGGTGGTGCTAGTGGTGTTGGTTGTAGTGATGGCGATAGAGATGGCGGTGGTACTGGTAATATCCATGGATACAGTAGTGTCTCGTCTGGTTCCTGAGAGTTTTTTTAGAAGAGGAGAAAAAGAGATGGAAGGTTAAATAAGGAATAAATATAAAAATTGTTTTTAATAATAATTTGGGGTATCTGTAAAGTTCATAAGGGTATTTGTGCATGACCCATGGATAGCAGGGGTGATTATAACATTCCCACTTAGGCCTATTCCTATGCACATGCCAAACTCATGTATTTGGCATATATGCACCCACTATGGGTATGCCAAACTTCCAAACTCATATGCCAATATGTTTTTTCTGGAATATAGGCATACACGACAGAGTTTCCAGCGAGCCCTCGACGGTCAAAAACTCGCTCGACGGTCATTAAATCGACAGCGACAGTCAATCTATCGCTCGATACTATGATAATCTCTCATCAGATCTTCATCCAACGGCTGCCTGACTTCAACTAATTCGAACCCAACTTCAAATTCATTTCACCATGCCTAGTCCTTGCATAACCGAAGTAGATTTGACTCTAGAGGAAACAACATGTTTCTATGGATCATGATAGCACATATCCACTCAGAGAAAAGTCTTTTTGTAATGGATGACCCACTGATAGTTGTGGTATAACTTCTAGTAAGGCGTAGAGCAGTAGTAGCTAATTCATCTAAATATGGTTTCAATCTAAACATTAATTGAAAAGATAGTTTCCATTAATTTAAAAAAACAAAATTACATTTCACAATTCAACTAAAAGAAAACATTTAAACTACTCATTTCCTTGTCCATTTAAAAGAAAACATTTAAACTACTCATTTCTTTGTCCATTTCCTCCTGGACCAAAGATCCAATTGCCTGCATTTTCTGGATCCATAGAGTTGTTCAACAAATTAGTTATGCTGACGGTTTGAGACTCGCTTGATGCTTGAGTCTCCTCAGAATCACCATAACCTTGATAAGAAATGGGAGTAGGGGGTATGGAAACATGATACAAATCTTGAAATGGGTGTGGTTGATAGTGTTGCTGGAATGGTTAAAATGCTGATGAGGTTGAGGCAATTGGGGTGTACAGATTCGTTTGCCTAACTACTTCCATGTTCACACCACCACCTGGAGTCAGTATGTCAGTTGGAGAATGACTAAACATACGTGTAGGAGTTGTGTCCAAGCCAATGTTTTGTTCACCACCTTGAGTATCTAACACCATGTATGGGGTTGAACTTTCTGGTACCTCCTCCATAGGACGCCGTCTCAAACTTCTTTCACTTCTTTCACGACTTTTCTGACTTCCACGACTTTGGTGACTTTGCTGACTTCCGATTGGACTCATTCCTCTACCAGCTCCTGTAACATGGGGACTCAAATGAGTTATTCCTCTACCAGCTCCTGTAACACCGGGACTCATTACCCTACTACTACCTGAACCATCATTACCCTCAAGTCCTTGACTCATCTCAAACACCATGTTTTCCCTCAAACTTTTCATCTGTTCCAAGTGCATATTCTGAATTCCCTGAACAACAGCCTCAAAATCGTTACACCGGGTCTGATACTCCAACTCTGTAGCATTGACCCCTAGGGATGGATAAGTCCAAGTAGGTGCACTTGAAATAATTGGATAAGTAACAATCTCTCCAGATGTGTTAGATATAGTCTTTACTTACCAAGAAAAGGGTGGCATGTATAACAATGAACTTTGAGAAGGATATGCAAATACGTCACCCGTCTCTGGTGGAGGTTGGGAAGGAAGAAATTCATTGTCAAGTGGCAACCTACCTAAAGCTGGGAAATCCATCCGACCCAAACTTTGCGGTTGCATGGAAATATTTGGCTTGAAAAAAAGTATTAAACCAAGATAGGTACTCATTTCTGTCCATCGGCAATTCATCAGCTTCTTGCCAACGATGACCTTCCCTTATCAATTTGAAGTAATCCTCTGCTGAAACATCTGTACTGGGATAATGTTAGGCACTTTCTCAGTTTAATAGTTGGAAAGTAACTATCTTATCTCCGTTGCATATGTAGAATCAATCATGTCATAATGACTTATCCTCTCAAAAACACACTATGGCCTGGCTGTTTGAAAGAAAAGGATGAGATCAGCTGTAATGTATGGTTTCACATACTCACGAAGCGCAACTTCTGAGATTTTCTGAAGACTACACCTTCATAGGTATACTCATTGGGTTCAAAATTTAAGGAAATGTGTGTTTTTTTGCTTCAATTTTTACATCTTTGATCATAATGTTAAAATGTTCTTAAGATGTAGAAAATATTATTTGTTTGTGTGTTAAAACAATGGAGTTAGTTAAAAATCTTGGAATTTCTGTAGGTTATTCAGTGGGATAATTCTCCCCTTTTGAATTGCTTTTGCCTCCATCTTAAAGTGTTATTGCTTGCTATTTTTCTTGCAGGTGTCACTTCTATGCATGGTGGTCATCCAGCTTATAGAAGGGTGCAAATAGGTGATCATTTACATTATAAAGGATAAATTAGATAAATGTTTAACGTTTTTTTACTACAATCCCAGAAATAGCTTGGATCACTGTGTAAGACCCAGGACAATGAGAATCATATGAGAAAGTGAAGATTAAGGTAGCAGTAAAGGAGGGAGGGCCCTTGAATGGCTTGATGGAAACCAGTCTGCCCAGACTAGAGATTGAACCCAATCTCTTATCTCCTGAGTCCTTATTTTTTTGTTATTCTTTTTTAAGAAAAAAAATATTTTACAAAACCCAATCAAATTTTGATTTCATGAAAATTTCTACTTGGCCAGATTTTTGGATCTCAATGTAGATTTTTTTCTTCCACGGTGCATATGTTAGTCTGGAAGGTAAATATTGGGTTTGCGTGCAATCATAGTCTATCCCTGGCCCTGCAATAGCACAACTTGAACTTTATCCTTCTATTTTTAGTGGATTCCTTCCCCATGGCCGCAACAAATAAGACTGTAGCAGATCAGAAAGAAGGGTTTTCATAAACTCCACCAAAGGGCACTATTTTTTTTTTAACATGAAACAAATTGTAGCTTAGTTCAGAGAACCCAAATAACATAATAGCGCGCCTCAAGTGTGTGCTAAATTCTAGTGCTAGCACCAAGATGACAGCACCCTATCAAGGGAAAATTAAGAAACAGTGACAAATTTCAATGCCACTGCTCAAAATAATAAAAAAATGTGAAATCTCGTTAAAGATAATGGCTCTTACCAACTGTTATCAGTATTCTACTCTTAGATGTGAGCTATAAGAGACAATCCAACAAAAATGATTTTGTCAAGTCATTTAAGAAAATGGCTCCTCCGTTAAAGTATTCCGGTAATCAGTCACTTGAATTGCAGTCGTACGGGTGTCCATCATTGCTGAAAGAAAAAAAGTGAATACGCCACCAGCTACAAGAGTATCTCCAACCACTGGTGTAAAGAAGGTGTGAGAATACATAAATAAACTTGAAAAATGCCTAGGGTTTAGCAAAAGCCTTGTTATAAATAACACTACTAAGGCGGAGGAGGAGATCCTATTTCTCACTCATCTTCTCTTCTGTGCCGCCTCCCCCAAAATCACTCACTGTTTTCATTCTCCAAATCTCCAGAAAGAAACATTTTCAGTTTGATATTTTTGTTCACTCAGAGATGGCTATTGATGTATATCTCGATTGCATATGGAGAATCAATCATTTCATAATGACTTATCCTCTCAAAATCACACTACATGGATGTGGTTTCAAAGAAAAGGTTGAGAACCCAACCATGTTTTCAATAACCAACTCAGGAACCGAATAGGTGAGCATTTACATTAGAAAGGATATAGACTGGGTAAGTTAGCTGATCTTTTCAAATGTTACTGTTGGCAGTACTGTTTGATTTATGGTGAATTCCAGATATGTTGTGAATTTGGATGTTCCATACAAATATGATCTTTTGTATTTGTTTGGTTGATACTCTAGTTGTTATTTTGCAGGGAAATCAATAATTTCGATGAACCCTGAACCCTCAATTGACTGTGTAGTTCCAAGTCAAGATAGAATTGAAGAGATGCCTTAATCAGGGACATATGGCAGCTTGAACTTAGGAATAGAGTGAAAGTCATGGATAGCAGATATATCCATAACAAGTTGCATCTATTAAATCAGAGAAAGAAAATGGGAAACCATAATGATTTTTCCTCTCAAAATTTGATTAGGATCCTTCAATGAAGCTTGAAACTCTGCGGGAGGCGTATGGACATTGCTTGCTTGCCGCACTTGTATAGCAAGATGTGGATGGAAGAAAAGCTAGATGCAATTGTCAAGAAGTCAAATAAGTTTTTTTCAAGCAATGAAAGACAACAAAGAAAACAAGACTGAAATGGAGCTTCAAGTAGGTGAAAATTGGATTACTGGTGACTGGTGAGGCCATATGGTTGAATGCTACTTGGGCTAACATTTTTTTGAAGAAGTTCAAGGAAAAGATATGGATGCCAGAAACACTTGGCGAGTAGTGTGAGACCCAGGAAAATGAGAATCATGTGGTAAAAGTGAAGATTGAGGCAGCAGTACAGGAGGCCCTTGAATGGCTTGATGAGTATCAGTCTTCCGAGATCTGGTAGAAAGGGCACCACAATTTTCACTGTTGAGATCTGGTAGCTCCCGATGTTAGAAAAACAGAGGGTGCAGAAGATAATGATGATCAGCTTTAGAAAATTTGTAAACCTCTCTTCTATTTTGATTGATGGAAAACCAGTCTTCTAGTTAAGTAGTATAGGTGACAATGACTAGAGATACCCAATGTCTTATCTCTGGAATCGTAATTGATGGGTGTAATGGGGATGTAATGAAATTCTATGAACCTTATAAATTTTGGAATTTTATGTTCTATTTTATTTTTTGTTACTCTCAACACAGTAAATTTTTGTTCATATGTTGACAGTTGTCAGGACTGCGTTGAAATATATGGCTCTTGTTGGCCAAGCCCCTTCTACAGTTCCGCTCATTGGCACCCAAGCAATGGTTCTCAGAGCTGCAAATACTTCGGCCTTTATGCTTGCTGACTGTAGGCTTTAGTGCAAAACATAAACAACGGCATCAGCCTACAATTTAATTTTTTTCATAGAAAAACTTAGGCAAGCCTAAGGGGATTACATGCTAGAATTGTAGCTAGTGGCAAAAAGGGTATTACAAAGTATAAACAACTAAAAAAAATGGATCACCAATGCAGAGACTAATCTAAACAGTTCACTGGAACAATTAGAAAACGCAGACCGGCTATTCTGATTTTGAAGCATTACAAAAAGAAATCAAACAATTAATTTTCGGGGTTCATAACGTACTACAAAGTGTATGTAAATGACTATGACGGCGGAAAATAAGAACATGAAGCAGAAGGAATTATTTAGCAAAATCTAAGAACAAAAACATAATAGAGAGTACAGAAAACAAAACTTGGATGATTGGACAATAAAGAGGTTCAGTTATGCATCTATTGATTTGCATTATATTAGGATTATAATGGATTTGAAAATGCCTGTCTTAATTAGCCACACAATTAAAAATATACGAAAAACATAAGAAAAGGAATCCAGACTGAATAACAATACTAGTTCTACCGAAAATAAAAAACATTATGACTGTTTAAGACTCTTACTAACACTTAATGTTTTAACACAACTTAGTTCTACCGAAAAGAAAAAAAGATCAACTAAACTGGTGGCTCCAGCCTCCATGTACCAATCCAGACTTCTTGAGATGCGACTACTTCTGCTTATTCTTCACCATAAGAAACACCTTCTGCCTTAATAATGAAGACCTATAAAGGAATGACAGACAATACTTAAAATCCTTAAAGGAAAGATAACAAAGTATTACAGGCATGAGTTGAACTTAAAGTTGGTATATTCACCTTGAACTCGGTGGGATTTGTTCTCTGGAAGACGCACGCATCTCCATCAATGATATTGTGATATTGGGCAAAACCTGCCCAACCGCCGCTTAAACCAGTTCTAGGTTCAATATAATTCGTTTTGAACTCGTTTCCCTCCGTATCAACTAAAGTAATTTTCGCATTCATATTTGGCAAGTACATTTCGCAGAAGTCACTAGGAAGACCCTGTAATCATTGACAAATTTCAATCAGAATTCACTTCTTTACATATAAAACTAATGAAAACAAGTAAAGAAATATGTGGTGCTTACCAGCCAAAATCCCTTGTTGACGTGGGAATGTTTCATTTCTTTCACAAAACTTGGAAACTTCTTTCCAAGAGATGATTCAAATGCATAAGCCTTTTCGAGCGCAATTTGTATTTCTTCAGGGCTTGCACAAAGAAAATGTCCAGTTGGACTTCTGATTCTGGAACTGGAAGCCCTTCTAGGAGCTCTTTCTGTTTCATAACCAACAACCTAGAAATAATACGCAGTAACAAATAGCCCCATATATAATGAAAATGAAAATCAAAGAGAAATTTTAGATATTAAATTCAAAGAAAAGATGACAGAAAGACTCACATCTCTATAATCCGGCTTAGGTTTTCCTTCATTACGAGATGATTTCTTCCGTTGAACCAAATCCAATGTTTTCTGAACCATTTTCCGTTTGGGCTGTTTTGCATAATAACATTTATGAAGAAAAATAAGATTAAACCCTAACTAGAAAATAAGAGACATAAACAATTAAACAGAGACTAGAAATGAGATTATACCTGTACAGATGAGGAAGGTTTTGAGTCTTTGGACGAGTTCTTGAAATTGAGAACTAGAGTATTAATTCCAAGCTCTGCCATTCTCTTGTTATTTTCTTCAATTTACGCCAATCTAGCCTCCTCATAATCACTTTTTTTATTCTTAGCCACCATTCTTTATATGATTTGTTGATTTAAGTATGGATTTGAAACTGCACTATGAATCAGAGACTATCCCTGTAAGTAAGTGCTCTATTTTCCTTATAATTAAGTTTGAATAAGAAGAAGAAAAACCCTTATTTTCATTTAAAGTAGTGGACAGTTAAGGTTCCCTTAATTATCTGCGCCATATTACTAGTGGGGGTAGTTACAAATGGAAACCAAAAAAAAAATTTGATCAAGAAATAAAGATTTCCCAAGTTCAAATTTTGATTTCATCTAAAATTCCGTCTGATTTTTTGGGGCAGTAAGCAAAAATTTAGAGCATCTCCAAAGACACATCCTTGTCCTACATATATGGATGGATAAATTAAACATCCATTGCTGATTTGTAATGAAAATTTTCTTAGATACAAGAAGTTCAAGAAAATCATCTACAACCCATAGAATCTAGTTTTATTTAGGAATCTAGTTGGAACAATTTTATTGGCTACCATTATATTCTTTCAATTCGAAAAATATATTTTGTGGAACAAATAACTAATTTTACCTTTTAAAAATTTGAAAAGATATCTTCACATCCTTTTAAGTGATCCTCTGAAACCAGAGGTTTTGTTAGAGGATGTTAATCTAACTTCCTGCCAAATCATCTTCACAATATCCCTACACATTCCCATTGGAGATGATTTTTAGGAAAAAATAGCACAAGCCTTAAGAAAAGGAGCCTAACATCCTCCCATTGGAGATGCTCTTAGGCCCACAAGTAGACAACAGACAGCCTGACAATATTTGGGTCATGAGGAAGATTTGGATTCAAAATGCAGTAAACATCTTGAGTCAATTTTCACAAGACCAAAGTGTATGTATCTGCCAACTCTCGGACCAGCACAACGAAACACGCATAAATGAAATCCATGAGATAGTGAACTCCAGAAGAAGCAAACTGCAATCATCATCTCTCCCTGAAATAGCTCACCATGAACTCTATTCTTCTATTTTCAGTGGATTCTTACCCCATGGACGCAACGAGTAAGACTATAAGTTTTTTAAACAGGAAGCAGAAAGATAAAATCCACCTCAAGAAGTTCAGAAAATGCACACAACTAGTGAGTTACTGATTAGGCAAAGTGATTTTAATTCCCCATGCACACAACGAAAATGCAGCACCCTACCAAGGGAAAGTTAAGAACCAGCAACATCCATTTCAATGCCACTGCTCAACATAATGACAAAAATGTGAACTATCTACCCAATTCCAAAGTGTTGATTAGATAACATTACCAGCAGCGACGGAGCTACATAGGGCATTGGGGAGTTGAAATTCCACTCAATGACTTGCATAAAAGCTTGCCTGGAAATAAAAGCTTCATTGATACAATCAAATTGACGGTGTTACTTAACCTCCAGTTAAGTATTTGGTGTGTAAACCCGGTGTAATTTTTTAATTAGGTGTAAATCAACACATAAGTCTTGTACACCCACGTTTCTACTAACGGTTTCCAACGGTTTTAGTATTAGGCGGTTAAAATCAGGGGGTTGGACCAATAAGTTTCTCTACTAAGGGGGTGTTTAAAAAAAAAAACTTCGACCAATAACGTTACGACACTTGTCTTCTCCAGAATTGTTATAACTGAAAGCTTTTATCTAATTTAATTTGAGGTGGGTGTCACACTCATTGTTCAACGTGGAAGCTCATATGACTTGGTGTTTAAAGGAGGAGAGATAGGTTTAAAATTTGAAAATGGAAATTTCGCTAGTAGCTACTCAAAGATTTCACCGAGAATATCCCTTAGATAACCTTGTCACAATGTCTCGGTACCGACTAAAACGGACCGAAATATGAAATTGATTCAGTTGACGACCTTTATGCAGAGACACTAGCTGGCTAAAATTCTGAAATATCATGAGAATTTGGGCGTTAGTATTTCAATTTCGCCAACTTAATGTTTTTTTATTCTTTTTAGTTTTGTTATTTAATAATTATTGTTGTATTGAATTTGGCAATTTTAAATTATTCTTCTTGAAAGGAAGATTATGGACAAATGTTTTGACCAAAGTTTCTAGCATTGCAAGATTCTGGACCCAGTTTTAATCAAAAATAGGTTGGTATCACAAAAACCCTCTAAATATAACACTTCTGAGTTTCTAAACATATTAAAGATGTTAAGGCGGCGGGATTTTGTCATGACAGCTTTGTCATGCAACAACAGGTTTTTGGCGGCACAAATCCGTTAGCCACCGTTTCAGCTATTTAGACTTTTCTTGTAGTGTGTATTTTATGACATAACTCCAATATTCAAATTCATAACTTATACTTCAAATCTGGAATATAATACTTGGAATGATTCTTGTTTTGTTTAGTTTTTGCAATTGATGAAGTTTCTTATCAAATGGATGCATGTGCACTGCTTGTTATCGATTACATGGGTGATCACCCGAATTGAGGTCGTGCCTGACTCTGTCATTGCTGAAAGAAAGAGATAGTGAAAACACAGGCTTCGGTATCTCCCACCACTGGTGTAAAGAGGGTGTGAGAATAGAAAAACTTGACAAGGGCCTAGGGTTTAGGAAAGGGCCTTGTTATAAATACACACACTAGGTAGAGGAGATCTCATTTCTCTCTCATCTTCTTGCGTGCCGTTTTCCCCTGAAAATCACTCAGTGATTTTAATCTCCTCCAAATCTCAAAAAAAAAAACACTTTCTGTTTGATTTTTTTGTTCAATTAGAGATGGCTTTTGATGTAGATCTGGATTGCATATGTAGAATCAATCATGTCATAATGACTTATCCTCTGAAAAACACACCAGAAGGGAGTGGTTTTAAATAAATGGAAGACCTCACGACGGATGTCATCTTTAAGCTTATGGAATTTCTTGTGTGAATACCCTCGTAAGGTATACTGGTTGGATTCATGAATTTTGAAATGTCAATTCATTTTTGGTGGAATTTTTGCATCAATTTTTTACAGCTTTGATCATAATCTAAAAATGTTCTTAAGATGTAGAACCTTCTATGTGTGTGTTAAATCAATGGAGTTGGTTAAAAGTCTTGGAATTTTTATAGGTTTTCCAGTGGGATAGATAATTCTCCCATTTTCAATTGCTTTGGCGTCTATCTTGAAGTTTGCTATTTTTCTTGCAGGTGTCATTTCTATCTTGGTGGATGGTCCACCAGATAAAATGGTGCACATAGGTGAGCATTTACATCAAAAAGGATACAGATACGTCTGCATTTTGCTTGTTTTTTTACATAAAGGAAGGTTATTGATTGATATGGTAAGTTATCTGATTTTTTGAATTGTTAATCTGTTTGCTTTACGGTGAATTCCAGATGTATCAAGAATTCCATATTGTATAGCAAGTTGTGAATGGAAGAAAAGCCGAATGCAATTGTCAAGAATTCAATAAATAAGTGGAAGAACAATTTTTTGTCTAGCAATGGAAGAAAAGAAAGAGAAGAAGACTGAAATGGAACTTGGAGTGGTGAAAATTGGATTGCTGGTGAGGCCATATGGTTGAATGCTTGCTGGATTAAAAGACAACTTGCAACAGTTGAGGAAAAGCAATGATCTAGCAGATACACTTTTTATGTAACATTTTTCTTAAGATGTTCAAGGGAAAGATGGATGCCAGAAACAGCTTGGAGAGTTATGTAATATCCAGGACAATGACAGAAACTTGTAGAAGCTGTTTGCACCCCAATTTTCAATGCTAAGAAACTGGATGGGATGTAAGGAAATTCCATGAGCCTTTTAATTTTTGGACCTGTGTAATCTCGGAAACCAATTAACAAATTTTTTGGAAGTTGAATTACAAAATTTATGGAGAAACATACGGAACTGATTTTTGGACTTGTGTAATGCCGAGTGTCTAACAACCTTGGTAATCCATTTCAAAATTGTTCATTCCTTGCATTTTTTACAAATATCGAAATGCACATTTTTTTATGCTCATTGCGTAGCCAATCTAAGTAAGAATTGGAACTTGAAAGTAACATGACAAGGTATTGGATGTTTAGGCATGTAGCACTATGTTGTCTTAGGCGCTAGGCGAGGCGAGGCGCCAAGCCTGTCGCCTGGGCGCCTAGGCGCGACTAAGGCGCATTAGGCGATCATCTTCATTAAACTTGAGTTTTAAACTTATCTGGTAGACTTCAATACCACCATATCACAGACCCTTCAAATTCAGACCATCTGAAATAATAGAGGGTTCGATCAGGAAACGTAATCAACAGCTGAACTTGCAAATTTCTAATCAATTTGACGTTATAGAAAAAGTACTCGAGGTTTTTGATCTTGATAAGAAAATCTGAGATATATTGACGGGACAATTATATCCTCGGTATAATTAAGGTTTTCGACATACTGTACTTGGATCAAGGTTATCGAAATTAAAGCTGTCAATATTTTTCGGTGCTAAAATTAAGAGAAGAAATCAACAGTTTTCCTATTATATTGTAAGTTTAGCATTGGCTTTCCTTTTATACTGCGAGAATCCATGCAAATATTAATTTCGTTGATTTTCTGAAAATCTTTGGTTAGTTTAATGAGAGAATTTCGTTGAATATTTGATTACTATTAGCTGTAAAATCTCTACAATATCTTTGATTGAGAGAATATATGTAAATTGCCATTAATAGCTGCAAGAAGAGAAGAGAATATACGTAGTTATTTTGGCTTTCCTTTTTTAAGGGTTGATTGCTATAAAATCTCCTCAATTGATATTTGATTGACAACTAAGTAGCTATAGAATCGGACTCCGCAATATCTTTGATTAAGAGAATATATACTCCTTATATATTCTCCATTATATTTGGGACAAAGATAACGTATTATCTCTATTTATATCAACATTAAGATGTTCCATGGCTTTCATCTTTGACTTGTTAACTCTTATCTTCATATATATCGACGAGATGATGAAGATGAATGGAGGTTGAGATGATGAAGAAAAATGGAGGAAATAATGAGGAAAAGAAAAATGAAACGGAGAAAGATACCTACCCATGGCGCCTTTAGCTCTTAAGCTAGCGCCTAACACATCCGCGAGGCGCCAAAAGCACCAAAAGAGCTCGCCTAAGGCGCAGGAACGGAATATGGGATCGCCTTGAATTCCTCGGGCAGTTGTGTTGCGCTTAGTGTGCCTTTAGCGCTTAGGCGCCAAAGGCGAGCGCCTTTGATAACATAGATGTAGCATGGAACTTGAAAGTTGGAACTATTAGACCTGTATGTCAAGTCGAGTTCTGATCATGAGAGAAATTATTGTCAATCGTTTGGACATCCAAGTAACTCGCCTACACAGCCGCAATTTGCTAAACAAAATGAGTTTGGGTTACAAAATGGGAAGGCATCTTTTTGAACAGTGTTGTTTTTTATCACCCTGCTGGTGTTGTGAGGAGTTCTTCGACAGCAGCATTAACGAACTATCATAAAAACATATAATAAACACAGGAAGTCTCAAAATTGTTTTCAGCGAGATCAAATGCATAGAAGAAAGATGCAAGTTATATAAAAAAAATGTAGTAATACACAAAATCTTTCAAATGCGAGATGCTTATTGTTGATTATAATTGTGACTATTAAATAAACTGATTCCTATTCCATCCTTGTCTGTTACCATCAAATCTGGCAAGCAGATACACATATGGGTCTTCATCATATGTTATGATAAGTAATTATTACAAGTCTCTGAAAAATCAAAGAAGAACTCAGAAAGGCCATAAAATACTATTGAGAGGAGAAATCATTGTGCTGAAACTGATTTAATTTTGTTGTGTACGAATAAAATCTCATCAATCTCCATTATCATTTTGGAAAGAGTGGTAGTAACGAGTGGTAGAGCTACAAAGAAAGAGAAGTGGAGAAGTTGATGGCAAGGTTTTGTTTTGTTTGATGAGTGAATGGGAGAAGAAGGCGCGACATGTATATAGTGGTTTCACTCATGTTGCTAAACAAACCCTAAGAAGACCTAATGAGTCGAGCCTCCATATGGGTCAGGCCCAGTATTCTTTGCACTCATATCGGAGATGCTTCAAATCGCAAGAGACTCATTCCGAGTGCTCGGATGATTTAAACTATAACCCGTGTATATTATTCTTAACAAAAAAAATCGACGACGATACAAGGTAAGTCAGTGACTTACTTCTCTTCCATAAACTTCTTTGCTCCGAAACAATTTTAGTTGTCCTAAAGAAGGATGGTAAATGAAGAGTTGTATCAAATGAAGATGTTTGTTTTTTTTTTAATTTTTGCAATTGATGAAGTTTGTTATGAAATGGATGAATGCACCACCTGAATTGAGGTCGTGCCTGGATCGGTCTCATTGTTGAAAGAAAAACTAAATGAAAACAGCTAAAGCCTAAAGTAGTATCTCCAACTGTGGTGTAAAAATGTGTGAGAATAAATAAAACTTGACAAGGGCCTAGGGTTTCGTAAAAGGCCTTGCTATAAATACACTCGCTAGCTAGATGAGATCTTATTTCTCACCACTTTTTTGTGCCGTTTTTTCCTCTAATTTCAATCTCCTCCAAACAAGTTTGATTTTTCAGTTCAATCATGTTGATCTCCATTGTATATGTAGAATCAATCACTGTCATAATGACTTATCCTCTCAAAAACACACAACAAGGAAGTGGTTCCAAAGAAAGGTTCACAATCCCAACGGTTTAATCGTTCACCATCTTAGGAAGTGAAGCTTGACTTCCTAAGGTATACTAATTGGATTCATGAATTCTGAAATGTCAATTTATTTTTGGTGGAATTTTTGCATCAATTCTTACAGCTTTGATCATGATGTTTAAATATTCTTAAGATGTAGAAAATGTCATGTGTGTGTG
Organism: Papaver bracteatum; assembly: GCA_023529315.1. Classification (NCBI taxonomy): domain Eukaryota; kingdom Viridiplantae; phylum Streptophyta; class Magnoliopsida; order Ranunculales; family Papaveraceae; genus Papaver; species Papaver bracteatum. The sequence continues at coordinate 394,385 of JAJJWX010000654.1, forward strand.
TTAAATCGATGGAGTTAGTGGAACTTTTATAGGGTTTTTTCAGTGGGATAATTCTCCCGTTTTTGCTTTGGCCAATATCTTAAAGTGTTATTGCTTGCTATTTTTTTTTTTTTTGCAGGTGTCATTGCTATACATGGTGGTCATCCGAGTTATCAAAAGGTGCAAATAGGTGAGCATTTACATTATAAAGGATAGATTGGATACATCTGGCATTGTGAATTTTGATGTTCCATACATATACTGTTTGTTTGATACTTCGGTCTTTCTTTTCCAGGGAAATCAACAATTTTGAAAATCAATAAAGCTTGAAATTCTGAATGACTACTTTCAACTCCTTACACAGAGCATCACAACTTTCACGGTAGAAACTTCCTTATTTGGAACTGAATAAATGCCATCAGTAGGGACACATCGCAGCTTGAACCTAGGAATACAGTGGAAGAAAAAGCTACTAGCAGAAAATTCAACGGTGGAGAAAGAAAAGGGGAAAGGAACCATAATGATTTTTCCTCTCATCAAAATATAGTTGGGATCCTTCAGAGAAGTTTGAAATTCTGCGGGGGACATTGTTTGCTGCACTTATAGCAAGTTGTGAGTGGAGAAAAGCCGGATGCAGTTGTCAAGAAGTCAAATAAGTGGAAGACCAGGTTTCTGTGTAGCAATTTTACAAGCCTTTTGGACTTATGTAACACAATTTTTTTAACTATTCCCAACACAGTAAACTTTGGTTCAGTTCCGTTTCACTGTTTTAGACGGTTTACATATATATTCTTAACTTTTGCCATCTCCAGCTAGTGGACAAAAGGACTTGGACTATAAAATTATTATCTTGTTGATATTACCGCATTAGAAAGTGATTTTGTACATATGTTAGGCGAAGAAAGTGTTTATTAGCGTAAAAACTTGGTTACGACTGCGTTGAAATATATGGCTCTTGTTGGCCAAGCCCCTTTTGAGGCATTTGTAGGGACTGGATATCGCACCCATACAAACTATGCGAAGTAATGACGTACTGAACATGCGAGATGACATAATACAAAGGGAATGGACCTCGCACACTTCACAATTCATATAACGGAATCTGTGACGTCACAAAATCACGGGTAAAGTGTGAAAGTCATGCGAAGAACAATAGTTTGAACGAGAAGATTCAATGTAAGCGTGCGAAGACCTTGCACGTCAGATCCGAAAATAGGGGATTCATTATCTATCCTCCACTATGTAAAATTCCTATATATAGGACCAACCACAATTGTATCAGGAGGAGTCTTTTTGAGAGTTGAGGTGGAACTTTAGGAGAGAGAAACTAAATTGTTCTCCAAGTTAATATTGTATCTCTTATAATTTTATTGATTTCCAAACTTAATATAATTTTTTTATGTGTTCTTCACCATGATTTCATAGTTTACTTTACTAAATCTCTCAAGGGGTGTGGTAATAGATTTTCTGCTACTACATTTTGGCGCTAGAAATAAGTTCGAAAAAAAGATCTTTGTGAATAAATTATGGATATTTATGAAAGTTTTTGTAAGAACAATGATATCCCTGCTAAATAGGCGGTGAGAAAAGGTGTTTTCAATAAAAATTTGTGGCTAGTTTTTACAAAATTTATCCTAGAACTATATCTGTGAATCTTCAAGAGTGAAAAGGAAAAAAGAACGTTCGTCTTGTAATATGATAACCAAATCAGGTTATGGTGTTGAGGATTTTCATTCGAGAATTACAGGACGGATTCACAAACGAGACCATGAAGGAATAAAAATCTCAACTATTGAGAAGATTTCACCACTACAAGAGTGGAAGAAGCAGAAATTTACATTTGAGGTAGACGATGTACCAGAAGGAAGTTAGGGACGAACAGATCCATTGGTGGTAACCATACATGTGCGAAGGGTAAAGAAAAATGACAACGTAAAAGACGCTGATGAATGGGAAATTGAAGGGACTTTAATAGACACTGGAAGTTCAATGACATTTTGTTCTACCACACGTTCAAGAAAATGGGATATGATGATAAATATTTATTACCAACATCATACTACATCCATGGATTCAACAACGCGAAGACCAAACCAAAGGGAGAGATGATTATAAACATGTCTTTAGGGGAAATTAAAACGCAAGCGACATTATGCGTGGTGGATATGGAATCACCATAAAATATGCTGATGGGAAGACCATGGGTGCACAACATCAGAGGTGTAGCATCAACTTTGCATCAATGCATATGTTTTCCCATGCCGAGCGGAATAAGCGAAATTAGAGGAGAAACGGAGAGAGCGAAAGCTTGTCATTAGTTAGATATGCAAAACTACGAAGGGAGAGAAAAGAGGAGAAAAGATAGATGACAAAGGAACAAAAAACTAAAGAAAGAGGAGGAAACCAGAGTTTACATAACACAAGAAAAAGAAGGCAAAGGAATACCTAGTGAAATATAAAAGGAGGAAAACACACAAGCAAAAGAGATCAAAGAACCGTCCCCATTAGGTGAACCAAAGGAAAACTTCATGGCAGCAGAGCCAACAAAGGAGATGAACATAGGCACTGAAGCTGATCCAAAGATGATAAAGATAGGCACCAGAATGGAAGCAGACGAGGAAGAAAGAATAATAAAGCTTCTTAGAAGTTATAGCGATGTTTCCGCATGGGACATGGATGAAATGCCAGGTATAGATTCTGAGGTTGCATGTCACAGGTTGGATATCAGGAAGGATGCACGACCATTCAAACAAAGAATAAGAAAGATAGCAACAACATACGATCCGCAGATAAAAGCATAGTTGCAGAAAATGTTAGATGCGGGAATAATACGACCAGCAAAATATCCAGAATGGATAGATAACATGGTGGTGGTGCCAAAGAAGCACAAGGGTATAAGAATATACATCGACTTCAGTAACCTCAACAAAGCATTCCCAAAGGACAATTTTCCACTACCATACATACCACGAATGGTTGAGGCTGCATCAGGAAATCAGAGAGCATCATTAATGGAATGTTATAAAGGTTACAATCGAATTCCATTAGCAAAAGAATACTAAGAACATACTTCTTTCTTCGCACCAAGAGGTTTATATTGTTACAATATAATTCGTTTCGGTTTAAAAAATGCAGGTGCTACATACCATGGGATGGTGGAAAATATATTCGCAAGGTGGATCGACAAGACTCTAGAGGTATACGTAGATGACATGCTAGTAAAAATCAAGAACGCCGAAGATCATGTAGACCACTTGGAAGAAATATTTGAGAAAATGAGGCAATATAAAATGAAGATAAATCCTGCAAAATGCATCTTTGGAGTGGCATTAGGAAAGTTCCTATGATATATTACATCAGAAAAGGGAATACAGGTAGATCCAGAAAAAGTGCAAGCAGTTCGCGACATGCCTACACCAGCAACATTAAAGGATGTACAGAAATTGAATGGGCTATTAGCTTCATTGGGACAATTTATCTTGCGATCTTCATATAAATGCAAGCAATTCTTTAATATCCTAAAGAAATGAGCTAAGTTCGAATGGACAAGCGAATGCGAAAATGCATTGCAAAACATAAAGAATTACTTAATGAATATGTCTATTTTGTAGAAAGCTAAACCAGGAGAGGAGTTACTATTATACTTAGCCTCAACACCGTATGCACTCGTTGTTGTACTACTTCACTCAGATGAAGGAGTTGAGAAGACGATCTACTACCTAAGTAAAACATACAATACAACAGAGAAGAATTACACGAAGATTGAAAAACTCATCATCGCTCTGGTATATGCAACTCAGAAGCTTCGCACGTACTTTAAGGACCATAAAATTAGAGTCCTTATGATGGTGCCAATTGAGTCAGTCATGAAGAATTCAAAAAGATCCGGGAGAGTAGAAAGATGGAATGCACAAGTGGGACCCTTTGAAATCAAATATGGGGTACTATCGTTACCAAAGTCACAAGTTATTGCGAACTTCCTGGCCGAGTTCCAATTTGAGGACGACGAAAGCGTGGACGAGATGATAGATGTAGATGAAGAAGAAGGAAACCCTCAAAATTTACTAAGGGAGCAAAACTCAAAAAGATGGGATATACTCGTCGATGGATATGTTAATAGAGAAGGAAATGGTATAGGAATAGTGATTATTCTACCATTAGGAGCAAGAATTCCATATTCATTTATACTGGAGTTCGCGTCTACCAACAACGAAACAGAATACGAAGGAGTGATATATGCATTGCGATTAATAGTAGAAATGAAATTAGATGACATTTCGAATAACTAGTGATTCATAGTTGGTAATCTGCCAAATATTAGGAACTTATAGTATAAATGAACCTTCATTACAAAAATATAAGCTACTCGCAGAAGAGTTGTCAGCGAAAATCAAAAATGTACAATGGAGGCACCTGGGAAGAAAAGACAACAGATTCTTATACGCTCTAGAATTCCTTGCATCTATGCTAGTGGATCCAACCGCATTGTACATCAAGATCAAAACACAAAATTTCCCATCCATCGAAAAAGAAGACAGGGTAGATGTATCAATGATCGAAAATGAGGACAAAGAAAAGATTGATAATGAGAAAGATTGGATATTGCAGCTTCATTCATACTTAGACAAAGGAGAAGTACCAATAAATAGATTAGAAGCACACAAGATCAAAAGCCATGCGACAAACTATGAGTTAAGAGAAGGAATACTTTACCGAAGATCATTCTTAGGACCATCTCTCAGGTGCCTGACACGAAAATAATGAGTGGAGATATCAAGGAAAATACACTATGGGGATGCAGGAAACCATAGTGGGGGAAGATCGTTGGCTTACAAATCAAACATGCAAGGATATTATTATCCTTACATGGTTGAGGACATGAGAAAAGTATCCATACGATGTGAGGAGTGTCAAAGATATGGAAACAAAATACATGCACCAGGAGCGAACTTAAGTTCATCTACCAGTGTTTGACCATTCGCAAAATGGGGGTTAGATATCGTGGGACCATTTATACCAGGGTCGGGTTAAAGAAGGTATATGATCGTAGCAACAGATTATTTCGCAAAGTGGTCAGAGGCAAAGGAAGTTCAGCATATACTAGACAAGTATGTCTTCACCTTCATATTTGAGAACATCATTTGCAGATTTGGAATCACGGTGCAGTTAGTGTCTCATAATGGAAAACAATTCGAGGGTACGAATATAGAAATGTTATTAAACGCCTTCAAAATACAGATTGGAAAATCGACTACAATATTCCCACAGAGTAACGGCTAAGATGAGGCAACCAACAATACACTTGCGAATACGCTTAATAAAAAATTAGAAGGACACAATAGAGGCTGGTGAGAACAGGTCCATAATGCCTTATGGGCATATTGGACAACAAGAAGAGAAGCAACATGCATGTCACCTTTCTGTTTAGCATACGGGATGGAAGATGTATTACCAACAAAAGTTATCATACCCACAACAAAAAGAGAAGATTGGTATAAAAACTTAAACAAAATCTTGATACTAGAAAAATTAGATGATTTGGAAGAAGGCAGAGAAGCTGCCTTACAGCACATGGACAATTATCATAAGAGGTTAGCGCGAGAATACAATAAATGTGTAAAGCTAAGAGAATTTTATCCAGGAGAGCTAGTGCTAAGGGAAATACCATCTTATCAGAAGGGAGGAGAAGGCCCACGAAATGGAAGTAAATGAAGTACAATGGAGCTCTCAGGTATGTTTTTATTTTTCTGAATTAAACACACTTCATAATGTTAAAGAGATCTGTCCCTAGACTTATAACGATTTCTTACACAAACTTATTGTGCAATCTAAATTTCTGAATTGTATTCAAGTCCCAAATATTTAGGTTCAGATAATGTGGTTCTAGCTAGTTCCAAATGGGTTCTTACACAAACTTTCCGTCAACTTCTTTCCAAAATGATAATAGAGATCAATGAGATTTTATTCATACACCATAAAATTAAATCAATTTTCAGCACAATGATTTCTCCTCTCACTGGTATTTTATGACCTTTCAGATCTTATTCTTCGAGCTCTCTGAAGGATTTTCATAGTTACTTATATCTCATACGATGAAGTCCTATATGTGCATCTTCTTGCCAAATTTGATGGTAACAGGCAAGCATGGAACGACATGATAAACCATATGTTCATGGAGGAATCCGTTTATGTAATAATAATAATTATAATCAATAATTAGCATCTCGCATCTGAATGATTTTGTGTAGTACTACATTTCTTTTATTTAATTTGCATCTTATGCATTTGATCTCTCCGGAAACAATTTTTAGACATCCTGTGTTCACATTTTAATGATAGTTCGTTAATGATGTTGTTTAAGAACTCCTGACAACACCAGCAGTGTGATCAAAAACAACACTGTTCAAAAATTTGCCGTCCCATTTTGTAACCCAAACTCTGTTGCCTATCTCAATTAAAAAAATCTGCAATTCTAAAATGACTTTATTTATATCACTGCAATGGAATATAAAGTCACAATAAATAACTGAAAGGTAAAGTCACTACTAGTACACTGGTTTTTGATGCTCTTCTTGAAAGAAAACTTCCTGTCCAACAATGTGTAAACAATCAAATTCGTCCAATTCTTGCCTGCCAAGAGCCAATAAAATTCCACATACTGCTAAGGAAATATGCAACACCGAGCACACTCAGGTAAAATGCAATGCCAAAGCTTCTCATGCTCTCTGGCGATTGGTCGTAAAAGTATTCTTGCAGACCTACCAGAGCAAAACCATCTCCAATACAAAATACCAAGAACACCCTCATTAATGTCTTTCCTGACGAACTCCGTGTAAGGACTAGTCTTATCCTTTCCACCAGAACTGCAATTACCACTACCAACAAAGTGATCCCCATACCAATTCCTATGGTTTTGTAGCTTTGAGAAGCATTGCTGCTTGGGTTCAAATGAGCGGAACTTAAAAGCGGCTTGGCCAATAAGGGTCATATATTTCAAGGCAATCTTAACCAAGTTCGACGACTAATGACTATCCAACTATTAAACACTTTCTTTTCCTAACAGATATGAGCAAGATAATCATTTTATAGCATTCTTGAATTAAGAAACACACAAATAATGCCAAAGTCCTTTTCTCTACTAGCTGGTGATGAAAATTTTTAAAAACATAGCCAAACCAGTTACACTGAATAAAAGTTTACCGTGCAAAAAAAAAAAAAAAATGTAACTACACAAGTCCAAAAATTAAAAGACTCGCACATTCCATCAATCAGGACTTATTTTCAGAAGTGAAAATTGGGGTGCAAACAGCTTCTAGTCTTCCTTCTCGGATGACTGGTTCTCATCAAGCCATTCAAGGGCCTCCTTTGCTGCTGCCTCAATCTTCACTTTTCTCCTCTGATTCTCGTTTTTCTGTGTCTTACACAACTCTCCAAGCTGCATTGCTTGTAGCTTTTGCTAAGCTGTTGCGCGAGTTGTCTTTTAATCCAAGCAGATATTCAGCCGTAATCCAATTTTCACTTCCTTCAAGCTTCATTTTAGTCTTCTCTTTCTTGTCTTCTATTATATAATTACTTCATGCTCCATTGTAGTCTCTCTTTCTTGTCTTAAATTATAGTCTTGGCCACCTTTACTGCTTCCTGAATCTTCACTTTTTTCATCTGATTCCAACTTGTCGTCAATCCTCATGTTGTAACATAACTATCCAAGTTGTTTATTGCATCTACCTTTTCCTTGACCATCTTAAAAAAAATGTAAACATGCATTCAACAATACTGCGGCCTCACCAGTAATTCAATTATACACTTATTTCAAGCTTCTTCTCTTTCTTTCCTTCCGTTGCGGGCTTTTCTTCCATTCACAACTGGCTATACAAGTGCGGCAAACAATAGAATTTCAAGCTTCATCGAAGGATCCTAATTAAATTTTGAGAGGAAAAATCATTATGGTTCCTTTCGCTTTTTTTTCTTCTCTTTCTCCACAGCTGACTTTGATGCATTTAACTTCTTATAATCTGCTAGCCATTTCTTTCATTATATTCCTAAGTTCAAGCTGCCATATGTCCCTAGTTTTGGAATCTCTTCAGTTCTAAGTAAGGAAGTCTCAACTTGTGGAAGTTGTGATGCGATATATCTTGAGTTAGAAATACGCATTCCCTTGATGGCCTCAGGTGGTTCGTCGAAAGTGTTGATTTCCCTTCACAAGAAAAGCTAAAGTATCAAGAAAAAAATGGGTCTGCGAATTGAACTGCCGAAGATGTGAAAAGCTAAAGCCCAAGTAACATGTGAAAATGAAGATGTATGTGAGCAGTTTCGAGAGACGCACTGGATGCTATTGAACTGGAACTGAAGAATGCCGAAGATGAGTTTGGGAGAAGCACAGAGTGCTCTTAAATAACGTGAAGAGATGGGTCTGCGAATGAAGCAAAATTATCGAGGATAAGTCACGAGATGGTATAGAACGGAAAAGTGACTTAAAGTGATGGGACTTAAATGTCCTAATAAGAAACCAGTGTCTGCGAATGATGATTTCATCCTTACTTTTGGACTAGAATGTTTTTAGAGATAAGGAATAAGTCACGAGTTTTGATTGGTGATTTGGAGAGTCATCGGTGATGACAGAAAACGAGTGATTATTGGTGACAACTAGAATAAATGACTTGAATGTTGTGAAGGTGGCTAAGTTGGTAATCTTTATAGTAAGTATGCACTAAGGGGGGTGTCGAAAATTAGTGCATCTTACTATCATGGTTTCTAGAACATTCTAGAGACAAGTGCTTTATTTCCTAGTTGAGATGGTTTCCTATTCAAAGGAGATACTAATACTTGGGAATCAAGTTTGTGATTCATATATAAGGATGTCTAGTCTATGAGTTTAACTATGGAATTCTCAATGAAGTTGTGAGGGATTCCATCCCACCTCTTGGGGTGGTTATCTTGTGGGAGTTTTCATGGTAGGCTAGAGAGAAACGGGTGGCTCACATACGAAGGTGTTATTGTACATTTTCTTTAGAGATTTTGATTATATTTGAGAGAGTCATCATTACAAGTGGATGAAGGCACATTTCCGAACCACTATAAATCTTGCATCGTAGTGTGCTTTTGTTGTTTACTCATTAATCATTCTATGCTTGTTTGTTTTGCTATCTACTCTCTTCTATACTTGTTTTTTGACATGGTATCAGAGCTAGGGTAGAGAGTGGGTAGAGAGGGGTTTTAAAAGATATAATAATCGCATCGTTTTGGTTGGTCACAGTGTTCTAGTATTCATGTGTATCGAAGATGCGTGGAGTTTTAAAATCTAAACAACAAGGTGTTGAATTAAAAAAAAAGTTAACGTATGACGCTGCAGCCCTAGATTTTGTGTATGCGTTGATGGTTAAAGAATAGTTGATATTAATCAGTGAAGGATTTTATGTTCAGTTTCTGGACGAAAGAAGAAGAGAGGAAGGAAAAGACTCCGAGTCTTGGTGAGATTATTGCTGATGAAAGAGTACAATCTTAGGAAGGGAAAGATTGGTTTCTGTTGTTCCCGTGAGATAAATGGACATTTGAAAGATGCAGCTGCTTAAAACAGAACACAATATTTGGGTGAATAATTCCACACTTAACTTGGTGGATAGAAAACCAATTTATACAGATCATTACATTACCCTAAATAGAGTATCATTTACAATGAATGAGAATATTTGGAATGAAAGAGAATAACAAGAATCCGGTGATTGAGGCATTGGTGATGCATGGTCATGGCGAAAATTTTTGTCTTAATTACGCAATCGATGATGGTTGTATAGCTGATCCTTCACATCCTCCTCAAGTTGTACATGAGTGGTCGAATGTTCAAATTTTGTCACGTAGAAAATGAAACGGGAGATGCAAGACCTTTTAAAAATGTCAAGAACCCGATCTTTGGATGAGATAACCGCACCAGAATCGTTGTTTAGCAACTCTTTCTGATACAAAATGATAATCAATTTCAATGTGTTAGAACACAGGATTTGCTGTGAGATAAGTAGCACCCAAGTTATCACACCATAATGATGGCAACTGAATTGTAACACCTAGTTCTTGCATCAAGGACTGAAGCCATATGAGTTTTGATGTTGCAATTGCAATACCCCAAGATTCGCCCAAGATCGGATTTCCGAAACGTATTTTGCTTCCTTCGACTCCAGAAATAAGATTCCTCCAAAATATATTTGATCCACTAGTGGGACCGTCCGTCATCTACATTTCCCGCCTGGAAATTAAGCCTGGAGTAAGCATGAAGAGACTTGTCTACAGATCTACGATAACTGGGGTTTATAGTTTGCGCAGTGCTTCAAATACCTTAGAATTCGCTTCACTAACTCCCAATGCTCAACATATGGATCATGCATGAATTGGCGACCTTATTGAAAGCTACGCGAACATCGTGGCGAGTGAGATGTAGATATTGTAGTGCACCACACACACTTCTCAGAGAGTTGGATCCTCAAACTTTGTACTTCCTTGTTTGCCGAGCATTTGTATTTACCGCAAGAGGTGTGCATACGGTTTTGCTCCATCTATCTTGGTGCGCTGAGCACCAAAGCTGATATACTTTTGTTGACCAAGAACTAGTGAACCTTGTTGTTTAACTACTTCAATTCCCAAGAAATAATTAAGTTCACCCAATTTTTACCGCAAAAATGCATTTTAACTCCTCAATTATATTGCCTATAAGTGTAGTGTTCGAGCCGATGATGATTATATCATCCATATAAATAAGAAAATAAATAATACCACTAGAGCTTGTTTAATGAATAATGAAAACAACCACGTAACCTTTGAACCCTAACATCGATAAGATGATTGCTTAGACGAGAGAACCACGTTCGTGGAGCTTTCTTTAGCCCATAAATGGCTTTATTGAGCTTGCAAACATGATTAGGAAAATTAGGATTCACATACCCAGCTGGATGCTTCATGTAGACTTCTGCATTCAATATTCCATGTAAGAATGCATTCTGAACATCTAGTTGTTGGAGTGGCCAGTTTTGAGATACAACACAGAGAGAACAAGTCTAATCGTGCTAGGTTTTATTACGGGACTAAAAGTATCATCGTAATCAAACCCTTCTCTTGATGAAAACCTTGTGCAACTAATCGTGGCTCGCTCCTCAAGTCCACCATAATGTGTTTTGTTTAACGCGAAACACCCATTTAGAACCAATAAGATTCATCCATGGCTCAAATGGAACATAACTCCAAGTTACGTTTCTAATATGCGCATTAATTTCATCATCCATAGGAGGTCTCCAAGATGGATATTTAGCTGCCTCTGTATAACAAGTTGGAGTAATGAATTCAGTCTGCTCAAGTGGATATTTGGATGCTGTAAGACAAAGCCTGTTAACTGGTTTCCTGATACCATCTCGTGGTCGTGTAACCATGGGGTGCTGTTGATATGGTTGTTGAGTTTGATCATTGGTTCTCTCAACTGAGACTGATGCAATAGGAGTTGTCGAGTTAGAAGTTGGTTCTTGTCAGGGTGATAAGCCGAATTTCTTGAAGCCGCCGGCGACATCGTGAAGTGTGTAATAATTTCGCTTGTTGATCTTCTACATCAAGAAGATGATTGAGTAGCAGATACAGGAGTAGACAACATAGGAGAAGATAATAACTTAGTTGTGGGTGTTGGAGCATTAGAAACATCCAAGCATACATGTTGTCTTGCAGCAAAAGAAAAGCTGGTTTCTACAAATTTGACGTGCCGAGAGATGTATAATCTATTGGTTAGAGTATGAAAGAACAAGTACCCTTTATGAGCACCACTATACCCTATGAAAACACATGGTAATGACCTTGTTTCTAGTTTATTGGAAACATATGGCCGAAGACAGGGATAGCATAAGCAGCCAAAGACTCTTAGAAAAGAATAGTCTGGAGGTTTGTTGAACAATAATACTAGTGGAGACCTTGACTCATTTTTTTATTGGTATTCTATTGATTAGATAACTAGCAGTAGAGAAGGCATCAAACCAATAATACTTTGGCATAGAAGCATGAAATAGAAGAGCTAGGCCAGATTATGTTATGTGCCTAATACGGCGCTCGGCAAGACCATTTTGGGCTGAAGTATGAGGACAAGAAAACCTATGCACTACTCCTGAGTTGTTAAGAAAAGCAGTTAATTTTTTAAACTCTCCTCCATTATCAGATTGAAAAACCTTCATTTTGAAATCAGTTTGATTTTCTATCAGGGTTTTGAATTGCATAAAGACAGGAAGTGCATCAGATTTTCGAGTTATAGGGTATATCCATGTTTAATGTGAGTAGACATCCAAAATAAGTAGATAATAACGATAGCCATTTCTAGATAAATAAGGAGACACCCATAAATCAGAAACAATTAAACTTAGAGGTTTATCAATAATAGTTGTGCTAATAGGAAAAGGGAGTTTATGACTCTTGCGTATGTGACAAGAGTGACAGAACTCAAACTGTTTATTCTTAATGGAAGGGAAAATTGCTTGAGAACTTTGATGACAGTACGGAGCATTGGGTGTCCCAAACGCTGATGCCACATTGGAATGGTGTCAGACATGAGCACAGTTGGATGACTAGACTTTATCTCTCGAACGCCATAAAAAATGTATAGCCCATCTTTACCCCCGCTTGCAATGTTGTTGTCTTTGACTTTGAGATCCTTTACAACAAAGAAATTGGAGTGAAACTCAAAGAATACACTATTATCTTTGCAAAACTTTGAAACGAGAGGAGATTTGCTCGGATTTTTGAACAGAACATTATTAAGGTAAAAAGATTCTGCTTTTTATGAATGAAAGATGCATTACCAATGTTCTCAATGTGAAGTGCATTACCATTACCAACTCGAACCGCTTTCGCCATCGTATTCATGACTCGGAGCTGAGGTTGTTGAGATTGGCAGTTAAGTGATGAGTTGCACCCGTGTCAGTTACCCAATTGTTGTCAGTAAAACCACCAGGTAAAGCAAGATATGTAGCTGGGTCTTTTCTCTGTGGTGCACTGTTGTCTTTGCGAAACCAGCAGAAACTTGTTTTTGATAAGTACCATCTATATAACCCTCTAGTCTGTATCCTTTCAACAGCGGCTTGAACGGTGTTTTCCATATGACATAATTTGAATCATTCAACTTGATGCTCACTAGGTGATTGACATGAATTTGATGTAGTGTAGATGTTTCTGGTTCTGCCATTGTAGCAGATTTTTGAAGGAAGGCGTGGTTATTGGATCGTCTGGCTGATACCAAAACAGAACACAATATTTGGGTGAATAATTCCACACTTAACTTGGTGGATAGGAAACCAATTTATACAGATCATTACATTACCCTAAATAGAGTATCATTTACAATGAATGAGAATATTTGCAATGAATAAGAATAACAAGAATCCGGTGATTGAGGCATTGACTGATGCATGGTCATAACTGAAAATCTTTGTGCTGTCATTACGGCACTGATGATGGTTGTATAGCTGTATCCTTCACAGCTTATGGTTTAATGGTTGTTAACGTAGATTCTTTGGCAGTGATTGAAGTGGTGACTAATGCCGGATGTTGATATGGTTCAATGCTTCAAACCTGAACAGAGAATGAGAAGGAGATGATAAACATTCATGAAAGTGGAGTACAAAAAGAAGAAATTGTTGCTGCCAGTAACGGTGATGCAACAGTAAGAAACTTGAGCTGTGACGACAAGGTAGTAATTATGTGGTTATCGAAAGGAGGAGTAGGTAATGGTTTTGGCCCGAGTCTTGGTGAAAATTCAAGATATGGAGTTGGTAAAACGTCAAGATATGGAAGGAACTCAAGTTCGAGCTGGGTCTATTTTGGCAGAGTTTGACAACGATAAAACAGGGAATAAGGCATAAGATCTACCTGCCTAGAAGTTAATTTTATATTGGGTTCTTTCTTACTTTGAAGTTTGTCATGATACCTTGCACAGTTGCGTATTCATTCCACATGACAAGGTTGATTGATTAACTGAGAAGGGTCTGCTGCAAGTTGATTTCCTGGACTATCGGTGGTTGATTGATGAGCCTTAGGTAATTTGACTTTGCAAGCAACTAAACAACATTGAGTTTCTAGTTGAGCTGTGGGGTCCGTACGGGATGGTGATATTAGTAGGAGTTGAAGGAGATGCGGAAGTTACTAGTATTACGCTGTTAAAGTAGGGCAAGACGTTTTAGGCAGCCACAGTGATGATAACTTTGGCAGAAATCCCTGTCAAAGTAGAGACAGCCTTTTAGGTAATCACACTGATGGTGACTTTGACAGTAGAGTAACAAATGATGTAAAGGCGTAACTATAGTTACAGTTATGACAGTAGCGTAGCTGATGAACAATTGTGACAGGAGTAACTGAAGACAGTTGCAGTCGAGACATGTGTACCGGAGAGGAGAATAAGATTTTGTGAGTTGTGGCTCTTTCCCAAGTAACATGTGAAAATTAAGATGTATGTGAGCAGTTTCGAGAGACGCACTGGATGCTATTGAACTGCCGAAGATGTAAGCGAGTTTGGGAGAAGCACAGAGTGCTCTTAAACCGCGTGAAGATATGGGTCTGCGAATGAAGCAAAATTATCGAGGATAAGTCACGAGATGGTATAGCCGGAAAAGTGACTTAAAGTGATGGGACTTAAATGTCCATCGGTGATGACTAGAATGTCAGTTAGTTGGAATAAGTCAAATGACGAGTTCTAATGGTGTGGTGACAACTAGAATGCCAATGCGACTTGAATGTTGTGAAGGTGGCTAAGTTGGTAATCTTTATAGTAAGTATGCACTAAGGGGGGTGTCGAAAATTAGTGCATCTTACTATCATGGTTTCTAGAACATTCTAGAGACAAGTGCTTTATTTCCTAGTTGAGATGGTTTCCTATTCAAAGGAGATACTAATACTTGGGAATCAAGTTTGTGATTCATATATAAGGATGTCTAGTCTATGAGTTTAACTATGGAATTCTCAATGAAGTTGTGAGGGATTCCATCCCACCTCTTGGGGTGGTTATCTTGTGGGAGTTTTCATGGTAGGCTAGAGAGAAAAGGGTGGCTCACATAAGAAGGTGTTATTGTACTTGTTCTTCGGAGATTTTGATTATATTTGAGAGAGTCATCATTACAAGTGGATGTAGGCACATTGCCGAACCATTATAAATCTTACGTCGTAGTGTGCTTTTGTTGTTTACTAATTAATAGTTATATGCTTTTTTGTTTTGCTATCTACTCTCTTCTATGCCTGTTTTTTGACAATGAGAGACCAAAGCACGACTACAATTCTGATAAGAAATACGCATTCATCAATTGCATAAATTAAACAAAAGAAGAACCATTCCAAGTAATTTATGGATTCTATCATTATATTTGTTATGAATTTTGAATTTTGGAATAATGTCTTAGAGCATCCCCAGTCAATTTTGGGTATAGCATAAAGATATTGCTAAATTTAGTCAAGCGGGGACTAAAACTCCACACACAGATAGCTATTGCTTACATCATCATGTTGTATCCACTTTTGGTTTGGCCATCTAACGACTTCAGTTTAATGTTGTGAATTTTTGACAAGTCATTATATTCCAAATAAATAGAATTGATCGTTTTTGTATTGGAAATCTGAGACTTACGTTTATGGTTCTTTTAACGCGGAAAATATACTAATTAATAAATCAGTGACGGAGGTAGGGAGACTAAAATCACTACCTGTGGCCTAAATTTTTATACACTAACCTAACATTTGTGTTTTTGGCTCTTTTAATGCAAAGAATATACTATGTTTTTTTTATTCACTTTCTCATCTGATTCTCTCCAGGCTGTATATCTGCTATGCTCTGTTGTTGAGAGTTTTCTTTTAATCCAAGCAGGCATTCAACCATATGGTCTCACCAGTGATCCAATTTTCACTTCAAGCTCCATTTCAGTCTTGTTCACTTTCTTGTGTTCTTGACAGTTGCATCACGCTTATCTTTCGTACGCAAGGGAAAACAATGTATATGTCAAAAACAACAGCTATGACATCTGAGTTTCCAACCACATTTCTTGGCAAACCAGCCAACTCATCAGGTTCTGGGACCATAGAGAAGCATCAGCTGGGTCTTTGAGCTCGCCCTAGTCCTCCGTGCTTGGGAGAAACAGCAGCAGCTGCGGCTTGATTGACTGGTATAATTTTATTTCCAAGAACAAGCTGCTCAGTACCAGCATCTACGCCATCTGACCTTCCATTAGCATTGTTTGACGAACTATCAACACCGAATCTTTAAACAGTACCAACTAGTAAATACGCACGTGCGATGCACCTGCCGCGTTGTCGTTCCATTACAAAATTTATGGGATAACAAACTATAATACTAAGGCGGAAAATCGCCTTGAAAATTGCCAAAAATATTTTTTCACAATTTTATCTCTTGTAATCAATTAGAATATATAAGTGTGACTTACATTTCAGCGAGTGAAAAATTCATACACAATAGACACCAAAATGTAAGATGAAACCAAAACTAAAATAATAAAGGAAAAGAAAAAAGCATTAAGTAAAAAACAAATACAACGACTAATAACTTTGCGGACCACATTAATTCGTAAAATGTATACCTAAGCTAGGACGATGTAAGAACTTCCTTGTACACAACGTTCTTGGTGAACGTTCCAACTTTATCAACAACACTTCCTTTCTTGATTAACACCTTAGTGTTGTTGCTCGAAACACCCCTTGAAATCCCAACATACAATTGTCCATGACTGAAGACATGCTCGGGAATATAAATACCGGTGTTTTCAATTGTTTGTCCTTGTGCTTTGTTGATTGTGAATGCAAAGCACATACGTACTGGGAATTACTTTCGAATCATCTTGAATGGAATATCAAGATTCTCTGGCGGGCTCATTGGCATCCTATGGAGGAATACTCTTTTACCCGCTGAATTTCCACTGAGGATCACTGCATCGATACAATTCGGAAAGAACGTCTTTATGATAAGCCTAGTACCATTGCATAAGCCGTTCTTGGCACTAACAT
Organism: Papaver bracteatum; assembly: GCA_023529315.1. Classification (NCBI taxonomy): domain Eukaryota; kingdom Viridiplantae; phylum Streptophyta; class Magnoliopsida; order Ranunculales; family Papaveraceae; genus Papaver; species Papaver bracteatum. The sequence goes on from JAJJWX010000654.1 coordinate 411,377, forward strand.
TCCTCAATAACATAATGGGTGCTCCTAGCTTCAGTTTCAACTCATGAGGAGGTAAACCACCAAGGGCCATTCCGTTTAACTGTTCTTGAAGATAGAGGTTTTGGAAATCATCTTCCACAGAGTCAAATGAATAATACGTATGTTCTTGCCCGGGAAACATGCTAATCACTCGATCATTTAACTTATCGACATGCTCATTCAGTGGTGTGATAAGTGCCCGGTTAATCAAGTAATCTTGATCCTTAGAATTATCTACCAAGTCGGGAAAGGTAGCATCTATCAGTTGGGACACTGAATCTTCACCATTCCAGGGTATCACCATATCATCTAGCATCTTTATCATGTCATTTGCTGCAGAAGGTTCATTTCCATCACCAACTCGCATCAAGAAATCAGAATAAGACATGTCTCCTACTGCACGCATATTCTTCTTCAGACAAAGAACCTATACATGTCTCCACAGAGCCGACCGGGTAAGACACGAATCCACCATTTTCCCCCTTGAAGCTTTTGGTACAACTGGAAGAACCAGGCGGAAATCACCTCCCATAATAACAATCTTACCACCAAACGTATTCTTATTACCCGTTATATCTCTCATATTCGTATCTAATGCCTCGACAGAATACCGATGTGCCATGGTAGCTTCATCCCACATGGTCACAGTAGCTTGACGGAGAAGATCAGCCAACTTGTCATTTTTGGCGATGTCACATGTAGAAGTTGCTGCCGGGGTAAATGGAAACTTTAATCTCGAGTGTGCAGTTCTTCCACCAGGTAACATGGTAGCTGCTAATCCAGACGTAGCTGTTGCTATGGCAATACCACCACTTCTTCTAACGGTCGACAAAATAACACGGTAGAGAAAAGTCTTTCTAGTACCTCCTGGACCATCAACAAAGAAGAATCTGCTCTCTTTTCTTAGGATGACACCCATAATTATATCATAAGCCTTGGACTGATCTTCATTCAACTTGTCCACATTCATCATATCTTCTTCAGAAACCGGAATGGATACCTCCTCTTTGATCAGGTCAGACACCTGTAAATTATCGTCTAATATGCCCATAATTGCCGGAAGATCATAATCTTTTAGACGCTTTCCATGTTGATGAAGAATTTTACCCAACTCTCTGAGAAGACGGTCTGATAAATATGCGGAGCTTGTATCACTTGAACTTGCATAATATTCAACCATGTCGTTGAAGAACTCGTTCCATAACTTTCTAGTGTCCACCGAATTGCAGAAAACCAATATGCTACCAAAAAGAGTTCTCAAAGCAGATGGCATCTTGTTTGTTGCTTCTTCGGCCATACATGCCCTCAAACTATTATCATTCTCAAGTAATCCTCGTGCCTCGGCTGCACTTTTAAATGTCTGATATCTTTTGCCGTCAACTGTCAAAAAATCTTCGTATGAAGTAGCACCCCTAACATGCATAATTATGAGCCTCAGAAAAAACCTTTCAGCCGCAATAGGGGGCACAGAATATACCCTACCAATCACCCTTTGTTTTGTTCTTCTTCTATTCCATTTCTTAATTGCTTTGTCCCATGTGTAGTGTTCAGGAAACTCCCGATACAACCATCGCCTAGCCATAGGATCACATGCATTTGTAACAAAATACTCCGTCAACATCGTTTTAGAATTATTTTCATTTTCTAAGACCTCGTCGACTGTTTGATGCTCATATAACATGACACTATTTTGTTTGGGAAGATGCAAGTGCAATCGTTGAACTGATGGACACATCTTATTCATCGCAAACCTGTATATCCTCCACATTTCTTCTTGAGCACACACCCATCTTGCATTGATGTAACGTGTTACCTCGTCATTTTCGGATTCTGGCTGCACCGGTTGCAATCGAAAGGAAATACAATCTGGGCCCTTGTAGACATACTTGTAAAGATACTTCACACTTTGGACAGTGGAACAAACTTCTACATTGATGTGGCAATCGTACTTCTAAAGAAGCCAAAAACAACAGCTATGACATCTGAGTTTCCAACCACATTTCTTGGCAAACCAGCCAACTCATCAGGTTCTGGGACCATAGAGAAGCATCAGTTGGGTCTTTGAGATCTCCCTAGTCCTCCGTGCGTGGGAGAAACAGCAGCAGATGCGGCTTGATTGACTGGTATAATTTTCTTTCCAAGAACAAGCTGCTCAGTACCAGCAGCTACGCCATCTGACCTTCCATTAGCATTGTTTGACGAACTATCAACACCTAATCTTTAAACAGTACCAATTATTTATGTGTTAAAAGAAGTATTTCATGTTCTGATCTTAAGAAGGTACAGAATAAATCATGTCTTAAGGAAGGTAACTTACTACATTCATACACTCAATCCAAGTGCCCTCCTTAACACTCATCATATTTTCTCATTACCAGAAGAAATATTTAATCCAAACGACTTGGAGAAGAAGCAAAACAAGCAATTCTTTGTGTTTTGATTACATCTTCACATGCATACATCAAATCAAAAGCACAGACAATAAATAGAAGCCTAGCATTAAAATAATATATTTATAGAAATGACACCTGCAAGAAAATTCAATAACTAGATACTCTGTATTAGATAGAGGCCAAAGCATATCGAAAAGGGGAGAACTATCCACTGAAGTGCACATAACCTGGGTTCGCATCTCTGTCTTTGAAACAACCTCAACCTCCTCATAGTGTGTTTTTGTGAAGATAAGTCACTATGACATGCAAAAATATTTGATTTGAAACCAATCAAAAGATCAACGTCGAAAGCCATCTTTGATTTAAGGAGAAAAGGATGAAATTGAAAGTGTTACCGGATTTCAGAGGAGATTGAATTTGAAACCAGATCTGGATTTTGGTGTTTGACGGCACAGAAAAGAAATGAAGGTGGATAGGATGTGTGTATTTATTCCAGGACCCTTCCTAAACCCTATGCCCTTGTCAAGTTTATTTATTCTCACACCTACATTACACTTGAGTTTGGAGATATTGTAGCTGCAGGTGTTTTTACTCTTTTTCTTTCGGAGATGAGAGACCCCGGCACGACTGCAATTCAGGTGACTGATCACCGAAATACCTTAACGAGATTTCAATTTTTTTAATTATTTTGAGAAGTGGCGTTGAAATAAATGTTACGGTTTTAGAATTTGGCACCCACCTGAGGCTCGCTAATCGGTAACTCATTTGTAGTGTGCCCTTAACTTCTATAGGTGGGTTTTATCTTTCTTAACTTAGTAATGATTAAATCGTAGTTTGCGCTTTCAATTATGTTTGATTCTTACATTTATTTGCGTCCTTTGAGCTAAACTACAATCTGCTTCATGTCAAAAAAAAAAAAAATTAAAAAAAATTTGTGCCAATATCCTTCTTTTTTTCTTCTGTTGTAGTCTTATTCGTTGCATCCATGGGAAAGAATCCGCAAAAAATAGAAGAATAGAGTTCAAGATGTGTTACTGCAGCAGGGATAGACGATAATTGCAGTGCGCTTCTTCTGATGTTCACCATCTCTGCATCTCATGTGAAATGTACGGTTGCAGTTGTCATGCACATCCATTTTGGTCTTGTGAATGATGACTCAAGATTTTGACTGCAATTTGACTCACAAACTTCCTCGTGACCCGAAAATTGTCACGGTGTCTTCTTATGGCCTGAATTTTTGCACGCTAGCCCAATATTTAACTTCTGGACTAACATCTGCACAATGAAAAAAAAAAACTACATTTAGATCCAAAAATCTTGGCCAAGCAGAACTTTTCATGAAATCCAAATTGTAAAGGTTAGGGCACATAAATTTTTCTTACACCCCACCAATCAGGACTCCAGATATAAGATATTGGGTTTTATCTCTAGCCATCATCACCCATACTACTTATACTAGACTTGTTTGCAATCCATTAATAAAACAAAGGAGAAGAGAGGTTTACGAAATTTCTAAAGCTCCACCAGATCTCGGCCGTGCAAACAGCTTTTACAAGTTTCTCTTCGTGGTGTTCCTTGTTGGCGGGCTGCTACTCATCGAGCCATTCAAGGGCCTCCTTTTCTGCCGCCTTAATCTTCACTTTTATCATCTAATTCTCATTGTCCTGCGTCTTAGGATCATGTACCCAAATCAATTTTATGTGCCTTTTCATTTTTGGACTTTTGTAATTGTTTTTGGTCAGCTGTTGGGAGCTAAAAGACTAGTGTATCTGCTTGTTGCTTTGGCTCAGTTGTTGGGAGTTGTCTTTTAATCCAACCATATGGCCTACACCGGTAATCCAAGTTTCACTTCAACCTCAATTTCAGGCTTCTTCTCTTTGTTGTCTTACATTGCTTGACATAAACTTGTTCTTCTACTTATTTGACTTCTTGACGATGGATTCTGGCATTTCATCCATTCACAACTTGTTGTTGAAGTACGGCAAACAATGCCCATATGCCCCCGGCAGAATTTCAAGCTTCATTGAAGGACCCTAACTAAATTTTGATGAGAAGAAAAATCATTATGCTTCCTTTCCCTTTTTCTTCCTCCACAGATGACTTTTCTGCTAGTAGATCTTTCTTTCATTGTATTCCTAAGTTCAATTTGTGTGTCCCTAGTGTTTCAGTCTCTTCAATTCCAGTAAGGAAGTTTATACTTGGGGAAGTTGTTATGCCATCTATCTTGAGTTGGAAATACACAGTCAATTGAGGGGTCAGTGCATGGTTCATCTTGATTTCCCTGCAAAAGAAAAGCCAAAGTATGAAACAAATAATCCACATCTTGAAAGGGTCATATTTGTATGGAACATCAAAATTCACAAGATACGTGGGTTTCTCCAGAAAAAAAGCAAAGAGATTACTGTTAAAACAATTCAAGAATCACTTAAATCCTTTCTAATGTAAATAAATAATAACACCACAAGTATATAAGCTTGTTGTTGTTGTCACCTGGACTAACACTTTAATGGAACCTAAAATATATCACAAGCATTTCCACCCTTTTATCAGCTGGACTATCCATTATGCATAGAAATAACACCTGCAAGAAAAATAGCAAGCAATGTAACACTTGAAGATAGAGGCCAAAACAATTGAAAATGGGAGAATTATCCCACTGAAAAACATATTAAAATTCAAATATTTTTTACCAACTCCATTGATTTAATATTGTATTTAAAAAGATCACACATTTTAACATTATGATCAAAGTTGTAAAAATTGAAGCAAAAATATTCCAAAAAAATAGATTGACATTTCAAAATTCATGAATCCAGTCGGTATACCTCAAGTGGGTTATTGTCTGAGTAATCCCTTCCTATGTATGTGAAGACACACATCATTCTGGATCTCTACCTTTCTTTGAAACCACTCACATGTACTGTGTTTTTGAGAGGATAAGTCATTATGACAAGCAAACATCCTTGATTCTCAAGATTAACATCAAACTCCATCCTTGATTGAAGAGAAAAAGCAAACTGAAAGTATTTTACTTGGAGATTTGGATGAGATTTAAAACAGAGATCGACTTTGAGGGAAAATGACACAGAAGAAGAACATATATCCTCTACCTAATGGATAATGTGTATTTATAATAGGGTCTTTCGGAAACCCTAGGCCCTTGACAAGTTTATTTATATACTCTCACACCTTCTTTACACTAGAGGTTGGACATACTCCATGCATCCCATGTTTTCACTTTCTCTTTCTTTCATCAATGAGACCCAGGAACCACTGCACAATTCAAGTGACAGTGATCACTGGAATGCTTGGGTTGTTCTATCATTGGATACACTCATTTGGAAAGGAGACCACCCTATCCTATCCTATAACCAATTGCAGAGCCACATAGAGATAGAGGCTTGGGGACTCATATTCCATTTTCTTGGGAAGCTGCATTGTGGCCTCTATACACCTCTTGGGACTGGCCATGAGACATCGATTTTCTCTATGTTCTTTTAACCAAACAGTTTTAGATGCCCATGAGGATATCGAATTATGAAGAACACCATCATTCGACACTGAATGGCTTAACGCCATGGGGACATATTCTGCAATTCTGAGGCTTTTATCTTTTAATTTCATTGTCCATGTGCGGTCGCTTGTCTATTTTCTTTGAGGCTTTCCGTGTGTTGGTTTGCAGAATGTGTAAGAAATGCAGGTGTAAAGTGTCTTCCAGTATCATATCTTAACTATAATTCATTCATGGACTGTTCTCTAATTGGCTCAGCTGTGTTGACAGAACCTAAGAAAACTATTAACATTTGTTTTGAATAATTAAAGTGTCAGAAAAATACGTTATATTGAGATATGTCACACTGGGGGTACTTAGGATCTACCTAAGTTCCAAATCTTACTAGACTGTCTATATAATGAGCACAACACTTTTCATTAATCCTTTCATGATTATATGCTTAGTGGTGCTGATTTATATTCGGAGGAAACTAGGACATCTGATGGTCATGATTATATGCTTAGTTGTCGGGGTTCTTTAGTCTGACATATTTTCGATGGATTGGATTTAGTGGCTAATGGCAGTTTCCTATAACCCTTGTTGTTTCCGGTAGGGATGCAGCTAGTATACTAATTATTCATGCGATGTGTAGTTTTTCAAGTGTGATGTGTCGTTAGGACTTAGGAGTGCTATGGTTTGTGTCTGCAATGGTTCAAAAAAAAATATGATTGTTCCATAGCACTGTTTGCAAGAAAAAAGTGCCTTTTTTAGACCTGTCAGGGGCTTGGCCAAGCAAGAGCCATATATTTCAACGTAGTCCTACGCTAACCAAGTTTAAATAAACCCTAGAACGAAACTGAAAATAAATAAATAAAATTTCCTTACTTCCCATCAATCAGGGCTCTAGAGATAAAAGATTGGATCATATCTCAAGTCATCCTTCTCAACAGACTAGTTCTTGTCAAGCCAAGCAAGGGACTATGTTGTAATAGGCGCGCCTTAGGCCCCCTAGGAGACCACTGTTACGATTTGTGTTGTTTTTCCATCAAAAGATAGAGGAACTGTCGATGAAGGCTGATTACTATCAAGCTGCTCGTTTCCAACCTTACAAAGGAGTTATATCTACTTGCATGAAAGATATGGATTGTACACAAGAAGGGTTTTCTAAGAGTAATCACAAGTTCTTAAGAGATACAACTTTTCTTATAGTTTTTGCTTCTTCTGATACAAGTGCTTCTGATTTGACATGGTTCTTCTGGTCAATTTGTAACAACCCTGGAGCTGAAACAAAACTCTTGGAAGAACTAAGAACTGTAGCTTGTCAGAGATATTATGTCGACATCCAAAGATATTGTGTTGACACCTACAGCTGGAATAGTTTCGGGAGAAAAGGAAAGATAAGCAAGATAAGGAAACAAGTTTTGTCATAATCAATTAGGATTTTCTTGTTTCTGTATTTATGTAAATCATATAGCTAGAGAATATTGTACAATCAATACTCTCATATATCATAACAATATAAATAGAGAAGTTTTTTCTCTCCCAGAACTATCCAAGGGAGAACAATCATATGTTTCTTTACCTTGTTATAGCTCACTCTAAGAAGAAAAATGTCAGTGATGGTTTATTTGCATGCATGTTTGATTGAGATATATCAATTTTTCTTTCCATATTTTCGTCATTCATGCCCTTGATTGATCCTTCTACAGTCAAAGTTGTTTAAGTAAATAAAAATCAATCTCGACAATCACGTCATTCATTATATTTCTTACCATCTCTTGAGCGGTGATTGATAGTATAATAAAGGAAACAGAGTATTTGAACATTTGTAATTTGAGTTTCCATACTTTGATCATGCATTGTCCATGCAATGGGTTGAAAGCTAATACGGTTACCCCTACAAATGTCGCCTTTAGTGCTTAGGTTGGCGCCTAATAATTAGGTGAGGCGTTAAAAGCGCCCAAAGCGCTCGCCTAAGGCGTCGGAATGAAATATGGGGTCGCCTTGAATTCCTCAGGTGTTGTACCGAGCTTAGTACGCCTTTAGCGCTTAGGCGCCAAAGGAGAGCACCTTCTATAACATAGGCAAGGGACTCCTTTGTTGCTAACTCTCTAAGCCATTTCTGGCATCATCTTTTCCTTGAACTTCTTCAGAAAAATTAAAAGTGTCTGCTAGTAGCTTTTTCTCAACTGTTGCGACTTGTAGTCTTGTGTAAACAAGCATTTAACAATATAGCATCCTCACTGTTAGAAATACTTATAATTTTAACTTTGAATAATATTTGCGGAGATATACGAGCATAGTGGTGTTTGTCATAGTGAAGGTCGAGAGGCAAGACTTGATTACTTGTTATTTTTCTTCTATTCTATTGATTGAATCTTTGCTTACTTACAAATGATACATGAAATGTCTATTTATAGGCTTGGTACAACCGACCCTTCTTGCGGACTCTCTAGAAGACTCTAGCCACAAACATTTCTTTCTTTTACATTAAGGTATTTGACCGACCTTATATTCTTCTTCTCGAGAATAAATTTAGGACATGTTTTTACTAACTTAGCCAAGTTTTGACCGACTTTGGAAATAGCATATTCTAGAGTACTTGTTTTCTACACTTCTCTACATTTTTCTAGATCATTCTAGACAATTACAAATTAAATGTTCCAACACTCACTAGTAATTCAATTATACAATTATATCTGTTTCTTGCCTTCATTTGCTCCACAAAAACTTGTTCTTCCACTTATCTGACTTCTTCACAATCATTTCGATCTTTTCTTCATTGCTATACAAGTGCCGCGAACAATGTCCCCTGCAGAATTTCAATCTCCACTTAAGGATCCTATCCAAATTTTAAGAGGAAAACTCATTATGGTTCCTTTCCCATTTTTCTTTCTCTTTCTCCACGGCAGACTTTTCATCTATAGTAGCTATTTCTTTCATTCTATTCCTAAGTTCAAGCTGCGATGTGTCCCTAGTGTTGTCGTCTCTTCAATTATAAGTAAGGAAGTTTTTGGTTGTGGAAGTTGTGATGATATATGTATGAAGTTAAAAATAGGCATTCAGTTGAGGGCTCAGTGGTTGATCAAAAGTGTTGATTTCCCTTCAAAAGAAAAGCTAAAGTATCAAACAAACAATACATATCTTCGTATTTGTATGGAAGATCAAAATTCACAAGATATGTGGGTTTATCCAGAAAATAAAAGAGATTATTGTTAACAGTCAAAACACTTCAAGAAACAGTTAACAAACCTATCCTTTTTGTCACCTGGACTAACACTTGAATGAAATCAACCTAAAAAAAAACACAAGCATTTGCACCATTTTAACAGCTGGAGATGGACTAACCACCATGTATAGAATTGACACCTGCAAGAAAAATAGCAATCAGTAAGTAGATATTAGACAGGCTAAAGCAATTGAAAAACCTATCAATATCCAAGATATTTAACTAATTTCATTGATTTAACACAAATACATAGCATTTTGTACATCTTAATAATAAAAGGTTAAACATTTTAACATTATGATCAATGCTAGAAACAAAAATCCCCCTAAAATAAATAAATTGACATTTTAAAATTCATCAACCCAATCAGTATACCTTACCAGGGTTTCAAAATTCACGCAACAAACTCCAAAAGCTTCGTTTCTTGAGTTTGTTAAGAATCACATCTTTAGGGATGTGACACTTCATCTTAAACCACTTCCTTCTAGTGTTTTTTTGAGAGTATAAGTCATTATGATAAGAAGAATCTTTAATTCAAGATCAAGATCGACATCATACTCCATCCTTGATTAAAAAGAAAGAATCAAAATGAAAGTGTTTTGTTTGGAGGAGATTGAAACCAGATATGAGTGAGAAATAGGATCTCCTTTGTTTGTGTGGGTATTTATAACAAGGCCTTTTCCGAAACCCTAGGCCCTTGTCAAGTTTTATTTATTGTCACACCTTCTTTACAGCAGAGGTTGGAGATACGGTAGCTGCAGTTGGTTTCACTTTCTCTTTCAACAGTTAGAGAACCCAAGCATGGATGCAATTCAGGTGACTGATGGCCAGAATACTTGGTAATAAATATGCATTCATCCATTTGGTAAGAAACCTTCATCAATTATTAATAGATTTTGAATTTTAATTAGCACTGGCCGATTGCCAAAGATTTTAGCCATAATGGGCCGCTCGATAGCATATCTAATGATGAACATATTTCTCATAGTGGCACGGATAGTTTTCCATGCCACCTGGTATAGCATAAGAACCAGCGTAAATTTGTCATTTTCACTTTTTCAGTTTTAAAGTAATAGGCGTCGATAGTTTATAATCTTTGAGCAATTAGTGGTTTCTCTTCTTGCTGGATGGGGTAAAGCTGATTTAACATACCTATAAGGAAATTTTGTCACTCTGGGTTCCTCCTTTTCTTATGTTGCTAGTATATTTTTAATTGTGCAGCTAAGACAACCATTTCAAATGCATTTATAATCCTAATATAATATGAATCAATAGCCGTATAACTAGACTTCTTTACTGTTTAGTCATCGCAACTTTGTTGATATCTAAGGTCCTAGATTTCCGAACTTTCTGAAGACCTTTTGCACGATGATTTTATCTATGAATAATGTAGTTCAACAAAGTAAATGAGAGGAATTGTAAAAGGGGCTTGGCCAAGACTCAAGAGCAATATATTTATTCTCACACCTTCTTTACACCAGACTTTAGTTCTTCTAGTTTCCACTTGCGGAAGTTGCGATGCTGTCTATAAGGAATACAGTCAATTGAGGACTCGGGGATTCATCAAAAATGTCATTTCCCTGTAAAATGAAATCTAAAGTATCAAACAAAAAAATTCATATCTTGAATGTATGGAACATCAAAATTCACAACACCAGATGCATCTGTATCCTTTAAAATGTGAAGGCTCACCTATTTACACCCTTTTATAAGCTGCATGACAACCATGTATAGAAATGACACCTGCAAGAAAAATAGCAAAGCAATAACATTTTAAGATAGAGGCCAAAGAAAATTGAAAAGGGAAGAATTATCCCACTGAAAAGCCTATAAAAGTTTCAAGATTATTAATTAACTCCATTGATTTAACACACACACACAGTTTTCTACATCTTAAGAACATTTTAACATTATGAACAAAGATGTACAAATTGATGCAAGAATTCCACCAAAAGTAAATGGACATTTTGAAATTAATGAACCAAATCAGTATACCTTCCAGGTTCTTTGCATATGAAAACTCCAGAAGATTTGTTTCCTGAGTTGGTTAAGGAAGACATGGTTGGGCTCTCAACTTTTTCTTTGAAAACACTTCCTTCTATTGTGTTTTTGAGATAAAAAGTCATCATGACATGATTGATTCTATATGTAAAATCGAGATCAACATCAATAGCCATCTCTGATTGAACAGAAAAATCAAACTGAATGTTATGGTTCAGTACCTTAACAATTATCAAAAGCACATAACTAACAGGTAAATATAGAGTTTGAGACAAGATTGAAGAAGAAAAGAGAGAGTTTTATGAGAGAATCAAGAAGTTTAGGAGAGGAAGAAGAGTTTGAAGAATAATTGTATTTGTTATATCATAAGAATAGCAAAGTATACGTACTTATAGATGAAAATTGTTTGGCTAACAAGTTGCGCAGCAAGTCTAGTTGCATTAAATAATTACCTTAACCAAAACAAACTAAATAAGGAAAGACTAATTAAGGAAATACGTGTGGAAGGTGTTGGTATCACAACATCCCACCATGCTTGAAACAAGACTTATCCTCAAGTCTGAAAATCTGGAAAGAGCAGTAAAATTTCATCAGCGTCTTCCCATGTTGCATCTATAGTAGCACAACCTTTCCACTTGATGAGCCATTTTGTGCCAGCAACAGTCCCCTTTTTGTACATCTTACGATCCAAAATTGATTCAAGTTCCCACTTGTCATAGTCTACTGTAATAGGTAATTCTGTCTGTACAATGTCAGATGCTCCAAGTTTGAGTTTCAAAAGTGAGACATGAAACACAGGATGAATTCTAATGGTAGGAGGTAATTCTAATTTATAAGACACAGTTCCAATCTTTTTTAAGACCATAAATGGTCCGTAAAATTTGGGTAAGAGAATTGAAAAAGAAGAAGTGGTTTCAGTTGTCTTATGATATGGTTGAAGTGTAAGAAAAACCAAATCTCCAACTGTAAAACTCCTTTCAGTTCTATGCGCATCAGCATAAACTTTCATTCTTGATTGAGAATCTTGTAAATTCGACTTCAAAATCATTAAAACTTGGTATCGAGCTTGCAAGACTACATCTACAGCATGGACAATAGTTGAGCCATAGATATATGTTGAAACCGTAGGAGGGAGCCTGCTATAAACAGCCTGGTAAGGACTCATCTTGATTACAGTATGAAATATAGTATTATAGCACCACTCATCCCAAGGTATCCATTTTAACCATTCACTAGGCTAGATTCCAGCAAAACAATGTAAGTAGCACTCCAAAGTTCTATTTGTAACTTCAGTCAAGCCATCAGATTGAGGATGATATGCAGAACTTCTATAAAGTTGAGTATGCTGAAGTGAAAAGAAAGCTTCCCAGAATTGACTCATGAAAATTAAATCCCTTTCACTAGTGATACTTTTAGGCATTCCATGTAAGCGCACTATCTCACGAACAAAAACCTCAGCCACAGTATCAGCTGAATAAGGATGTGTAAGAGCCACAAAATGTGCATATCTTGACAAACGATCTACCACAACTAAAATAGATGTTCGCCTATTAGATGGTGGAGACCATCAATGAAATCCATAGATATATCCAATCAAATGTCAGTAGGTATAGACAATGGATGAAGTAACCCAAGAGGAGATATTGATTCAGCCTTGTTGCGCTGACAAATATCAAATGAAGATATATATTCTTTAACTATCTTCTTCATTCCAGACCAGTAAATTTTTTGTTGAAGATGTTTATATGTGCGAAAATACCCTGCATGACCTCCAGTTGGAGTCGAGTGAAATTTATCCATAAGTTTAGAGCACCATGAAGATGTAGAAGCTACGACAATTCTGTTCTTGTAACGAAGTACTCAATTAATATAAGATTAATGTGGCAGACAATCTTGTTTCTCACGTAATTTTTCAATTATAAGACTCAAAGCTGATTATGGCACTCTTGGACAATATAAATAATTCCAGAGAATATTGGAATAGTAATTTCCATTAATTGACAATAATTGATACGAGATAATGCATCTGCCGCCATATTTAAAGCTCCAGATTTGTAAATAATTTCATAATCATAACCAAGTAATTTGGACAACCATTTTTGTTGTTCCAATGAATAAATGCGCTGCTCCAAGAAGTATTTGAGGCTCATATGATCAGTGTAAATCTTAAAATGTCGACCAAGCAAGTAAGGTGACCATTTATTGACTGCATTAACTATAGCCAACATTTCCTTATCCTAAACTGAGAGATTGAAGTTCTTACCTGAAAGTGATTTGATGTAGTAAGCAACATGCCTCTTTTCTTGAACTAATATTGTTCCCAAGCCATTACCAGATGCATCACATTCTAAACTAAATTCGTTGGTGAAGTCTGGTAGCGCCAAAACTAGTGTACTAGTTAAAGCTTTCTTGAGATTGTTAAAAGTTGTTTTTTCCTCAGGAGTCCATGCAAAGGTGTCCAATTTAAGTAATTGGGTAAGTGGAGCACTAATCTTACCATAATTTCTGATAATATTAAGATAATAACCAGCCAATCCCAAAAATCCTCTCAAGGATTTCACTGTTGTAGGAATAGGCCAATTAATGATGCATGATATCTTGTCCGAGTCCACAGAAACACCTTCAGAAGAAACTTTATGACCCAAATAACTGATTGAATTCTTAGCAAATTCACACTTTCGCTGCTTGAGAAATATCTGATGTGCACGTAAAGCTTCAAACACCAATTTAACATGTTGAATATGCTAAGTTTCAGATTTGTTGTAGATAAGTATATCATCAAAACACTAATACAAACTTTCGAAGAAAAGGATGAAGAATTTCATTCATCAAACTCTAGAAAGTTGCAGGAGCATTGGACAACCCAAATGGAATTACCAGAAATTCTTAATAACCATCATGTGTGTGAAAATATGTCTTATGTACATCATCTGGATGCACACGAATTTGATGATAACATGATCACATATCAATTTTAGAGAATATGACTGCACCATATAATTAATCAAGAAGTTCATCCACAATTGGTATTGGAAATCTATCCTTGACAGTAGTTTTATTAAGAGCTCTATAGTCCATACACATACGTCAGGATCCATCGTTTTTGCGAACTAAAAGTACAGTAGATGAAAAGGGACTAGAACTATTTCTAATGAATCCTGCATCTTTGAGTTCAGACACAATTTTCTCAATTTCTTCCTTTTGAAAATACGGGTACCTATATGGTCGAACATTGACTGGAGCTGAGTTAGTAAATAAGGGAATACGATGATCATGCTTTCTTATAGGTGGTAATTCCGTAGGGGGAGCAAATAATTCAGGAAATCTGGAAAGTAAATCATAAATTTCAGTGAGTACCTCTGAGTCATCATTTTAAGTAGTTGAATACGTGACTAACTGCAGTAGAAATCCATGATGACTATTTTGCAATTCTTTCTGCATGGAATTACCATCAAGCAATAAAATTGAAGCTGACTTGTTTCCTATCAAAGTATGTGTACCAGTAGGAGAGTTAAACTGCATGTGTAATTTCTCAAAGTCCCAAGAGATATTACCCAAGGTGCGTAACCATTGAACTCCCAGTATAGCTTCACAACCACTTAATTCTAATAAGAAAATATCAGTAGTAAACTTATAATCTAGTAGAAGCACTAGAATATCAAGACAGGTTCCCTGAGTGTTAAGAATTCCTCCATTACCAACCAAAACACTCATACTATCAGTAACTGGTTTAGTTAAAATACCACATATCTTAGCAACTGAAGGATTTAAAAAGTTGTGTGTTGATCCAGAGTCAATGAGGATAGTGATTGGTTGACCAGAAATATAACCTGTAACTCGCATTGTAGTAGGAAACGGAGAACCAATAAGAGTATGAAACGATATTGTTGGTTCATGATGCATTTGATTTGTAGCTGCAGGAGTAACCATCTCGTCGGTAGTATCTAGTGTTGTTTCTTCTTCATACTCATAATTGAATTCAGGAGCAATTTCTAGAATTAATAATCTAGAAGTGAATGGTTTTGCACAAACATGCCAGTCTCATATTGTTCATCACAATTGAAACATAAACCCTTCTCACTTCTAATCATTTGTTCTTCTAAAGATAGACGTTTAACCCTAGATGGAATTGTAGTTCTCTTAATGGGTGCACTAGTTGAATCAGATGAAGTGCTTGAAGAAGTAGATGACTCTCTATATTGATTTGGCCTTGCAATAGATTTGTAAAAAGAAGGTTTGGAAAGTAACACATCCTCTTGTTTGATAGCTTTCTTAAAAGCTGCAGCCAATGTTTGGGGTTCAAATACTTCAACAACAGATCGAATTTCCTTCTTGAGAGATCTAACAAAAAGATCAATGACATAATCGTCGGGTAAATCAGTAACAAAGTTGAGAAGTTTCTCATATTCTTTAATGTGATCACGCAATGAACCTTGCTGAGAAATTGCAGACAATGCCATCCGCGGATTAGAAAAAATTTTATCAGCAAAACGTTCACGCACAAGTGTACAAAATTGTATCCGGGTTGGGTTAATTAACCTTGGTTGAACCCAGCGGTACCAAGCATTGGCGTCACCTTTGAAATAATAAGTAACAATGTCAATTTTTAAAGCTTCAAGTGTAAGATGCAATCGAAAGTATTGATCTGCCTGAAAAATCCAACCAGCAGGATTCGTGCCGTCAAAAGTTGGAAATTTAAAGTTATTAGGAATTGGGGAACCGAGAATACCACTGCTACCAGAAGCACCATTATGACCACGAATACCATTATTACTACCAGGAATACCATTGTTTAAATTAAGACCATTAGTGCCAGTCGCACCATCAAACCCAGGAGGAGTTGTAGATAAAGGAAAATGGGCAAGCAATAGTGATGCCATATGAATATCCAGTTTGTGTAAGCAATAGTAGAATCAGCAAGAGTTTGTGTAAGCATTAGTGATGCCATATGCGCAAGAAGTAGTGATGCCATAGGAGGAGTTACAGTATCAGCAAGAGTTGTAGTATCCAGTTTGTGTTGTTGCATCACCTTACTCATCTCGTGTCTATGAATATCCAAAATAGAATCCAAACTTTTATCATGCATAGTTTGTGTTTTCTTCATAGGTTCACCAATAACAAACTCGCGAGATCGGTCTACATGTTGAGAGTTTTGAACAACCGTGTCCATAAATTCAGTAACAGAAGTATCTAAGGATTTGATTGCGGCTGTGAGCTGGTTAACCTCATCAGTGAGAGTCATGATGCGGAAGCGGAAGCCAGAAAAGAAAAAAAATTAGGGATGTTTTTGAGAAGACCTAACATGCTCTGATGAAAGATGTTATGGTTCATTACCTTAAAAATTATCAAAAGAACAGAACTAACAGGTAAATATAGAGTTTGAGACAAGATTGAAGCAGAAAAAGAGAGTTTTATGAGATAATCGAGAAGATTAGGAGAGGCAGAAGAGTTTGAAGAATAATTGTATTTGTTATATCTTAAGAATAACAAAGTATACATACTTATAGCTGACAATTGTTTGGCTAACAAGTTGCGCAACAAGTCTAGTTGCATTTAATAACTACCTTAACCAAAACAAACTAAATAAGGAAAGACTAATTCAGGAAATAGGTGTGGAAGGTGTTGGTATCACAACACTGAAAGTGTTTCTTTTTGGAGATATGGAGGATATTGGAAACATAGAGTGATTGTGGAGGAGGCGGCACAGAAAAGAAGTTGAGTGAGAAATAGGATCTGTTCTGCTTTATTAGTGTTATTTATAAAAAGCCTTGTCAGAAACCCTATGCAAGTTTATTTATGTATTCTCACACCTTATTTACACTAGTGGTGGGAGATCGGGCAGCTGCAAGTCTTTTTACTTTTGTGTTTCAGCAATGAGAGATTCAAGCACAATTGAAATTCGGGTGATCACTGGTAAAATTTGATAAGAAACACGCATTCATCCATTTGATAAGAAACTTTCATCAATTGCAAAAATTAAGCCAAACAAGAATCCTTGTAGGTAATTTATGGAATTATGAATTTTGGAACTAGGTCTTTGAGCATCCTGGGCCGCCATATATATTAGTATGTATACAAAACTTTGGTCGTTGAAATTTGCCCCACTAAGACAAATGTCCGACTATAATCCAGAAATCAAGTACCATTATGGTTTTACCACACCTAATCCAGAATTAAAGCACCAATACTAAGAAAACAGTAGAGAAAGAAAACTAAAGAAGAAAAACTAAAACCAGGAAACCATTAAACCAATAAAATCCCACTAAAACATACATAAATAAAGTCCCAATATGATTCATGAGACATATATTTTGTCATGTTCCTTTGAGTTTGTATGCATGTTTTGATGTATGTATCCTATGAGTAAGTATATCGATCTATAGAGAACTTGGCGAGGCGAGGCGCCACACCTAGCGCCCAGGCGCCTAGGTGATCACTGATAGGATTTATGCTTTTCTGGACTTGTATTACAGATTTCTGTACCAGTTTAATGAAAAAATTATATATTGAAAAGAAAAGAAGGAGAAGTTTCTCTAGCCAGCATAGTACAAAACAATTAACAATCTGAGACTGCCACATGATGAGAGGAGACCAAACAAAACAACTACTACAGAACACTGCATAGTTAAGAAATGAAAATGAACATTGTATAGATAAGTTTGTTTGGAAGATGACACAAATCACACAACAATAGGAACAAATCCCATTGGCAGGAACTACTTCAAACACATTCATATTCACTGAGGAGAAAAAGAAAGACCACGAAACCAAGAGGATAAGGGAAGATGACCGTGAGTTTAATTTTATCTCGACAAATATGGATAGTAGTAATTCTGATCAAAAACAAATAAGGACAGTAATTATTGTTAGAAAAAACAATGTTTTGTTTTAATCAAAAAATGCATGGACCATGTTTTGATCCCAAGACCTATTACTCCCTAGATGTTTTTTCATGTGAATGAATAAAACATTAGTCCCATATAGACTAAAACACTTAGAGTTTTAGACTTAAATAGCATTGGTTTAGCCTTAAGGGTATGTCCCTTTGGGTCTTTAGACCTTTGTGTATGGGGAAAGCCCTAGACTATGGCAAGGTTTCCTAAACCTTATTGCATTTCTTATTGCCTTTCCATTCTCGCGGTGCTGCGTGCAAGCACGCACGCTCGCTCGGCTCGGCTCGGCATGGGCGAGGGTGAGGGTGTGGGTGTGGGTGTGGGTGTGGGTGTGGGTGTGGGTTTATCCGACCCTATCTTTTTACTGAATTTTTCCACACGTTTCTCCCACACATATAAAGAATTTTATTCTTTGCCTTCTCGGTTTTGGGTGTCCGTGTGAAAAAAAACCTCGTGAAGCATCTTTAAAAAAATGTCGTTGTAACACCTGTGCACCTCGAGAAGAATCTCGAAAAAAATTTGAATTCCGACAAAACATTTTACTGTATTTTTAACGGATGCTTTTACTCGTCCGACGTCGCACATTGGATTCTTGGTCGAACGTTGAAATGTTTTTTGCTATAAATACGAGAGAAGAATTTCATTTGAAACCATACCTTTCAGAACTCTTCACTCTGAAATTCTTCTTCTTCTTTTATTCTTTCAGAAATTTTATTTAAGTTTACAGAAACATTAAATAGAGTTCTTAGTTTACAGAAACATAAAAAACGAGTTGTAGTTTACAGAAACATAATTTTGTAATACTACTTCTCTGTTTAAAAAAACATAGTTAGTTTACAAAAACATAAATTACTTTTTACATTTCTCTGAAACTGGTTGTAGTTTCGATTTATGTTTTTGTTTTCATTATTTGCTGCCAAGTTCTAAGGGTTCTCTCTGTGTATGCTACACATAGAGGAGAACTAACGATGAGTTGTATCCTGGAGGTAATTTGTTAATTGTTATAGCATCTCGGAGGAGTAGCAGGCAATATTACCTTTAGCTCGCCGTATCTCATACGTGCCTCTACTAAGTTTTAAATACTATCATCAGTGCATCTCCGGTATAACAATAACACATCAGTGAGTGTTAAGTATTTTTCTCATGTTTCTTGAGTTGTTTGTTACTATTATCAGTGTAATCAAAGTATTATTTCTCAGTTGCATACGAAATTGTAACTTATTTCCAACAATTATATTATGAAATTTAAGTTCTACAAGTTTCTTGGGGTGAAAATTGGGGTGCAAACAGCTTCTACAAGTTTCTTGTCGTAATCTTCCTTCTCGGAAAACTGATTCTCATAAAGCCATTCAAGGGCCTCCTTTACTGCTGCCTCAATGTTCACTTTCTTATCTGATTCTCATTGTCCTCAATCTTTTCCTCAAACTTCTTCAAAAAAATGTTACATAAAAGTGTATCTTCTCCTAGCTTTATCTCCTCTGATGGGAGTTGGGAGTTGTCTTTTAATCCAAGCAGGCATGATTCAACCATATGGCCTCACAAGTAATCCAATTTTCACTTACTTTGTTAGAATACGGGCATCCAACTCAAAACCAATTGACAATGAGTGGAGAGGCCCATAGGATTATAAACCGCAGGATCTTATAAACCCATACAATATGGGACTAATAGTCTCAACACGCCCCCTCACGTGTAGCCTCGTTGGGTCTAACACGTGGACAACTAAATCGGGTGATGCGGAGTAACGGCGCGGTCTAATGACTCGTCGCAAATAGCCTGCTCTGATACCATGTTAGAATACGGGCATCCAACTCAAAACCAATTGGCAATGAGTGGAGAGTCCCATAGGATTATAAACCGGAGGATCTTATAAACCCATACAATGTGGGACTAATAGTCTCAACATACTTCAAGCTCCATTTTAGTCTTCTTATCTTTCTTCAGAATTTTGATGAGAGGAAAAATCATTATGGTTTCTTTCATTGTATTCCTAAATTCAAGTTGCGGTGTGCCAGCGGTTCATCAAAAGTGTTGATTTCCCTGCAAAACAAAAGATAAAGTATTAAACTAACAATACATATGTTTAATGTACATAAAAATTCACAACATATCTGGAATTCACCATAAAGCAAACAGCGGATCTGTCTGTATCCTTTCTAATGTAAATGCTTACCTTGTTGCACATTATCAGCTGGACTATCCACCAAGTATAGAAACGACACCAGCAAGAAAAACATCAAGCAATAACTAGATATTAGATAGAGGCCACAATAATTGAAAAGGGTTTAACATTTTGAATAACAAAAGGTGAAACGGTTTAACATATTTATCAAAGCTGTAAAAATAGAAACAAAAATCCCACCCAATAATAAATTTAAATTTCAAAAATATACTTGATTTAAAAGCCATCAAAAGATTAGCGTGGAAATCCATCTTGATTTTGGAGGAAATTGAATTTGAAACGAGATATGGATTTTGGTGTTCGACGGCACAGAATAAGGCCTTTTGCAAAACCTTTGTCAACTTTATTTATGTATTATGACACCTCCTTTACACCAGAGGTTGCATATCGCACTTTCTCTTCTTTAAGCAATGAGAGACCCAGTCACGACCTTAATTCGGGCATCCATTTGATAAGAAACCTTCATCAATTGCAAAAATTAAAGAAACAAAAACTATCTTGTTTGTTGTCTTAAAACCCACGCTACAAGAAAAGCCATCAGAAACAAAAACTATCCTGATTGGGAAGTTTTTCCTTTCTTTTTAAACGCGATAAGGCTGACTTCCCATTTGTGCAAGATATGGCTTTGTTTTTAGAAACTTTGAGCAATTAGTGGTGGTTTTTCTTGCTGGATTGGGTAATGCTGATCTACCATATCTGCAAGAAAATGTTGTTGTCAGTCTGGGTTCGTTTTCTTATGTTGCGAGTATACTTTTTAAAATGTGACATTTTTTGTTTTATGATAGTTCGTCAATGCTGCTGTTTAAGAACTCCTGACAACAACCAGTAGTGTGATCAAAAACAACACTGTTCAAAAATTTGCCGTCCCATTTTGTAACCCGAACTCAGTCTCCTTGTTGCCGTTATTTATCACTGCAAAGTGCAAAGTCACAATAAGTGAAAGGTAAAATCACTAAAAGTGCACTGCTATCAATATATACAGCTAAGGAAATCTGCAGACCTAGCACACTCAGGTAAAATGCAATGCTCTCTGGCGATTGGCAGTAAAAGTATTATTGCATACCTACCAGAGCAAAACCATCTCCAATACCAAATACCAACAACTGAGGTGCTAACTAGAACACACTCATCAATGATGAACTCCGTGCAATGACTAGTCTTATCCTTTCCACCAGTACTGCAATTGCCACTACCAACACAGTGATCCCCATACCAATTCCTATGGTTTTGCAGCTTTGAGAAGCATTCCTGCTTCGGTGCAAATGAGCGGAACTTAAAAGGGGCTTGGCCAACAATGGTCATATATTTCATGGCAGTCCTAACCAAGTTTGTCGAGTAATGACGATCCAACTATTAAACACTTTCTTTGCCTAACATGTGTAAAAAATCACTTTCTAATGCACAAATATCAACAAGATAATCATTTTGTAGCATTCTTGAATTAGGAAACACACAAATAATGCCAAGTCCTTTTCTCCACTAGATAGAGATGACAAAAGTTAAGAACATAGGCAAACGGGTTAGACCTTAACAAAACTGAACAAAAGTTTAATGTGCACAAAAAAATTACACAAGTCCAAAAATTAAATTCTCATAGAATTTTCTTACATCCCATCAAAGACTAATTCTCAGCAGTGAAACAAAGTTCAATGTGCACCAGATTACCGGACTCTCTGATGACCTTGTGTGCAGGATGATTTTATTATCAATAAATAATGATCCAATTGTATTATGTACTTTCTAGTTCTCAGATTTAGCTAATTAAACTTCCTTGCTTCGGTGCAAATGAGCGGAATTGTAAAAGGGGCTTGGCCAAGAGCCATATATTTTGACGAAGTCATAACCAAGTTTGTCGACTATCCAACTATTAAACTGAGAAAGTGCCTAACATTCTCTACACTAGATGGAAATGACAAAAGTCAAGAACTTAGCTAACAAAGATTTTATATAAACCGCTTAAAACCGTGAATACGAACTGAACAAAAGTTAACAATGTTGAGAATAACAAAAAAAATTACACAAGTATGAAAATTAAAGGCTCATATAATTTCCTAACAGGACTCCAAAGATTAGAGATTGTGTTCTATCTCAAGGCATCGTTACCTATACTGGACTGGTTTGCCATCAATCAATATAAAACAAAAGAGAAGAGAGGTTTACAATTTTCTAAAGCTCGACCATTATCCTTAGTTTTCCTTCTTGGCAGGCTGGTTCTCATCAATCCATTCAAGGGCCTCCTTAACTGCTTCCTCAATCTTCACTTTATCATCAAGCCATTTGATGGTCTTACACAACTCTCCAAGCTGTTACTCGCATCCATCTTTTCCTTTCAACTTCTTCAGAAAAATGTTACATAAAAAGCGTATCTGCATGTAGCTTTTGCTCAGATGTTGCGAGTTGTCTTTTAATCCATGTAGGCATTCAACCATATGGCCTCACCAGTAATCCATTTTCGCTTACTTGAATCTCCATTTCATTCTTCTTCTCTTTCTTGTCTTCTGTTACTAGACAAAAACTTGTTCTTCCAGTTATTTGACTTCAAACAATGTCCCCTTTCAGAGTTTCAAGCTTCATTCAATGCCCATATGTCCGCCACAGAATTTCAAGATTCATTGAAGGATCCTAATTAAATTTTGATGAGAGGAAAATGATTATGGTTCCTTCCCATTTTTCTTTCTCCACCGCTGATTTTTCTGCTAGTAGCTATTTCTTTGATTATATTCCTAAGTTCAAGATGCGGTGTGTCCCTTGTGCTGCCGGATGGTGTAGATTATCGAAAGTGTTGATTTCCCTGGAAAAGAAAGACAAGTATCAAACAAATAATACAGATCTTGAATGTACGGAACCTCAAAGGGGAGAACGAAAACCCCATAAAAAAAAATTTGTGGAAAATTCCCATAAAAATTCCCAGATTTTAACTAAGTCCATTGATTTAACACATGCGCATTTTCTACATCTTCAGAACATTTTTATATTATGACCAAAAATGTAAAAATTGATGCAAAAATTCCACTAAAAATAATTTGATATTTCAAAATTCCATGAATCCAATCAGTGTACCTTACAAGTGTCCATAAAATAAACTGTAGAAGCTTCACTTCCTGAATTCTTGAAGGCTCACATCGGACGAGATCTCAACTATTTCTTCGAAACCACTTCCTTGTAATGTGTTTTTGAGAGGATAAGTCATTATGACATGATTGATTCTACACATATACAATCGAGATCTCGACGTCATACGCCATCCTTGATTGAACAGAAAATCAAACTGAAAGGGTAATTTTTGGAGGAGATCGAAAACAGAGAGTGATTTTGGTTGAAAACGGCACACAAGAAAGATAACGAGAAATGGGATCTCCTCCTCTACCAAGTAGTGTTGTATTTTATTACAAGGCCTTTCCGTAAACCCTAGGCCCTTGTCAACTTTATTTTATTCTCACACCTTCTTTACACCAGTGTAGCTGCTGGTGTTTTTACTTTTTTATTTTCTTTCAGCAATGTGAGACCCAGGCACGGCTGCAATTCAGGTGACTGCTTCTTCACTTGACCTTTTTTCATGCGTTTGGTATTTTAGAGATGATGATATTTTTTATAATCGTGTCTACAATACATTGCTTTTCTGAATTTTCTTGGGAGCATACAAGTGTTGATTCAACAGAATTACCAACAGTGGTGGATCTTGGATAGGTCATTAGGGGAATTGCCCCTTATCCATGACCTATGTTGCCTCTGCCACCGTTTGTGATTTTATCGGATTTGCACTTGGTAGATATTCACTTCTTATTTGTTATTATTCAGCCAAAGACATGGAAACGGGTGTTTCATCTTCTAAAAACCCGTCTCCCTTAGTGGGAAATTTCCGTCACACTGCGGCAAGTGTTCGTGGGTCTTCTTTTTGTTGTTTAATTTTCGATGGGTGTATTGATAATTTTCAAAATTAAACCATGGCGGTGGTGATGGTTAGAGGTGTAAACTGGGCTGTGCCACCACGAGCCCAGCACGCTAAAAGTTGAGCACAGCCCAACCCAGCACGTGACTTAGCCCAGCACGGCACAGCACGTTAGTTAAATGGGATGTGTTGGGTTTGACTAATTGGCACAGTAGCCCAGCACAGCACGCGGCACGGATTAGCACGTGGCACGGCACAACACATCACGTTAAGAAAGCACGTCATAGCATGCACAAGTACACCATATAACAAGGCATAATACATCATATTTTGTGTATATTTCACAAAAGAGTCACCATTATAGCTAGTTTTTGACATTTTATGCTGACTTATTTTAATAACAACACATATAATACCTAAATATTTGGAAAATATATTCCAATATCATTGTTATAATGCCGTTACCTATATTTGTCTAGAACATTAATTTACATGACAATGATCCAATTTTATATTTGATGGGTTATTTCTTTTTATTGAATAAACTTGTTGATTTTACTTGAAAAAAATTCAAATGATATGTTGTCTATTTAGATTCTCGTAATAATGTCCGACTTAATGTATACCATCAAGTGATTTCAAATTATTTATAACATGTGTGCTAGCACGGCACAACACGGCACAACACGTTTATTCGTGTGCTGTGCACGTGGGCTGTGCCGTGCCTAGCTTTTGACTAGTAAAGCACAGCACGGCACAACACGTTTAAATTGTTGGCACAGCACAGCACGGCACATGGCACGCGAAGCACGCGACTTCGTGTGCCGGGCCGGCACGTTTTACACCTCTAGTGATGGTGATGGGCGGCTTGTTTGTTCTTTTTGTAATGCTTTAGAACAGTCGGTCCCTCTGTGAATAATTGTTCCAATGTAATGCATCGGCATTGGTGATTCCATTTTTAGGCTTGTCTGGTAGACTGATGTTTATGTAAGTGTGGAGGCCGAGGTGTTTGCAGCTTTGAGAAGCATTGCTTCGGTGCAAATGAGCGGGAACTGT
Organism: Papaver bracteatum; assembly: GCA_023529315.1. Classification (NCBI taxonomy): domain Eukaryota; kingdom Viridiplantae; phylum Streptophyta; class Magnoliopsida; order Ranunculales; family Papaveraceae; genus Papaver; species Papaver bracteatum. Next base: position 436,531 of record JAJJWX010000654.1, read on the forward strand.
GAAAGGGACTTTGCCAAGAGCCATCCATTTGAACGCAGTCCTGACCAACTGGATAAGCCCACTACCAAACACTTTTTTTTGCCTAACATACAAATAAAAGTTTACTGTGTTGAGAATAACAAAAAAAAACAACAAAAAAACACAAGTACGGACACTAAAAGGCTAATAGAATTTCATTACGTCCCATCAATCACGACTCCAGATATAAGACATTGGGTTCTATCTCTAGTCACTTATAATCCTTACACTGCTAGACTGGTCTGCCACCAATAAATAAAATAAATGAGGAGTGGTTTACAAATTTTCTGAAGCTCCTCAATATCTAAATTGGGGTGCAAACAGCTTCTAGTCTTCCTTCTCCGAAGACTGATTCTCATCAAGCCATTCAAGGGCCTCCTTGACTTCTGTCTCATTCTTCACGTTCGCATTCCATTCTCATTATCCTGCATGGGTTTTACACAACTCTCCAATATGTTTCTGGTATCCATCTTTCCTTGAACTTCTTCATAGTATGTTACATAAAAAGTGCATATGCTAGTAGCGTTTGCTCAGCTGTTGTGACTTGTATTATTGTGTAAACAGGCATTCAACAATAAGGCCTTCTTCTTGGCTTCCGTTGCTCGACCAAAACTTGTTCTTCCACTTACTTGACTTCTTGCCAATTTCATTGGGATTTTCTGCCATTCACAACTTTCTATACAAGTGCGGCAAACAATGTCCCTGCAGAATTTCAAGCTACGTTTAAATTTTGAGATGAAAAATCATTACGGTTCCTTTCACTTTTTCTTTCTCTTTCTCCACGGCTGACTTCAATTCAACTACCTTCTTACGGATGTGTAAGCTAGCTATTTCTTTTATTCTATTCCTAAGTTCGATCAAGCTGCGATGTGTATCTATATGGAGTTGAAAATACACATTCAATTGAGGGCTTCGTGGTTGATCAAAATTCACAACATATCTGGAATTCACCATAAAGCAAAGATATTACTGTCATTGTCAACAGTCAAAACACTTCAAGAATCAGCAAACAGTAACCAATATATATCCTTTCTTTTGTAAAAAAAAAAAACAGCACAATTATATAAGTTAGTTGTTGTTGTAACATGGACTGACATTTTTTTTTTTGAATGGAGGCAGCCTATAAAACAGCACAAATATTTGCACCCATATATCGGCTGGACTATCCACCATGGTATAATTCACACCTGCAAGAAAAATTGCAAGCAATATGTATTAGACAGGCCAAAGCAGATTGAGAAGGGGAGAATTCAAACTCCATTGATTTAACACACTCAGACACATAGCATTTTCTACATCTTAAGTTTAATATTTTAACATTATGATCAAAGCTGTAAAAATAGCCACAAAAATAAATTGAAATTTCCAAAAATCTTGAACTCAATCAGTATACCTTATAACAGTCCCCATATAACAAACCAGAAGCTTCACTTCCTGAGTTGGTGCAAGATCACATCATCCGTGATCTCGTCACTTTCTTTTAAACCACTTCCTTCTAGGGTGTTTTTGAGAGGATAAGTCATTATGACACGATTCATTCTACATATGCAATCGACATCAACATCGAAAGCCATCCTTCATTGAACAAAGAAATCAAACTGAAAGAGTCTTTTGTTTGAGATTTGGAGGAGATTGAAAACAGAGAGTGGAAGAGGGCACAAAAGAAGAAGATGGGTGAGAAATTTGATCTCCTCTAGCTGCTAAAGTTGTATTTATAGCAAGGCACTTTCCGAAATCCTTGGCCCTTGTCAAAAATTTTTACTCTCACATGGTACTCGTGTATTTCTCGAGAAGACTATCCAGCTTTCTATCATATACTGTTCGTGCCGATTTGCCACGATCAAAGACAAAGTCCATTATTTGAACTCTTTGATGTTCCGTACATCTGTGAATGGTGTAAGACGTACACATGCACCGTCCATTAAACTTGAAAACCAACGTTGATGCAGCTGCAGGAAGCGAGAAAAATGTGGCATCATTGAAGTCATTTAACCATCCCCCATCAGTAAACTGATCTTTAAAAATGTCAGATTGCTCCGTTACTACTTCTCCTCTCTCGTAGTAATTATCAAATTTATCAGACAAATCAAAATCCAGTAGACCTGTTTGGTTGCTTGTGATCTTTGTAAACAGAAAATTACCAATAGCTAGAACACTACAACCGGTCCAAGTATGATTCGAAGGTAACTTATGGGTTGCATACGCCACATTTAACATCTCCAAACTCTTAGCAAGTGCTAGATTCCGATCTTCATGACATACCGTCTGAAATGTCAGTAGTAGTCGAACTCTTGGATCGATCTTTGAGCGATGTAAATTGGACAGTTGCTGAGATGGTTCCCCAGAATTCTTGAGACACTTGCTATCCCTTTTTTTACAGTGGCAAAAAATATTGCCATCACCTTGAGAAACACATATTAGCATAAACCACAGTTTAATATATAATTTATTTGTCAAGATACCTCTTAGTCTTAGCTGTAGTTGAATGCAGTAAGTCTTCATTGTCTCTTCAAGGAAATTAATTATTCTCTTGTGCAACAGAGGTCGAAGAGCAATTGTCTTTATATGGAATATAACACGAAGGTATGTACCACTAAGACCGTTGAGTACCTTTACTCTTTCTAGAGTAGCTTCTTTGAACTTCTGTAGTGTGTACTTATTTGGAGTTGCACCGACTAATGTCATAATGATTTGAGAACCAAATTCCTTACTCTTTCTGGGTGTGAATTTTCTAGAATTAATTCCAATGTCCACTGCGTCTGCGAACATGCTTATATAAGCGGCCCATCCATCTGTGATTATTACCAAACCAAGGTACTCTTGGAAGTAAACATGGTCTCTAGAAATGCTCTTGGTATTCTTTGTTGTCGGGTCCATGGTTAGTGGACCAACTCCAATTCTGGTAAGATGAAAAACTTGACGCCTTACCTTTATACCAAGGTAATCGCTGATGGTATCCAATATAGGTTGAAATTCATCTTCGTATAGTTCAAACATGAAGACAACACGCCCATCCTTGGTTTTCGGAACAATTAATCCCATCTCCTCTTGAGAGCAGTAATCAGAAAAGACAAAATGTACACCACTGTTCGAAAAGTTCATGACTAGTGTACCTTTGTCGATCATCTTCCTAACAGAACCACAAAATGGTCTAGCAGGATTAACTACCATTTCTGTGTGAGTAACGAATCCTTTGCCTGGTATATTATTACAGATTCTCGAACCTATTATACGTTCGCTGGACTCATCCTTGAGAAAAGAAAAGTCTCCCACATGATTAAGCAGAACTGCAACAGATAGTTTGCCAACCGAAATCATCCCAATTTCATCGGTTCTTAGACAACTAAGTTCAATCCTTTGGGTATATAGTGGACTAACCTTTGCTCGCATACTTAGCAATTTGTGTACTTCCACCAGGTCCGTCCCTTTATCAAACATGAAGTCAATGCAATTCTTCCGTGGTACCAGTACAATAGATACTCGTACTTGAAGGATGATTTTCACTTTGCCGCTACATGGAAGCTTCTCATTGACCGTAACATGACCAAGTGATTTGACAAGTAGAACAGAATTATTGTGATTTAGAAAAACCGTTTTGTTTTCCTTGAATTCAGTACTTAACGAACACCAGAGAATATCATTAACTTCAGACTTTGTACATAGTCGCTCAACTAAACCTTGTTTTGCGAAAGCATCGTTCTTTGATGAACTTAGAGGTTTAACAAACCAACTCCACACTGGCTTAAAACCTCCTCTATAAATCAGTTTTCTTAGTGGAAAATAATCTCCATGCAAAGAACTGTATTCTTTACCTGGTGTTAAACGATACATCGTAACAGATGATAGAAGTATAGGATAAACACCAGTGTCTTGATAGGAAGTAATGTTGTTTCTTAACTTCTCTGATAAATCTTCTGCTAAAGATACTCTCTCGGCATTTGAGAATATTCTACCACGAATTCTTCCATCGTAATTTTCAATACTTATATCTTCTTGAGATAAGTAATCAAGCTTATACTCAGAATTATGAAACAATGGTTTATAATTTATTCCTCTAGTCGGATATACCACGAAAGAATTCTCTGGAGTTAACTCAATAAGTTGAATCATATTAGGGTTTTCATAAGAGATGATTGTACGTGTTTCCTCATGATTAATAACTTGATTATTCTCAACAGTAGATAAAGATAGTAAATCCTTATCAGAATCTATAAAGTCATTAGGTTTATCGATATGCGAAGGAAAAAAAGGGATGAGAAGGGACGAAGATAACTTGAATAAGTTGAAAGAAAGAAGAAGATAGGTTACTCTGAAACAGAGATTGTATTGATAATCTTGATAATCTTACTGTAATAAAGAAAAGGGTCTTTTTGGTGGTCATGTGTACTTGATAATACCAAAATACCCTTTCATGTTTATTTTAATGAAACACAAATCATAATTAGATACCATTAATCGTTCATTCACTGTCACTGACATCACCACCTTCACCTCACTTGGAACCACCTGCATCTTCATTGCCTCCACCAACAACACAGCGCTTTCACTTTCGCCACCAATGCCACCTCCACCTCCATCACCAGCACCACCTCCACTTCCGCCACCAATGCCACCTCCACCTCCATCACCAGCACCACCTCAACTAATTTCACTACCGCTATCAGGAGCACATTTGCCACCAATACCACTTCCACCATCTCCACCTTCATCACAAGCACCACCACTGCCAACACCAGCACCACCTCCATAAAACGACATGATTATTACAACTACCGCTCCACCACCAATATGAGATGTATCACGATTATTACCTCCGCTGCTCCATTTAACCATGATCACCGCCAGTACCGTCATCTCTGCAACAGCCACCATCTACTCCGTCGCCACTACCACCATGTATATAATTTGTTAGAAATTAAGAAGAAAATATATAAAATTTCAGAACAATACTCGATCAAACTTATGTGATATTCATTGGATATAAGAGTACACCACCGGACATGGATAACCAAAATCTCTACAGTTACAAATAAAGACTAAAATTTTAGAACAATTCAAACATAAATGTAGTATATGACTTGAAGTAGTGTTGGTGGCTGTCGGTCAGTGGCTTTATGATCATTGCTGTCGTTGGTGGAGAATGATCATTGTTGTCGGTGGTGGAGAATGATCATTGCTGTCGGTAGTGGAGTGATCATTGCTGTCGGTGGACTATCCTCTCTCAATCTTTGTATATATAAGGCATAGACCATTTGATTGTATAGCACCTCAATATATCAGTTCAGAGAGTGAGAGAAACAATTAATGTATGCTAACAGAGAGTGAGAATGTAAGAAGAGAGAAAGTCTTGAGAGGAGTTTATACTCTTGTAAACTTGTTCAAATCATAGTGCAACGTTATCGTCGTCTTACAAAGTGGATGTAGATCATCTTGATCGAACCACTATAAATCCTTGTGTTGTGTGTGTGCCTATTTACATTTGTTTTCATTTCTATTTCAATTCTCTATTGATTGTGCTTGGAAGAGCCGTTGGTCATAACAAATTGGTATCAGAGCTCCGGGTAAAAATGATCTACGATGGCGACAAAGTATGAGATTGAGAAATTTGATGGAAGAAATGATTTCAATTTATGGAGGCTAAAGATGAGGGCTGTTTTGGTGCAACAAGGTTTGGTGAAAACTTTGAAGGGGAAAACGGCTCTAGCAGAAACATTGAAGGATGAAGAAAAGGAAGATCACCTGGAGAAAGCACATGGATTAATTCTATTGTGTTTGAGCAACGAGGTCTTGAGAGAAGTGGCTGCGGAAACGACACCGGACGGGCTATGGAACAAGTTGGAGAAGAGGTATATGACTAAATCCGTAACTAATCGTTTATATTTTAAGAAGAAATTACATACTCTTAAAATGCATGAAGGAACATCTATTATAAATCATATTGATGATTATAATAAAATTCTCTTGGATTTGGCAAATATTGAGGTCAAAATTGAATATGAAGACTAAGCTTTGGGTTTGCTTTGTTCCTTAACACCATCTTATGAAAATTTTGTTGATACCGTAATGTATGGAAAAAATACAATTTCCATGGAAGACGTTAAAGCGGCTTTGAACTCTAAGGAGTTAAAGAAGACAGGTATCGACGGTAAAGATAATTCGGGAGATGGGTTGTTTGTTATAGGAAGAGGAAACCAAAAGGGAGGATTTGATAGGAGTAGATCAAAGTCAAGGTCTAAATCAAAATACGGTAAATTCTATTGCTTTCATTGTAAGGAATAGGGGCATTTCAGGAAGGATTGTCCAAAATTGAAGAATGTCGAGAAGAATACTAACCAAGGCACCGCAGAAAATGTTGAAGCAGAAAGTGATGACGGGGCGGTTCTCACAGTTCATACCGAAAGCTCGGAGAACGGGTGGATTCTTGATTCGGGGTGTACTTTTCACATGTGTCCTCATAAAGAGTGGTTTACTACTTATCAAGCTAGAGAAGGTGGTAAAGTTCTTATGGGAAACAATGTCACTTGTAAAGTGGTGGGTGTAGGTACAATTCAAATTAAGATGTATGACGGTATGGTGAGGACTTTAACTAAATTTAGGCATGTTCCGGACCTGAGAAGAAATATTATTTCTTTGGGTACGCTTGATTCAAATGGCTGCAAGTATCAAGGTGAAGGTGGAGTTATTCGTGTCTCAAGAGGAAGTCTTACAATTATGAAGGGCGAGAGAATTAATGGTCTTTATACGCTGCAAGGTACTCTTTGCGTGACGGGTGATATGTATGTTCTTCAAGTTCTGATGATGATACTACCAAGTTGTGGCATATGCGGCTAGGGCATATGAGCGAGAGGGTGTTGGATGTTTTGAGCAAGCATGGATTGCTTTGTGGTCATAAAACAGGAAAGCTTGATTTATGTGAACATTGTGTCTTTGGAAAGCAGTGTAAAGTCAAGTTTAGTGCAGCTATTCATAACACCAAGGGTATTCTGGATTATATTCATTCTGATCTTTGGGATCCTTCTCGGGTTGATTCACATGGTGGTGGTAGATATATGCTGACGTTCATTGATGATTTCTCAAGGAAAGTATGGGTATTCATACTTAAACACAAAGATGAAATTTTTGTCAAGTTCAAGCAATGGAAGACTATGGTTGAGAAGCAAACCGGAAGACAAATCAAGTGCTTGAGGACAGACAATGGTTTGGAATTTTGTGAGGGTGAGTCCAATGAGTTCTGCAAGGATCAAGGGATTGTGATACACCGCACAGTCAAAAAAAATACCACATCAAAATGGTGTTGCATAAAGGATGAACAGAACCATAATGGAGAAGGCACGGTGCATGCTCTCCAATGCCAGATTACCAAAGCAGTTTTGGGAAGAAGCAGCAAACACATCAGCTTATTTAGTGAACAGATCTCCATCGACTGCCATTGAGTGCAAGACTCCAAATGAAGTTTGTACATGTTCGCATGCTAACTATGAAGACTTGAAGATATTCAGATGTCCAGCCTATGCTCATGTGAATGAGGGGAAGCTAGATCCTAGAGCAAAGAAGTGTATATTTCTTGGGTATGCAAAGGGCGTGAAAGGCTACAGGTTATGGTGTCCAGCAGAAAGATCAAACAATTTTCTTATCAGCAGAGATGTGAAATTTTATGAGCAATCGATGTTGAAGCCAAAGAATGAAGAACTAGATGGAGAAGCTGAAGAGGGTGTTAGTGATAAGGTGGAGCTTGGTGACAAGGTGGAACTTGAGGTGCAAGTTCAAGGAAGCAATAAGACTGTTGTTTCTGATGATGAGGATGATCAGGATATTGTGCAAGAACCTGCCCAGGAATAAGAAGCACAAGGTCATCAATACAATCTTGCAAGAGACAGAGAGAGGAGGCAAGTTAAATCACCTCAGAGATACGGCCATGCTGATTTGGTTTCATATGCATTTGTAGTAGGTGATAGCATAGATAGGGATGATCCAACAACCTATGAAGAAGCAATCGGTGGTGAAGAATCAGCAGAATGGGGAGCATCTGCAATTGAATAAATTGAGTCTCTTGACAAGAATGGCACTTGGGAGATAGTTGCAAGACCAAAACGGCAGAATATTGTTGGAAGAAAATGGGTCTTCAAGAAGAAACAAGGTACTTCAGATGGTGAAGGAACAAGGTACAAGGAAAGGCTTGTGGCAAAGGGGTTTACACAAAGATAAGGCATTGACTACAATGAGGTATTCTCTACTATTGTTAAACATAGTTCTATTAGAACATTGCTTGCTATAGTTGCTTTGAAAGATCTAGAATTGGAACAACTAGATGTTAAGACAGCTTTCCTTCATGGTGATTTTGAAGAGCGTATTTATATGCAACAACCAAAGGGGTTTAAAGTTCCTGGCAAAGAAGACCATGTATGTTTGTTGAAGAAATCTTTGTATGGTTTGAAGCAATCTCCAAGGCAGTGGTATAAACGTTTTGACACATTTATGGTGGCAAATGGCTATGACAGGAGTAAGTATGATAGTTGTGTATATCACAGGAAACTCCAAGATGGTTCATTTGTGTATTTACTCTTGTATTTTGATGATGTGTTGATTTCTTGCAAAGACATGTCAGAGATACAGAAGCTGAAGGAGCAGTTGAGTAGTGAGTTTGAGATGAAGGATTTGGGCGCAGCAAAGAAGATATTGGGCATGGGGATTCATATAAACCGAGATGAAGGAAAGTTGCATTTGTCCCAGAAGGCTTACATCGAGAAGGTGTTGGAGCGGTTTGGTATGAAAGATGCAAAACCAGTAAGTACTCTTTTGGCAGCTCATTTTAAACTTTCTAGAAATGAATCACCTCAATCTGCAGATGAGGCAGAATATATGTCTCGAGTTCCATATGCAAACGCAGTTGGTAGCATCATGTATGCTATGGTTTGTACAAGGACGGATATCGCACAATCTGTGAGTGTGGTAAGTAGATACATGGGAAGTCCCAGGAAGGCTCATTGGCAAGCTGTAAAGTGGATTTTGAAGTATCTAAGTAGAAGTACAGATGTTGGTTTAGTGTTTGATAAACATTATGGTGATTCAACGAATGTTGTGGGTTATGTTGTTTCTGATTATGCAGGTGATCTTGATACAAGAAGGTCATTGACAGGTTATACTTTTACATTGTGTGGTAGTACTATCAGTTGGAGATCGGTTTTGCAAAGAACAGTTGCATTGTCTACAACTGAGGCAGAGTACATGGCAATGAAGGAAGCAAGTGAAGAAAGGTATATGGTTGATGGGTTTGGTTGGTGATTTGGGTTTCAAGCAAGAGAATGCAACTTTGTTCTGTGACAGTCAAAGTGCCACTCACTTGACCAAGAACCACATGTATCATGAGAGAACGAAGCACATCGATGTCAAGTATCATTTTATCAAGGATGCAGTTGAGGAAGGTAGGATAGCGATGCTGAAGGTTCCTACAGCGGATAACCCTGTAGACATGTTGACGAAGCCAGTTCCAAGTATCAAGTTCAAGCATTGCTAGGACTTGGTTGGTGTCAACAGGTGTTGAGAGCCATTGTGGGGCCGAGCGAAGACGATGATGATGAGCGGTGATGGTATTCAAGTCAAGGTGGAGATTTGTAGTATATTACTTGAAGTAGTGTTGGTGGCTGTCGGTCAGTGACTTTATGATCATTTCTTTCGGTTGTGGAGAATGATCATTGCTGTCGGTGGTGGAGAATGATCATTGCTGTCGGTGGTGGAGAATGATCATTGTTGTCGGTAGTGGAGTGATCATTGCTGTCGGTGGACTATCCTCTCTCAATCTTTGTATATATAAGGCATAGACCATTTGATTGTATAGCATCTCAATATATCAGTTCAGAGAGTGAGAGAAACAATTAATGTATGCTAACAGAGAGTGAGAGTGTAAGAAGAGAGAAAGTCTTGAGAGGAGTTTATACTTTTGTAAACTTGTTCAAATCATAGTGCAACGTTATCGTCATCTTACAAAGTGGATGTAGATCATCTTGATCGAACCACTATAAATCCTTGTGTTGTGTGTGTGCCTATTTACATTTGTTTTCATTTCTATTTCAATTCTCTATTGATTGTGCTTGGAAGAGCCGTTGGTCATAACAATAAACTTCTTTGCCTGATGATAATCAAATGAAAATATTAGTAAATCAATCGTGTAATTTAAGTGTTCCGGTACTGCTTCTTTTTGTTTTTTCTGTTCTTGATGATCAACCCCAAATCCACCTTCAATTCCTCAATACCACCATCAGCACCTACGCCGCCACCACTGGAACCACCTCTGCTGATCAAAAATAAATAAAAATATAATTAAAAACCCAGGTTTGAAGTTATACTAAGGTTCAAATCTACAGAAAACAATGAATTAAAAAAAAATGTGTACTTATTAAATGTTGATCAGAAACGACACATAAGTAAAACGGAAAAAAAAAACTTATCTCCATTAACAAATCCATAATGATGTCTTCAAACTCTTCCCATGACCAAAAAAAAACTTATAAATCCACCACCGAGAGAAATATAACAACCTAATTGATCAAATCCCTAGCTCCATTGCAACGACTCACTCCAAAATCATTCGATTCCACATCTCTAACAAGAAATCCTAATTTTTTTCATTTTCCTCTCACTCTAACAGACTCACAGTTTAGATGTTAAGAGAAAAAAGAGATTCGATAATCCCAAAAAATTTCCACTGGGTTAGCATGTGATTTTGACCATTAGTCAAGACCAGTACTAAAGTCGAAATATCTGATAAAGTCACATGTGTATGCTAGAAGTTTTATGCGTAGGATTGAAAATAAGGGTATAGATTGCTAAAAGTTTTACCATAGATGTGATCTTCGAGTATTTTCCTGAAGAACAAATCATTTTGTAAATCAAAGATTAAAATGATACCACCTTAAACAATTAGCATACATAAGCTCAAAGACTATAACACCTTTTAAAATCAACATAAGTAAGCCAAGTGCAGCACGGACCACCTCCATGGTCGCAGCCGCTACCATTGTCACTTTCATTGTGGTCGCTGCCACCAATGACATGCCATTATGGCGTTATGGAATAGATTATCTACCAATAGCAGTCGCTACTAGCATGATCGCTGCCACCACCAACACCAATGACCTTTACGACATTATGGCACGAATTACCTACTAGAGTAAAAACCATGGATTGAATACACCTAAAATGAAATGGCACAATAAGTGTATCATATATACATGCGCATAGGGACGACGGCAGATCACATATTTAGCTTCTAAATTATGTAAAGCGAGTAAGCAACAAATTGTTTTTAAGTACTTATAAGATCACTTAAGCCTCACATGCTTCCAGTTTTCAAAAACGGACATGCAAGTGCATCGCACATGCGTCTTTGCTAGTGATAATAATGTGTTTTCTAAGAACCAATAAAGTTGTTGTAAACTAGAGAAAAAAAGAAGGAGACACAAAATAGAGGGGAAGAAGAAAGAGAGATTCTCATTAGATATGTGTGTATAATACAAGAGATTAGGCCTCTATTTATATAGATAGAAGACTTGGTGTCCAAGATATGTAAACCCTAAACTTAGACACGAAGGGCATCTTAGTAAATAAACAATAGTTTATAACACTCCCCCTGATGACCACTGTGGCTAAGTCATTACAACCATATCAGGAAAACTCAAAAGAGAAAAACCTGAAATTGCGTAAGCATGTAAATACTCAAACAGTGTTGGACACGAATATGTTGCCTCGTTAAAACCTTGACAAGGAAAAACCCAGTGGAATACAACCTTGACGAAGGAAAAAGAGTACAACTTGATAAAGTCCGGTGAATGTACCTTAATTTGATGATGACGCTCCCCCTGATGATTACTTCAGTAAATTCTTGGGTTGCAAATCTTTGAGTCGAGACTTCCCAATTTCGGTGAACGAATTTCTTGAATGCTAGAATATATTTTTTCTGATGAAGTCTTCTTTTGTGTTAGTCTTCTAATGGTAGTGTACTCGAATCTTCAAGCTTCTCCAAATGCATTGAGAACTTGTGTCTTGGTTTGCTATCTTCGGAGATGATTTGCATATGTAGTTGATGTAGTTTCTTCAACAAGGTGCCAATATGTAGTTACAGTACCAAAGGTGAACAAAATTTGTGATCATACCTTATATGGATCAAAATGATATCCAAATTCCTAGGAGATGTTTATGTTGATGTGGTATAAAAAAATGATCTAGTTAATGGTGGGAATCCACCAAATAACCGAAATCGATACAACTCCCCCTTGGATGACCACCATGTTGAATAAATTGCCTCACTAAAACCTTTCCAATAAAACCCAAAGGGAAAAAATTTGGACGAAGGAAAAAAAAGAACAAATATCAACATTTTTGAAAGAAAATCAAACGCCAATGAGATGTTGCCTCGTTAAAACCTTGTCAGGAAAACCACATGGGATAAAACCTAAAACGAAGGGAAAAGAGTACAACTTTTGACGATTTATGGATGCTAACTCAACTATATGAGTATTACAGAAAAACGAGCATCAAAATAATGACTCTAGTCTATATCAAAGACGAGTTTAAGCTAGCATAATTCTAACTGCAGATTTAAGAAAAGAAGAAAGAAAGAAAATAGAATCTATGCTGCTCAAGCGTGGATTTTTGTGTTTTTATTGACTCCTCAAGAGACCTATATATAAAGATGATATCATCAACTAATTAATCCGAATTTTCGGTTTGGCACCAAATTTCTAAAAACACAAAAGGATTGTTAAATCCGACGTAAACAAGTCGATGGTCGCTTAAATATAACTTTAATCCACCAGGGATTACAAATTCGATAATGTTCTCCAACCACATCTTGTGTGAATGTAATACAAGTCCTTCAAGACTACCACACAAATGCATTATATAAGAAGAACAGAGTGTTAATGAACCAATCCTAGGGTTTGAACATATAACCCCAAATCGCTCGTAAAACGATATATTTCTCTTAATACTTAATATGACTAACACTAGGACTATAATTTTCGTGCTTGGAAATTTTAAGGTGTCAAGTCGAGCTAGGATCCTTATATTGCATCAATTCGGAAATTATAATAATCCAATCTAATTTGGATTACATGCCAACCAATCACACAGTCGATGTTCCTCTGCAGAGGGGTTCAAGACCACCATTTATTTCTAGTATCTACTTTAAATGAATATTCGACAATAATTTTATTATCACGATCTCACATAACTTCCAGTGTATGCATACTTTGAAAAATTCAAAATTTACTGGTACCAATGCCCACGGGCGTTATAATCTCCTCTTATTCAAATGAGGAGATATGTATTTTGAGAATGTGAATCATATTATCATAGACTCTGTTGGAGCATATATACATGCTTGCTAGATGTGATTGGATTTTCCTTTTCAAATGGCATTAGCTTATGGAAAAGATAAATAAGATAATTCAGTCCTATTAAATGGCAGACTTTTTGATTTAATCATGATGGGAGAAAAAAATGATATAACTTTTGAGTTAATTAACACCAACCTCTTGTATTGTGTAGTCTCCCCCTGATTATGGCAGAACTTCTTTTATCTCATATACGAAGAAAAAATTCGTAAAGTATTATCCAATTAATTCGAGGACATATACTGATAATAATATCTGGGTTTTGGACGATAGATACTGATCGACTTATAGAGCCATAAAAGATTATGTCATTCAACAAAAAATTTGTAGTCTACTTGACATACAAATTTTACCAGCATTTATGGATTTTATTGGTTACAAAAAATATGTAAATAAATATCCAAAAAATAAAATTCGTGACCTATAGGGCCAACGAAATAATCATTCACCTTAAAATGATATTATAGACACTATTTGTATCAAAAGAAATTATTTGAAGACCAACTTAGTCACTACAAGGACTAATGATATAGTCTCGAGAAGTTGTTGGTGCGCACCCATTGACCTTTAATATCCTTCTATATTCCAACTACAAGTGGAACAAATACAAATTTTGGAGATTATTGCGAGAAAATTTGAAATTGCTCAAAAATCAAGAATGCAATAATTTTTCTCGTTTACCGGTATTTAATGATTGGCTTAACCAATAATAACTATATCTCATTAGGAAGTCGATAGAGAAAAACAATTTCAACTGGCTTGTATGATTCTTTTCAAGAGAATAAAGAGATCATAATTGTTAATCTTTGTAGAGCAAACCTTACTTTTTGTTGATGACGATTTCTTTGAAGGAATAGAAATCACTAACCAATATTGGCTAAAAGTTGAATGCCAATTAATAAAATTGGTTTGTACAATTAATAAAATTGTGTCGACAAATTAAAAAAAATATTGTCGCTTTTAATATCGCATAGTTAGTTGACGGATGGTTTCTTGCACAATAAAATAAAATAAATAGAAACCACTAATCACATGATCTTCATCTAATGGACAAAGATACCAATTAAATTGGTCGGAGGTTCCATGAACCATGCATGTCATTAGTTACCGTCAAGATAATAAAATCTACAACGATACCAATTTTTGGTGATTACAGTTTCATTAAAGGAATAGAAACTATAAACCATATTTTGATGGATTTATTCTCTCTTTCTCTAGGAAAAAAGATTAGAGAACATGGGACAAACAAACTCAAAAATAATTGCCCATTTATATACACACGTAAACAGAGTACGTGTGTATATTATATATATATATATATATATATAAAGTAAAAGGAAATATCCAAAATTATTATATAATATTATAAAGTGTAAAATAAAGAGGATATTAGAGATTTACATGGACCATGGCATCAAAACGGTGTTGTTGGAGAATACGGGCTTGCGTGGAAAATGTACAAACCACAAAGTCCATCCATGAGTAGCCTTAAGGGATCGCTCACACATAGTGCTGATCTCATCATCATTAATACATGTAAAAACAAACAAAAATAAAGAACTGATTAACAGTTTATTGAGGAATAAACAATCAATAATAAAAATATATATTAAAAGACTATAAGATTGTTAGAAGCTCCCCTTGATATATATGCTATACCGCTCAGTTGGTAGTTCTACGTTGCTGATGACGTGTTGTAAACTAGAGAAAAAAAGAAGGAGAAAGATTGTAAAACTCATGGGTGGAGAAAACTGTGCCTGGTAGATTACAATAACTGAGATCAAGATCCCTAAGATTAGAAAGATAGGAAATTGATTCAGCGAAATTCTTTTCTGAAGACGCCGCCTCATGTAAACCAATGCCTCTCAATCTTAAGACCTTTAGATTTACTAACCCTCTTAACCATTTTATAGATGACAATCTGAAGCAATAAGCAGTAGATACTTTAGCTATAGAACCACAAGATAAATCAAGGTATCGTAACGACGATAAGTTGGTTAATTGTGTGGAAACTGGAGAAGAGAAGTTTGAGTAGGAGAGATCAAGATGCACGAGTTTGGTGAGAGCAGAAAATAGAAATGGGATTTTCGATTCCTCAAAATTGTTGAAGGAAAGATCAACATATTCGAGATGACTAATGTTGACAAAGGAGGAAGAGAATGTACCTCGCAATGCAGTATTTGGATCGTAGAAATACTCATTGTAGAAAGTTTCAGAGTCTGGGTTACGGAGGTTTATGGAGATAACATGAGATGAATCACTGGAACATCCCACACCTTGCCAATCACAACAGTTTCGATATCTGTTGTCATCAAGCCATGAAGATAAACGATTCGCAGGGTCATCCAATGAGAATTTGAAATCAAGGAGTGCTCTTCTTTCTTGTTCATGGCAAGCTAATGGGCACTGAGTGATGTTAATTAATAAAAAGAGCAAGAAATGTAGAAAGAGTGAATTCATAGCTAACTCTAACTCAATTGTTTGCTGGATGAATGAATGTGCAGAATGGCTTCGGTATAGACTGGCTTTTATAGCAATTCATTGCATTTTAAGCGTAAGAACTCCAGCTTGTTCAATAATCTCAAATCAGTTTGAACTTTCCTTCCCAACGACTAGAGCTTGACTTGGAAATTTATCGGTTAGCTAATTTTTCTTAGTGCGTGTCGCAGCCCATGATTGATGTGTTTGTGGAATTTTCTTTTAGAGATAAGATTTGAGATTCCTGTGGACATGCTGTGATGAAAGACTAATCTATCTATACAGTCAACTTGTGGTTGTGATGAAAGACTAATCTAAATTGGGTTTAATGAATCTCAAACTGGAGCCTTATATAGTTCATTCGTAGGGCCAGTTTATCAAGAGACCCCAGATATGGGTTCTTAAGAATCAAACTGATTATTTTTTATTTATTTCACAACCGATACCCCCTAGGCCCTTGACAAGTTTATTTTATTCTCACACCTTCTTTACACCTGACATCGGAAATACTGTGACTGGTGTTTTAGTATCTCTTTTGGCATTGTGAAACCAAAGAACCGATGGCAACGCACATATTTTCATTTTTATAATCTTATTGATGGGTTTTGCTTTTGTGATGCGGTTGAGAAAGGAGCCCCCAGTCCTTCTTATGATCTTATGGAAGCAACTACTTTCTCAAACTTGCAAGCATCATTTCTTCAGATTACAATTTTATGTGTTTCTGATTATAAGATTTGCTACTACTATAAAAACCGAATACAGGGACTCATAAATCCAATTCAAGTAACTTCTTTATGCTTTCTTCATGGGCTAAAATCTGATTACACATCTTTAGCCTGGTTTGAAGACTTTATGATATTCTTGTTTGTGAATCCAAAATGTGCGTTTAATGTTGAACCATCTCCAATGGAGCTCTATATTTGAGTGAGTTCCCCAAACTTGGTGTTGTAGGTGACATACTAGCAGAGTTAGATATATAACAATCCATGTCATTTGATACTCTAGAATATATGTATGTGTACAAGTACGATTATTGTTAGAAGTTTCCTACGCACCACAAAGTAAATCAAAACAACATTGAAATAATGATATATGAGGTCCCAGATTACCAGACACTCTGAAGACCTTGTGTGCGGGTTGATTTTATCTATGAATAATGATCGAAGTGTATTATGTACTTTCTAGTTCTTAGATTTAGCTAATTAAACTTCCTTGCTTCGGTGCACATGAGCGAAATTGTAAAAGGGGCTTGGCCAAGAGATATATTTTGACGCAGTCATAACCAACTGAGATGAATGATCACCGAAATACTTAATGAGAAACATGCATTGGTAAGAAACCTTCATCAATTGCAAAAATTAATTTTGGTGGTCTTTTTATTAAGGCGTTTGAGATGCCAAAAGCAGAGTCAGTTCCAGAATTTAAAAGCAGAATTGTATTAAAGCGCAGTTTTTTTGATATCTGAGGTCCCAGATTACCCGACATTGTGTAGGATAATTTTGTCTATGAATAATGATAGTTCAACGTAGTCCTAACCAAGTTTGTCCAACTATTAAACTGAGAAAGTGCCTAACATTTTCCCCATTAGATGGAGATGACAAAAGCTGAACATAGCTAATAAAGATTTTATATAAACCGCTTAAAACCGTAAAACGGAACTAAACAAACAAAGGAAAAAAAATTATCCCGCAGCGCGGGATCAAAATTGAACTAGCAGAGCCACGACTGTTGGATTCCAGAGATCTGACATCACCAAACTCTAAAGTTAATACAGTTAAAAACCTGATTTTTTTAGCAACTGCCATATCTTTCCAAGATATGTCGTATATATGCTTCTCCAAAATACCCGTTCTTCTTCCTTATTTATGGCCATCAAGGAATTTTCCTATCTCTAAATTCTTTTGCAAGCCTAGAATTTTACTGCGTCTCTATATTTCACCTGCCATTATTTTAGAATGCAGAGACACATACTAGCTAGTATGCATCTACAGATTTACCAAGTGCCCGTGAAAAACAATATATTGAACTCTCATGTCTCTCCGTCTCTTCTTGCAGACGTACAAATAAAACATGATTACTAATTAATTCAATAACTAGGTAGCTAGTGAAAATATTGGTCATAAGAAAAAGAAAAAGGACCAAGAGTACTGTATAGTGTATACATAACTGGATGCATGTGAGGTGAGGTTGTTTCATTTCCATCAAGTTGCATGGAACCACTTAATCGAAAATGAAGATCAGTAAGATCATTGATTAATTATTGATTGGTGATGATACTAGGAACGTTTTACATTTATGTGTTCCTTAATTAACTTGTAATCCTCTTTGATTCTTGTAGCTAGAAAGAAATAATTGTACTTGTTTTATATTTATCTGCAGAGCTTTGTAGCTCCCTTATCGCTACAACGTTATCCCGACTGCTAGTTTGAGTGCGAAATCCAAGTTTTAGTTAACACCTTACTTGGTTTATATTTCCGAAATAGATGTAGAAAATTATCTTAGATCATTTTTGCCCAAACTATATACAGTAGAACTTCGAAAAACTAATCTTCGATAAATTAACTACTTCGCTAAAATAATAAAATTTTCCGATCCCAACTAGGCTTGTACAGGCTAAAAAAATTTTTGAAAAAGGCATTGAGAAATAAATAAGAAAGGGTGCCAAGATAGCACCTTCAAAAGATACAAGAAGAGATTAGCAAAGCGCCTAGAGAGCTTACAACAAAACTACTCTCTAAACAAACTTGCCCAATCAAAAAGGAAGTCGTCAAACTTTACATTTCTAAAAGATTCAACATTAATGGACCAACTAAGAAGCAACACTTTGATATCTACAATAAGAGAGTTTAAAGGTTTTTTCACTTGTTTCTTAGTTATCACAATGTCATTCCTTTCCAACCACACAACCCACCAAATAGCAAACGACAAGCAATACCTTAAGAAAACAAGAGGCTTGATAGATACCTTCAATTTCCACTTCCATAAGAACTCGAGAACGGTCGTCGGATGAGCCCAAACAATTCCCAACTGCTGTAAAAAATGTTCCCAAATCCTCCAAACGAAAGGACAATGGAGGAAAAGGTGTTCGACTGACTCCTCACTGTCCTCGCAAAAAGGACACACATTCACCACCACCATATCTCTCCTCATCAACATAGAAAGAGTTGGAACTTCCCTATTAGCTGCTTCCCAAACTAGGAAGCTAATTTTTGGAGGGACTATTTTGTTCCAAATATAACCAGAAGGAAATTTTGTTGGAGAAGTTCGACCTAAATCATGCATAAGCCAAGAATAACAAGAACGAACTGAAAACATACCTCGCGAATCTGATATCCATTCTCTTTTGTCATCTGCCCCAAGCATCCTTTGATTGTCTAAAATTCTAGAGAACTCAATTACCTCTTGAAACTCCTGCTCTTTAAGCCTTCTACAAGGTTTTATATTCCAACACGGCAATTATATACTTCCGTTGCTCACCTCTTGAACTAAAGCTTCTTTCTTTCTAATCACTTTCCATAATTTTGGAAACAACTCTTTAAGAGCTTTTTCATGGCACCAAACATCGTCCCAAAATCTTGTTTTATTACCTCTTCCCGCTGATATCTTCGACCCATTTTTGAGGATTGCAGACTGATTGAGAATACCTCTCCAAAACCCATACCCATAAGTTATTTTTGAATCTTTAGGAACCCAAGCATCTTACACACCACCAAATTTCTCATAAATTAGTTTTCTCCATAAGCTAGTCTTCTCTTCTCCGTATCTCCACAACCATTTGGTTAACAAAGCATCGTTGGTAGTCTTAAAATTTCTTATACCCAACTGTTTGTACCCAAAATCACTTTTGGGCACGAAACACAAATAATGGATAGTTTGGTTAGTATTTTGGATTCGGGGTTGATTTGAAGGACCAAAGAGAAACAGAGGTTTAACGTGGTTCGGCATGGTTGCCTATATCCACGGATGAATCCCCTTGGGAAGAAATATTTTATTCATATTTTGTGTTACATTGTCTCTTTTCTCTCTCCTTGGCTCCCCCCCACGTCCTGATTTCTTCTCTCCCTATTTATACAATTCAACATCTAATTTCAACATAAACATAAATTGCATTAACTGCCCCATTCATGCTCCCATAATGAATTCTAAATGAAACTTCCCATCATGAATTCTGCATGAAACTGCCCCTTTATGTCTTCATCATAATTGTTGCATGAAACTGCCCCTTAATGCCTCTATGATAAATTCTCATAAAACTTTTGGGGTTAATGCTGCATGTATGAAACTGCTACATTTAGTGCTGCGTGGTAAATTCTTCATGATGGAAAGCTGGACTGGCGGCTGGAAGTTTGGATGGATCTTTGGTTGGCGATAATTGGTGAGACTGGATGGAGGTTGGTGTCAGTGATGGTTGAATTGCAGATTGGATGGAGGTACTGGCAAAGATGGTTGGAGACAGTTCAAGTCGTGCGGAAGAGTTTTAGGTTGGAATTGGTTAAGCGTTCACGGCTATAAGACCGAAAATTGGCTAGGGGTGTGACTGACTTCGATAGTTGACCGACGGTTGACTTTGACCATTGACTGGCCATTAACTTTGACCAATGACCTTGACCGGATGTTGACCAACTTTGACCATTGACTGATTTTGACCATTGACCAGTATGTGAAGACTGGTGGGATACCTTGGTTGACTGGTTAGCGGGCTTGGATGAGGACCAAAAGATGATTCAAGTATCAATTTGGCCCATTAAGTGGTATTTTTACTTATGGTACAAACATCGCCCCCTCTTAACCTCCAACTTGTTAGGGGTTAAGAAAATTCCGTTTTCCTTAGTCAATGATAAAATTTTCCCCCAAGTGTGTATTATTGATACTGAGGTGACTGGCGAACTTCCCTTGTGTTTGCGGAAATCACAATCAAGACGTCCCCAAGCGAGGCTATTGTGATTGGGAGATTGGCGGGAAACAGTTGAGCATGAGCCACTGTTGTATGCAAAATCAAGACCGAAGGCTGAACTGTTCTGTAATAGAAGCGTGACGCTTGAGTGGAGTGGTACTGTGAGTGAGCAAAACAAGATTGAGTGAAGTGGTCTCAAAGAATCGAATCACTGGATCATGGGGAACAACGAGCATATCTAGTGGGCATCGCCGCGATCACCGGAATGCAAGAACAACGAACAAAGTTCCACCGCAGCAGCCCGTTTAGCATGGACTAGGAAATGCGATCAAGGCCGGATCGCATCACCGCGATCACTAGAATGCAAAGAACGACGAACAAAGTTCCACCGCAGGCTATGTTTAGCCGGATCGCAAAGAATCGCGAGCAAGGTTGAATGCAGTTAGCGATTTAACAAAGTTCCATCATAGCAGCCGCATTCACTGGATCGATGAATCGTGAGCAAGGCCGGATCGCATCACCGCGATCACTGGAATGCAACAACGATGAACAAAGTTCCCATAAGAAGAACTGCTGTTCACTGGATTGCAGGAATCGCGAGCAAGGCTGGATCGCATCGGCCGCAATCAACTGAATGCAAGAAGAATAATAAAGAAGCTTTCGTTCACTGGATCACAGAATCGCTGGAGCATGGATGGATGATCATATGTGATCACTGGGACTGCAAAGAAGAATGAATAAAGCTACACCGCATCAGTAACGATTAGATGGATCGAAACAATCATCGAGGACTGGACTCAAATAGTTTTATAAACATAGGTGTAAGGGTTATAAATAAAATTAGACAACATCAATTGCGTCCAAATGGGTGTCACCAGACTGCATCAGTTGTGTCCAATTGAGTACATAATTCGCAGGCAACTGGACTGCATCGGTTGCGTCCAACCAAGTGCAGCAGTTATTTTTGAACTGAAGTACAGTAATTCAATCAATATAACTATGGCATTTTAACATTACTGATTGTAATAATTGAGTAAAAATATTAAGCGTAAAAATATTATATGGTGTATGCTCGCCCCCTCTTAATCCTGCAATTTGTTGGAGGATTAAGAAGTTCGGGTTACCTGAAATTCCGATTTTCGGAAGCTGAACTCCGCATTGCATTTAGGTGTTCTGTAACTTGCCCCCAATCGTATAGAGTGTTTACGCAGCCTGCCCCAAAGGAGTCATTTCAAACCATGAGGTGTCACATATCTCGCCCCCAAGTGATAGTCAATCACGATGAAGTGATATGCAACTCACCCCCAGTAGATAGTGATTGTCATGCTGCTCAATTCTCGCACAAGGGTGCACTTCCTTGCTGCATTTTGCTCGCGCATGAAATTTTGGAGATGTCTGCTATCCATAATTCGCGCGGGGGGCCAGTCCCACTATTCCAGATGCGCGCATAATTGAAATGTGTGCATCCCCTCGTTGAGAAAATGCTCGCCACATTAAAGGTGTCTTATTGAACAAAACAATGCATGAATATATGAAAACCACAAAGAAAAAATATGTAAATTGTATACTTACCATATTGAAAATGTTACCGCGACTTCGTTTATGAAGTGATTAGGATGCCCCATTGTCTATGACGTTGTTTTCCAACGACGATGATTAGTATAGTTGCCTTAGAGTTTCGTATCGACTTAGTAATTGATTTGTCTATAGGACTGAAATATACCAGGTGAATCAAAACTGGATTGGAGATAGTTGCCATGGAACTACATTTTAACAGCTGCGATTGATACAATGTGAGGAAAAATGGACCACAACAGTTCAACCCACTGGACTGCAGGAATTAAAAAGGATCACATTGGTCGTTTGATCGAAAGCCAAGAATCGTTGTCGTGAAATCAGTATATTAATTTGATCAACTGACTGCGGAATTTGTGTGGAAAAGGATTGCCGCAGTTTGATCAACTGGACTGCAGTGTTTCCGAGGAATTAGATGTCAGCGGCTCGCTCAACCGGACTGCAGATGTTGCTGAGGAAAAGGATTGCAGCAGTTTGATCAACTGGACTGCAGTGTTGCGATGTTTACGAACCGAACCAACACTCATGAACTTGCACACGGGCGTTTTTTGGGTAGGAACTCTACGAATCAGCGTCTGCGAACTTCGAATGTGTGGTTTTCACTTGATAATGGCTGACGTGCTACTTGGAACCTCAAAAATTAAATTTTCTAGACTCATGATTTTTCATTCCCAATTTGTAGGGAATTGAAAAGAGATTCCAACGAGCCATAAATCGTTCAATTCCGGCTTAAGATGAAGAAGATATCAACTAAACAAATTATTTGGCTAAACCCAGGTGGGGTGTACACATCCACAAAGCTAACAGAATAGGGCTGAAAAATCCGGGGTCACGTTATTAAGTTAAATCACGTCACACCGAATAGGAACTACAGATTAAAGTTTCACCGAGACACAACGGATCAGTCCCTCGAAATAATCGGCCCGAGTAATCGGACTAAACGACTAATCCCCAAATAATCGCACTAGGATCGGCGACTGCCGCTCGGCTTGGCCGCCGGATTTGGCTGCCCGATCTGCCAATAGTCGTCCTCTCATTGCCGCGTTATACGCCAGAGTACGCCATACGACGCTGACGTAAGATCGATCGCCGCCGCACTTATAGCCGCCGCCGCTCTCCCTAGCCGCCGGTTATTGTTGTCTGTGCATCCATCCCATCAAAGAATGATGAACCATTGTTGCATCGAACTGTTGCTAAGAATGGAACTTTGGTGTATCGCGGAGCATTGAAGTTTGATGCACCTCAGATAATCCACGGTTGTCATGTGTTGTGTATCGAACTTTGATGCAATTAGAAGCATCGAAGATATCTGACGTGGGTGATGGGGACCCTTGAAGTGGGTGACAATCAATTAATGTGGGTGAACAACAACGAGAAGTGGGTGAACAGATCTGAGCCGCCGGGTGGAGCCGCCGACTTTTTTTTTGAAAAAAAAAAAACTTTTCCGCGATAATTTTACTCGAAGTGTGATCTTTACGCAAATGTTCGGTGACAGGGTTTTCAGAAAATGTTATTTGTGCTATGAAGCTTCTTGCAACGGCTTTCAGAAATATGATCTTTTCAATCGCAGATGTTGCATTCTCTTCCTTGTAACAGCTATTGTAATGGTTTAAGAAACTGTTGACTTTTCTTATACAACCGTTGCTATTACTTTATGGACCTTTCACCATGTTTTTGCCGCACCTTAGCGGGCTTTTCTGACACGCTTTTCCGAAGGTTTTTCTCTTGGGGATTCAAGCACCTAGAGATGTAAGCATCTTGGCACCCTTGCGGTCATGACAATATTGACTTTGACATACAACAAACTCGTTGGTAATTGGCTGGACTGCAGAAGTTGCGATCAACTGGACTGCAGTAACGGTAATTAATCGTCGCAAACATTGCGATGATCACCGACTGCAGCGATTGAAAACGAAACTAGATCAATCCATGTTGCAGATCGAACATCCAACAACAATTTCAATGGAGATTTTTCACTACATCTTCTGTCGCGGACCGAGCATCCCAGCAACACTATCATCAGATTTCGTGGTGATGCGATTTTCGGAGGTATCCGTAAGTAATAGTTTCAGCAAATCTGAAACAGCAAATCTTGATTGCAGCAGTTGCGATCAACTCGGATCAGCTAGTGCAATTATATGGTCAAGTTAGCCCTACGATCCATTATCATGCGATCTTTGCGATTAAGCTGGGTTGCAGCAGCTTCGATCAGCTGGACTGCAACAATGATCTTTTCACGACGTTGACACAGCTTTTTCACGGAAACGATTTTTAAGCGTTTTGTACAACTTTCTCAATGGGAGGACACGATTCCTTTTATCGTAGTCTCCTTAGTCGGCGCCAATGTTTGTACCCAAAATCACTTTTGGGCACGAAACACAAATAATGGATAGTTTGGTTAGTATTTTTGATCCGGGTTGATTTGAAGGACCAAAGAGAAACAAAGGTTTAACGTGGTTCGGCATGGTTTCTTACATCCACGGATTTCTGCTCTCCCTATTTATACAATTCAACATCTAATTTCAACATAAACATAAATTGCATTAACTGACCCATTCATGCTCCCATAATGAATTCTAAATGAAACTGCCCATTTAAGCTCCCATCATGAATTCTGCATGAAACTGCCCCTTTATGTCTTCATCATAATTGTTGCATGAAACTGCCCCTTAATGCCTATATGATAAATTCTCATGAAACTGTTGGGGTTAATGTTGCATGTATGAAACTGCTACATTTAGTGCTGCATGGTAAATTCTGCATGCCGGCAAGCTGGATCAAGCGGATGGAAGTTTGGATGGATGTTGGTTATGACATAATTGGTTGGGTGATTGGATGGAGGTTGGTCGGGCAAAGATGGTTGAATTGCAGATTGGATGGAGGTCACTGGCAAAGCATGGTCAAGATCGGTTGGCTTGATCGGAAGAGGTTTAGGCTGGGAATTGGTTAGCAGCGTTGCTGGCTATAAGACCGAAAATTGGCTAGGGGTGTGACTGACTTCGATAGTTGACCGACGGTTGACTTTGACCATTGACTGACTGTTGACTTTGACCATTGACCTTGACCGGATGTTGACCGACTTTGACCATTGACTGATTTTGACCATTGAACGGTATGTGAAGACTGGTGGGTTGCCTTGGTTGACTGGTTAGCTGGCTTGGATGAGGACCAAAAGATGATTCAAGTATCAATTTGGCCCATTAAGTGGTATTTTTACTTATGGTACAAACGCCAACCCACCTTCACTCTTCGGAACACACACTTTTTCCCATGATCTCCAATGTAACCGTTTCTTATTAATAGTATCTCCCCATAGAAAATTTCGAATGAGCCTTTCTAACTTATTTGCCACCGAAACAGGGATCTGGAAAAGAGATAAATAATACAACGGTATAGCTGCCAATGTGCTGTTGATAAGCTCCACTCTTCCGGACTTGGATAGGTACCTCCTCTTCCATGGTGCTAGTCTTAGTGTCATCTTCTCAATTATAATATTCCAAACTGACTTAAGCCTTGTGGACGCCCCTATAGGAATTCCAAGATAAGAAATAGGAAACTCCACAACCACGTACCTCGCTAACCTTGCAAAAACCTGAATCTGCTCCTGTTGGACTTCAATACCCATCATGGAACTCTTGGAGAGATTAACTTTCAGACCCGTCTTAGCTTTAAATCCGTCTAAAATTTAGCCCATCATGTACATGCTAAATTTTAACTCGATAAATTAATAACTTCGCTAAAATAATAATTTTTTCTGGTCCCAAGACTATTAATTTATCAAAGTTTTACTGTACATATACAAGGTAAAATGAACATTACAAATCATGATCAGTTTCACAATGGCAATCAAGATGATGGTAACAGTTCTAATATCGTTTTTCCTGTCATTGATCAACCTTAGATGTAGAAATGGAAGAGAAAAAGACATGGAAGCCGAGAAAACTAGAAGTTGAAAACAATAGTCCTCGATGATCCAGTTGTTGATCCTCTTAATAATAGTGGTACTTATGTGATAAAGGATTTCAGGTATTTAGAAAAAATAGATGTTCGCAGTTGTCATAAAAATCGGGGTTCTAACTGTGGTTAGTTTTAGAGTTTGGTGATGTCAGATCTCTGGAATCCAACCATCGTGGCGCTGCTGGTTCAATTTTGATCCCGCTCTGCGAGATCAAAATTTTTTCAACAGATGTTTTCTATGGAGCCCGGAGAATAACGGAAAAAAATACACAAGTCGGAAAATTAAAAGGCTCATAGAATTTCCTTACATCCCATCAATCATGACTCCATAGATAAGAGATTGTGTTGACATCGTTACCTATACAAGACTGGTTTGCCATCAATCAATCAATAAAACAAAAGAGAAGAGAGGTTTACAAATTTTCTAAAGCTCAATCATTATCCTCTGCACAACATTCCCTTCACAGCAGACTGATTCTTAGCAAATCCATTCAAGGGCCTCCCTTGCAGAATTTCAAGCTTCATTATAGTATCCTAACTAAATTTTGAGAGGAAAAATCATTGTGGTTTTTTTTCCTTTCTCTTTATCCACCGCTGACTATTCTTCTAGTAGCTTTTTCTTTGAAAAGACTCAAGTGAGTTGACACACCAATTCATATTTCTATTCTAAAATTCCAACACTGGCCATCTAGAAACTATACTAAAATGAGCAATTTCGGTGAGAATCCGAGGTTGGTGAATCCTCAATGTCGTAAAAAGAATGAATTTTGTAATATCTTCACCGATATCTATGGCCAGGTTCGTCTGTAAAGCCCAGTCAATGTAGTGTTTATGACAGGGAAAATGATGAACTCCAATCCGTATTTGGATAGATTGAGGAAAACCCAATCATAACCTATTTACGTCCATGTTGTGTTAGAAAAAATTAACCGCAGATAAAATATCGGCTAAGCCTAGTTGAATTTACCCAACAAAAATTTATGTGTTTTGGTTTTGAATCCAAGATTCGGAAAAACTTTTTATGGTTAGGAATTTTGCGACAAGTTTTCAAAAACATAGGTCACGTCTAGAAGTTTATCATTTCCTAGCCGTAAAATGTATTTGGATAAAAATTCCAGTATTAACCAGGGCGAAGAGTCCTTCATTTCCAACCTGTGAAAAGTAAAAAAAAAAAATCATGATTGGGAAATTGCAAAATTAGCCTTGTCTAACATAAAAAATTTAATGTATGATTTTAATTTTTCAAATCACATATTGATCGGAAACAGTAAAATAGCTTCACTTGGAAAAAAGAAATGATCAACAAGGAGTGATATACTATTAAATTCATTAAACAGGTTGCAATGCTAGCCTACCAGCGAGCCTCATGAATAACCTAGTCAAGGGAGCCGAAGCGGATGTGGAGTTGAGATTGTATCACAATGGGGGCAAACTAACATTACCTTCCACGTTAATCTAAGCAATATTACGTCATTGAGGGTTCGAACCTGGAACCTCTTGGAGCACATCAAACTTTGGGAAACGGGGATGACCAGCTGAGCTAGGTGCCCTTTTTTTTTTTTTTAACAGATGGAAAGGTAACTCAGACATTGATCTACCCTTGGACACCCCTTAACCGATCCTTATTGGGTATCCTCGAGACACACCCACCCCCCACAACCGTTGATTTTAACCGCACATGTATGGAGAGTTATTTTTTTTACTCGGTCTCTAGATAGTTGTATCTTCTTTTGCACGTCTGCTCACCAAATTTGTATCCAACTTTCCATTGTTTTTGCGCATGCCTAATCACAAAATTATCTCTCTCATGTAATTTTCAATAATGTGTAATTTTTGTAAATGTTGCTAGTATACTTATTTAAGTGCCAGTAGCAATTAAGAAAAGAAAAAAGCTATATTTTATAGATCAAAGATATATCCAATATGAGTAAAACCATTGAAATGTTGGAGAAGATTGAAACTCAAGCAAAGAAAACTAGAGAAAAACTAAAGCAAAGAAATAATTAATTGGAGATGGAGAAATAATTTGGATTTAACTAATTGTGAAAGTTGTGTAATACAATTTCAAGGAAATGTCTATTTCTATAATAGGTTTCGTTACCGAAAACAAACATTTTAAAAGTACTTGGTGAAAATTCAAATCAAGGAAAGCATCATCTCTTTAACACCAGAATGCAGTGTGGAATCATCATACTGTGTATTCAGCTTTTCGTACCAATTCCTTGGAATTAACTATTGATTAATAAATTTAAGAGTCTAAGTCGGATTATAGAGTTTGTCTAAGAAAAACCTTCTCTCTCTGGTTTCTGAAGTTTCAGTAGACAGTAGTAGGTGGATCAGCAGGCATCCTAGTGATCCACCTACTACTGAAACTCGTGTATATATATATGCTAGCATTAGAATTTGGCGCACACATGAGGCACTAATAGGTAACTCACCTGTAGTGTGCACCTTCTGAATTTCTTTAGGTGGACTTTGTGTTTCACCTTATTGAGTAATTAACTCGTACCTTGTACTTTCTTAAAATTTCCTAATCCCTTGAACTAAACTACATCCTGCTTCATGTATCAAAAAACATTTGTCATTCAGCGGAGTTTATGACTCCTTCTTCTACAGGGTGGGGGCAAGTTTCGTTGTGCTGGTGCAAGTGTTTGGAAATCTTTCTTCTTATTGTATCAAAAGGTTGTGGGGTGCTCATGTACACCGTCATTCTCTCTGTAGTTTCTACTTTGTTTATTTTTTCTTAGATTTATTTACATATCCCCGTTTGTACCCAAAATAAATTCTAGGCACTAAACACGATGATTTGATGATTTGGTGTGAAATTAGGGTAAAATTAGGGTTAAACGAATTGAGGGAAAATAAAGAGACAATGGATTAAATACAAAGGATTTTCTCCGTGTTAGCTAACCTAAAATTCCATATCCCATTAGGGTTTAGGATACATGTATTTATAGTTTTTATGTAACCTTAATTATGGTGTAAACTTAACGTGCAAGCAACTTGGGCAACAAGACTCCTGGAGCTTCTGGATTCTTCTTTCACGGGCTAACGGGCTATGACTAGCGGGCTTCCCGTGTATTTTATACACGGTACAAACATCGCCCCCTCTTAACCTCCAACTTGTTGGGGGTTAAGAAATTCCTTTATCTTCTACATCGATCGTTGATAATACTACATAAACGAGTATCTTCATTAGCTTGTACTCGTGTATGCTAGTGGGGGCAACTACACTATAACGAGTGTCCGAGAATTCTTTCAGGCTTAATATTATCAGTTAAATTGAAGAAACTTACTGTTAGCCTTATCGGACTGTTCGAGTTGCATATGATCGATGCAAAATACAAGAGAGAAGCTACTCCAAGGGAGTACTCTATATCAGTTTCACTCCCAAATAAAGAAAGTGCTGTGATGTCAGGCAAAATATGAAAGGGAGATCAGGAGAAGTATATCTCTAAAAATCATTTCGGAATGTATATTGCCTATGGCATCAGATGGAGCGTGTTGGTGTCCCCGGAGGCTGGAGACAGAGCATCCTTGATTCCGTCCCGAGCTCATTAACTACTACATATATGACTACATACATAATTGTTGAATAGTACCAGACAAGTCCTACACGGGTCAACTAAGAGCGTGGCATCTCTAACACTCCAGCTTGCAGAAAGAGTTCTTTATTAGTCGTATGAGACTATACTGTGCCAACACTTTACAAACAGTTCTTGGCAATAAAAGTTTACGGAAGTTTATGCATCAAGTTTGAAGTTTGGTAATGGCATAGGATTGACTATGCAAAAAGTTCGAAGCTTGATTATG
Source organism: Papaver bracteatum (assembly GCA_023529315.1). NCBI lineage: Eukaryota > Viridiplantae > Streptophyta > Magnoliopsida > Ranunculales > Papaveraceae > Papaver > Papaver bracteatum. The sequence goes on from JAJJWX010000654.1 coordinate 466,657, forward strand.
CAAACAAGATCGAGCGAGATCGAGTACGTGAAACACTCTAAAGGTCAAGTGCATATGAAAAAGTTTGAGGTTCGAGTAATACTAATAGTTTTGGAAACTGTTCGAGAATAGCTGAGCCAACAAAATGCGAAGGATTGTTTTCCTACACAGTCAGGTGAGTAATACGAAGAATAAACCTAAAATCACCCAAGTATCTTGAAAACACGTACTATGAAGACCATGAAGATGTCGTGAAAATTAAAGAATCACCCAATGGAAAAATATACAAGATAGGGTGGTAATCCCGCGAATCTGTATATAAGAAACACATCAAATATCCACCACATCTAGGCTTGTTGTAGCTATTAGTGGTGTGGTCAATTTTGCAATGTTTCTATTTAGTTTAAAGGGAACTGATATTTACGGTGTCGGTCTTACTTGATTCATGGTCGGATCTGAGATTTCATTGAGAAGCAGGCTACACCAAGAGTCAACCATACAACAATATTACAGATAAGGATTTCTCAGGCCCCAGGCCCCTCAAGCAGGCTACACCAAGAGTCACCTTACACATGAGCACTTGAAACTTATTCTCATAGCAAGCATAAAATCTCGCCTTGCACGCGTGTATAAATCCTTGCAATGAAGCAAGTACAAAGTATCGTCTTAATCACGATACCAACGCTCATTGTTGGATCAAAGCCTCGCACGCGACATAGGCGACGTGCCAGCCTGCCCTAGCAGCGAGCGTTATAGCCTTGTTGCATTACGAGCAAAAAGCCTTGCCAAAATCCCAACCAAATTACATTCTATTCATGTCTCGACTAGATCTCGAGCGTCATAAGTCCAATAATTGGCACAAGGCCTTGCTTAGCATGAGGGAGAAATTCAACATATACTGCAGATGGGGGCATCACTGCAAATACCTCTGGAACAATGGGGGCGACTTGGATAACACTCCGGACATCACTTGGGGGCGATTTACCGACCTCCTCAAGAAGCACAACTCAAAGGGACTCCGAATTTCTTAACCCCACAACAAATTGGAGGTTAAGAGGGGGTGATGTGTGTACCCTATGTAAAATATAGCGGGTCAAGGGCCAGACCGCCAGTTCAAGACTCCAGCCCAAGCTGCCAGCAAGTAGTTGTAACTGCAATCTACATTTTTGGTCAATATGTCATGTGCGACTTATCTCTAAACCCTATGGAAGATTCTTTAAGGTTGGATAAGTAACGTGGCCGCAAATATAGCAGCAAAGATTTATCTTGAGTTTCCTTTGACCTATAAAAGGATAACAAGAACCCTAAAAAGGTATGCCTCCAAACCCTTAAAAAACTCCTGTGGAAAACTCTATGCTAACTTGGGCGTCGGAGAGTTTTCTTTTGCAGGTACCCCCATTCCAGTCTTGGATGAGAAGATGGAGCATCAACATCAATTGAGATTATTTGTGGTGAAGATCATTTTTTGCCCAAACAATCCCCTAAGCTAAGCTACCTTCACTACACCATATGAAGGTTTTTCTCATAGGAGAAACTTGTTACCAAAAAATACTAGCTAATTTCCCTAACTAAACTAAATGGTTACTGTCACACCTTCAAACTCACCAAGAAGTTTTTATGAAAGTGTAACCCGGCAGCACAATGGTCTTGTGAATCGAACTTCACCCACTTCCACTTCAGCCTTATAAGTTTGCACCTATGTAAACAGCCAACACATCAGGTCAATCAGCGGAAGTCTTTTATAGACTTCTTTCTCTTCTATAAGCTCATCAAATGCACCCCATAATGCACTGAATTCATGCCATACTTTACCAACAACAATCAGCCAACCAAGAACACTTAGAACATGACACAATCAACTCTTTTTATTGCATCAAAGGGAAGAAATACAAAACTTGCCCACTTGGGGACTTACACAGACTTGTTCACTCCCTGAACCAAGTCTAAGTCTTACAAAAACTCTCCTATTCACTCACATATGCAAACTTCACTCTCACATATGTTAGGCTAACTCTCACACAGGCTATCTTAACTCTCACACAGGCTAGGCTTCCGAATTTCCCATGCCTTAGGACTATTTATAAAGCAGCTTTGCTTGGCCAAACCGTGCATAACCGTTACACATGCTAGAGACAGCCATCTGTCTCGGGGAGCAGTTTCATAACCGCCAACTACTATGCCAACTGGCCAGTTTTCCTTTGACTTGCGCCAATCATCCAACACCTGTTCTCTTGGCAGTTAAAACTCTTCTCCCACGATTATAAACTCCTTTATAACCGCTCCTCTTAATCACGCGTCATTGGCATGCTTGTGAAGCTCGTAACCAACTTGTAACCGTCACTTGAGCCTTATTGCGCCACTTTTCTTGGCCTACTGGATTCTGCCTTGTGCCAACGTACAGCCCTCTTTGCCCATCATTTTTATTACTCTAAGTTAATGCACGGACACTCTTTAGGCTTTACTTGTCGAGGCCAACTCCTTAAGCTCACTCTAGTTACTCATGCGTCACATATGCTTCACTTCGCCAATTAGCTTGACAATAGCAATGCAACTCTTGCATTGCCAACTTGTTTGCATTGTTCAAGCTTTGGCCAGCCTTAAACTAATGCCATAGACCAACTCTTGATCTATTCTACACTCTTGCATCATCCTTGAGTTTGGGCCAACTCAATTCCACGGATATGCCTTAATGCCAACATCACATGTTGCATCTGTCACTTTGGATTCGTCTTGCCTTCTCCTTAATGAAGCTTCATTGTGTCTGCCAATAAGCTTCATTCCTTAGCCAAATATCTTTACAATGTAGCGCCACTCTTGTGCTTCATTGGCCCTGTAGGGTCATGTCATTATCGACACTTAACGGTCTATACAGTATACCGCTATTATGGCTTCGCAATGCGCCATTACGGCGGAACTCTGACATGGCCTGCAAATCAGAACGTCATCATCATTATGCGTCACTTGCAGACCGTAATAGACCTCCCCCACCTAATCTATTCAACGCCCTCGTTGAACGCAACCAAGTATACTCAACATACTTGTTCTTCGCCTTGTACACTTTCGAGCCACTCTAATTCGAAGCAAACTTATTTAGCATTCCTTCTTGCCAAAACTTTTATGCCTAGTACCACATGCCACCACTTAGATTTACTGCTTTGCTATTGATCCTACTGACTTGTACTGTTGTTTTCACGTTGCGCATACGTTCCAACTCCCACTACAACCGTATATCAACACCCAAATGCAATTTCGAAATTCTTCTTGCCAATTCCCTGAATTGTACTTGAATTTCGCATGAATAATTTGCGCCTAAGTGTATGCACTGAGTGATTCTTCTCGATTTGATCATCAGGATCATTCCCATCGCTTTCCGACTTCGCATCTTGCATCTCACTCAACATGATAAGGACTTATAAACGACTTGGTTTCATTTTCAATCAATTTTGTTAGGAACTTTTCGTTGAAATGTTGTTCTCCGCGCTCTTCATTAATCACGTCACAAAGTGAATAGGGGTTCTCTTTGCATTAGACACCCGAATTCAACATTTCATGCCTCTCATGCTCGCCAAACCACCAAGCTATACTTATGTGGTCTCTTCCTTGAACCATCACGCTGACTAGCCTCCATGAGTCTTGCTAGAATGACCCCCATAGTCATTCCCAACTGATACATTAAGTTGTGCTTTGAGTGGAAAGCTTCTAGCTTGTAAGTGTAAACCTTGCAAATGAAACATCCCCTATACTTCCGTAAATAAAGAGGCAATGCTAAAAAGGGAATAATTCATCTTCCTTCTTAAAGTTCATGCTTGCGCTGTACAAACTGCCTACAGATTTTCCTTCCTTTTGGCTTCACCTTCATGGAGCTTTGCACATCTTGATCCGTGGTCTCTTCCTTGTGCAACTAGTAAGTCATTCTCTACATTAAGTTGTGCCACTGGAATAGCCATAGGGCGGATATTCATCTTCCGGTTCATGATTTTCGCCTCTTAAGTTCAGCAATTACACTCGAACTTGCACCATCCGTAAATTGGAACATCTGATCTTCTTCACTCATGCCACGTACTTCTTGCACCAATGCAAGGAAGTTTTCAGCATAGGCCTGTGGTGTACTCGTCATTTTTGGCCTACGTAAACTTTCTCTTGCATACCAAGCACCATTGCTCACCGTAACCGACATCCAGTCCCTCTTTCATGTCATCCCATGACATAGGATTGTTATAACCATCCGCTTCATCTTCTTCTTGACATAGTTCTCCACCAAACCTTTGCATCACCACCAAGGTAATTGCCTGCGAGAGTTACTTTTTGTTCTTCCCTAGTTCCATTCGCTTCAAAGTATGTCTCAACGTCATACAAGAAATTCTCAATTTCTCTAGCATTTCGGGAACCTGCGTAAATTCTTGGCTCGGAGACTCGATTTGAGCTTTCTCCATGCACGTTGCCCCTACAAACATGTAAATTATCGATTAACCTTACCGAATTCTTGCCACTTCCCTCGGACATTTGCTTCGCATGGCTTGTTAGTATGGTCTTTATGTCACTTTGAATTGCACTCAATTGATCACTTCAGCATTGGTTTCGCAATTCAACAAGGTTGCATCGGACACTTTGTCCTCGACTATACCAACCATTTCGTCAAATTCTTTAAACCAATCTGATGTTCTTCCTTCAAGTAGGTCTAGCCTTCCCTTATCTTCGGAAATAAGAGGATTTTCAAGGCTATCACAGCCCATGTCTATGACAAAATCATCAAGATTACTGCCATACTCCTAAAGCTGATCAAACGTACCCGGTAGTTCTTCGTCGATCATCATGCCATTAGAACTCATTTCTAATGCAATATTATGAAAATAATGCGCCACTTACTTGCTCAAGGGAAAATAGCTTTAGAGGGAAATAATCACTAGTGAATTATCCAACAAATACACACGAACCGTGCACCAAACACAACTCGATACTCCGAAACATCACACCTTCAAACTCACCAAGAATTTTTCACGAAAGTGTAACCACGCAGCACAATGGTCTTGTGAATCGAACTTCACCCACTTGCACTTCAGCCTTATAAGTTTGCACCTATGAAAACAGCCAACACATCAGTCAATCGCGAAGTCTTTTATAGCCTTCTTTATCTTCTCTAAGCTCATCAAATGCACCCATAATGCACTCAATTCATGCCATACTTTACCAACAACAATCAGCCAACCAAGAACACTTAGAACATGACACAATCAACTCTTTTTATTGCATCAAAGGGAATAAATACAAAAATTGCCCACTTGGGGACTTACACAGTACTTGTTCACTCCCGAACCAAGTCTAAGTCTTAAAAAACTCTCATATTCACTCACATATGAAAATTTCACTCTCACATATGTTAGGCTAACTCTCACACTGCTAGCTAACCTCACCGAATTTCCCATGCCTTAGGACTATTTATATAGCAGCTTTGCTTGGACAAACCGTGCATAACCGTTACACACGCTAGAGACAGCCATCTGTCCGGGAGCGATTTCATAACCGCCAACTACTTTGCCAATCTAGCGTTTTCCTTTAACTTGCGCCAATCGTCCAACACCTATTCTCTTGGCAGTTAAAAATCTTCTCCCACGATTATAAACTCCTTTATAACCGCTCCTCTTCATCACGCATCATTGGCATGATTGTGAATCTCGTAACCAACTTGTAACCGTCACTTGAGCCTTATTGCGCCACTTGTCTTGGCCTACTGGATTCTGCCTTGTGCCAACGTACAACCCTCTTGTCCCTGCATTTTTATTACTCTAAGTTAATGCACGGACACTCTTTAGGCTTTACTTGTTGAGGCCAACTCCTTAAGCTCACTCTAGTTACTCATGCGTCACATATGCTTCACTTCGCCAATTAGCTTGACAATAGCAATGAAACTCTTGCATTGCCAACTTGTTTGCATTGTTCAAGATTTGGCCAGCCTTAAACTAATGCCATAGATCAACTCTTGATCTATTCTACACTCTTGCATCATGCTTGAGTTTGGGCCAACTCAATTCCACGGATATGCCTTAATGCCAACATCACATGTTGCATCTGTCACTTTGGCTTCGTCTTGCCTTCTCCTTAATGAAGCTTCATTGTGTCGGCCAATAAGCTTCATTCCTTAGCCAAATATCTTTACAATGTAGCGCCACTATTTTGCTTCATTGGCCCTGTAGGGTCATGTCATTATCGACACTTAACGGTCTATACGATATCGCTATTATGGCAAGCCAATGCGCCATTACGGAGGAACTCTGACATGGCCTGCAACTCTGTAACGCGTCATCATTATGCGTCACTTGCAGCACCGTAATAGTTACCTATATCCCGTTATATAATGTGTGAGAATTTGGGTTAACTCTTAGAATCCATTATAGAAATTAAGTTGGCTAACACTTTGATTTCATTACTATATTTATGCTAACTAACCTCATTTTACACTTCATATTTACTTTGTAATTAACATAATGTGTTATACCCATTGCTAACCCATTATATTACTAATCATATGACTTGTGTCTTTTGGTTCCAGGAATTTCTAACACTATTACCGTTAGAAAATTTGTTACCTCTCATATATAACAAATGAAACTTTTCCGGTGGTCGGGCCTAACATTTCCGATCAACATATCTGCCATTTTTTCCGGCTCTCGGACCTATAATTTCGATCCTAGGACCTTCCATTTCCGGTCACCGAACCGATAGATACCGGTCTGAGTTGAAAGTTTCCTTACCCAAAAATTGCTCTTTAATCTACATATCATCCATTAAAAATTGAAATCACAAAAGTAAAAGGACTAACACATGATATACATAATATATAATATGAAATCATATCCATTACATACCAGGAGCAATGCAGACTTCATTACATACCATCACACATACAAACTTCATTACATACCGGAGCACACATACATACTTCATACAAAGTAATTATGCAAAACATCACAAAAGTGCAAGTCAAGAAGGGCACCAAAATGTGTGCTCCTCAAAACAAAAAGCAGGATACGCCTCCACTACACCAAAAGTAGTAACTCAAGAAGTTTTATTCACAACCAGACTCCACAAACTCTAAACGTGACAGATGCCAAAATACCCACTCTTTTGAAACAAACTGTTTCAAAGAATAGCGATCATCACCTTGAGGACCGTCAGGTACATGAAAATTACCATCCTCGATCGTCTCAAGACAGACCTTCCTCTCATCTGGATACAAAAAGACTCCATGACAACACTCTCCATCTGTTCCATACACAACATGACCTGTGGCAACAGTTTCTCTTTTTCTTTTGTAAAGAAGCACCAACTGATTGCCATTAGGATTTTCAATACCAACAGTACTTGGGTTTCTATTGCGATCAGGAAATTCAATATTGTTGTGGCCCCATGAGAATGTTGGTATTGTTCTTTGCTTTGCCATAACTTATATCACAACCTAACAAACAAAACAATTAGTTGTTTTTGTGTCCATTTCCAACAGATAAAAGACTAGAGATTTATGTAAATGAAGTTGTAATATTAACTTTAGACAACTGGTATGAACATAAAAAGGTATTGGATAATGGAAATTAGACAACTAAACAAGAGTCGTCATTATCAGGTACGAACATAAACATGTATTGGATAATGAAAATTTACAAAATCATTTGGGAGTCTAGTGTAAACATTCACTCTTGCATATATAGGCCATAGAAACAAACAATCACTCGTCACTTGGATCTATAGGCCATAGAAACAAACAAACAAAAAAAATATGCTTGTCATTTGGGAGACTAGTGTAAACATTCACTCTTGCATATATATCAAAAGGATATCCTAAGGAAAGAAAAAAAAGGGACATCACAGTATTATATGTATCTTCAAAAGCATTCACGGAAACATACATTTTGAAATGTGTTGTGTTTGATATGTACCATGCAAAAGTTATCATGCGTAAACAAATATTTGCAAATAACTAATGAATGTATCCTAGTTGACTGATATATTATGAGCATTAATATATAAGAAATAAAAACATAACTTCTAAATGAAAGCTCACATTAGTAATCAGCAAGTATTAATACATAGTAGGGCCTCGTCCATATGGTCGGTCCTTGGTGCATTACTGGTTGGGATTATTTTTGCTGCCATAATTGTGGTTGCAATACTGGCGTATAAGGCTTGCTTTTTCGATACAAGAGGAGAATATCCCAAAAAACCAGTTATGCGATTGTCAGGTCCAAAAAATTCTGCAATTTCATCATTCTCAAAGTCTAAAGAAGATACCAATCCTGCATCGAATAACTCCTTCCTCTTAGCTCTGGCGGACTTTACTTGTTCCTTTTAACATACATTAAATAACATGTATTAAGTTCAGAAGTAAACAAGCAAGCAACGGGTGAATTACCAATTTCATTCAAACAAACGCATTATACTCACGTATTTCTCGACAGCTGAAATATTGACTGTTCCATCTTTTCCAACATGCCCATCCATCCAAGAAAGCCATCATCCCGCCTCAACTACTAAACCTTCCTTTTTAGCCTGTACATACATTATATGGATAAGTACATAAAAATTGATATTAAATTAGTGTCAGAATGCAATATGATGTACTTACAAGCTTGTGGATTTTATTTGCATATGACTCGACCACATGTGTGATGTAAGGTCCTCTTCTTTTGATTTTCTCGTATTTCTTATGTTTTTCCTTAACATCACTTTGCTTTCATTCTCAACAAAAATTCTCCAACAATCGGTGTCATAATTACGGGACATGCATCTAACTTCTCTTGCATGGTGACTTTTCCTAGGAGAGGACCATTTCTTAAATCCTATTTAAATGTCCCTGAACTTTTGTGGAAGAGACCGCATAACACTTGGCTTGGCCAAATGAATTGGCACATTGAATTCGAATTCTTCTTGAAATAAACAACTTTCAAGTCAAGCAAATCAAGAGGCTATTCAATCATAAAAGTAACTCTAAATAACCAGAATAGAAGAAAAATTGTTTAGATTACATACCGTTAACTTCAGCCACACATCATCTTTGAAGTTATCTGGAACCTTCGTCCAACTCATATATTTCAGGACAATATACTCGGAAAGTTTGCCACTTAGTAGCTAATTTGTCTGCATTGTCTCCAAAAAGAAGCCCAAACTCATCTATGTTTACCATCAACTTTGGCTTCTCAATAACATTAGCTTGATTAGTAGATTCACTAGTTTGAGATGACAAAACGGTTGTATATGTAGATGCTTCACTGGTTTCCATCTGCATCAATACAAAAGAATACTAATACTCATAGACTGTAACGTTGTTTCCTTTAGCAAAAAATATGTCAAATACTTGTATGTAATAAACTGAAGCAAGTATTGAACATGCCGACAACAGGGTAACAATTAAATTTTTCAAACTCTATGCATCATACAATAGTTATCACTCAGATTAAAACCCACTAACCTATTTTTCAGACAAACAGAAACCCTAAAGTTTAAAAAAAAAAAAACAAATTCCGGAAAAATTACAAACAAAACAAAGTAAATTCAAAGATATTAGTGCAAATCACAAGAAAACAAGTTGTATTAAAAAGGAAAAAAAAAATCAAAAATCACAATAAAAAAATCAAAAAATCAAAAACTAGCAAAAGATTAAGGGGTAGATTCACAAACCTTTGAACAAATCGACTCCTCCAAATTAAATGGACTTCTAAACAAACCCTGAAAAAAGGAGAATTAAAGAAAAATCAGTAACAAAATCTCAATATGAAAGCATAAAATCAAAACCCAAAACCAATTTTCATGAAACCCTAGTACCAGAAATTGATAATACGAAATATGAAACGAAACTAACCAAATTAAGAGATGAAGCGACTGATGTGAAAGATAGAGATAAACAAACCCTAAGTTTCCAGATATATTAAGAATTTGTTTTGGAGACCAGTTTATATAGAAAAGATAAAAGAGACGGAGGGAAATTTCGTGAATTTTAGAAACCATTCTAAAATTGAAGCGGGAGAAGAACTTTGGTGAATTTTTGGAGAAGAAATTTTTTGAAATTTTCGGATCAGAAAAGAGAATGGGTGAAAATTTGGGATCTTGCTTTTTCTCAAAGTTTATGCGTTATGGACGGTGAAAAAGAAGCGTTGAAAGTGCGCCACGTTAACAATTTAATCACCGTTTATATTTATAACCCCTTATCGATGGTCAATACTCCTTTTGTTTCGCTTAAACAAATCCAAGAAAAATAAAGCAATTTTTTTCATACGGATCGCACAATGATGGTTCAAAATTAGTCACAATTTGTGAGACTAGGTTCGGACAATGCTATTGAGAAAGGATGAATTTTGACTAGTTATTACCAACTAAACCCTATTATGCTTTTGTGTAAGATTTGGTTAATAAACAATTATCAATTTGTTGAAACAATAACGGTAAGTACACAAAAATCGGAAAAATTTTCGAGTTCCTCCTCAGTTTTGAGACTCGGATCAATTTTGGAAAAGCTTGAATCTTCGTTATAGAACACACAAATTTATGTCTTGATGATATTACCATATTGAGATGCATTTGTCAAAACCAAATAGCAGGTTGCGGATTACAAGGCTAATCTAATTTCGATTCGGGAAATAATTTTAAAACGAGACCGAAACAATAACAGTAAGTACACAAAATCGGAACATTTCGAGTTCCTCACAGTTTCGGAGACTCGGATCTGATTTTTGGAGAAGCTTCGGATATTTCGTTATAGAACACACAAATTTATGTCTTGAAGACATTATCAAATTGAGATGCATTTGTCAAAACCAAATAGCAGGTTACGGATTACAAGGTTAATCTAATTTCGATTCGGGAAATCATTTTAAAACGAGACCGAAACAATAACAGTAAGTACACAAAATCGGAACATTTTGAGTTCCTCACAGTTTCGGAGACTCGGATCCGATTTTTGGAGAAGCTTCGAATATTTCGTTAAAGAACACACAAATTTATGTCTTGAAGACATTACCAGATTGAGATGCATTTGTCAAAACCAAATAGCAGGTTACGGATTACAAGGTTAATCTAATTTCGATTCGCGAAATCATTTTAAAACGAGACCGAAACAATAACAGTAAGTACACAAAATCGGAACATTTCGAGTTCCTAACAGTTTCTGAGACTCGGATCCGATTTTTGGAGAAGCTTCGGATATTTCGTTATAGAACACGCAAATTTATGTCTTGAAGACATTATCAGATTGAGATGCATTTGTCAAAACCAAATAGCAGGTTACAGATTACAGGGTTAATCTAATTTAGATTCGGGAAATCATTTTAAAACGAGACCGAAACAATAACAGTAAGTACACAAAATCGGAACATTTCGAGTTCCTCATAGTTTCTGAGACTCGGATCCGATTATTGGAGAAGCTTCGTATATTTCGTTATAGAACACACAAATTTATGTCTTGAAGACATTATCAGATTGAGATGCATTTTTCAAAACCAAATAGAAGGTTACGGATTACAGGGTTAATCTAATTTCGATTCGGGAAATCATTTAAAAACGAGACCGAAACAATAACATTTAAAGATATTTCGGAGTTTCGGAGACTCGGTTCCGATTTTAGGAGAAACTTTGGATATTTCGGAAAATATAATAATCCATTTTTATCAATCAAGCAAAGATATTAATAAAAACAAAACCAAACTTAAAATTAGCTAGTAGACCAAGCTGATGGTCGTTTGATTCATCAAAAATTACATTGTAGATATCATCGTCTTCTTGGAACCATTCTTGGTCTATTGGCACCGTAAACATTAAGCAAACAAGCCAAATGGGGTTCATTGACAAGAACGTCTTGAAAGATGCCAGGACTAGGCTTCTTAAGATCGTCTACCTTTGTCGTTAGTCCCTTTGGTGAAGGAATAACAACCCACTGATCAGAGCTTTTTAAATCTTTGGAGTAAAAAACCTGGCTGGCTTCTTCAACTAGAATTGCTGGTTCTTCATACATTTCACTGGAACTTCTCATACTGTTCAATTTTACCACAACCAAGTTGGAATCTGGACAAATTTTGATTCCACTTCCAACCTTCACCCATCCACAAGAGAACACGGTCATGAAAAGTAGTGTAATCCAATTCTAGGATGGTTAATCACTCCATACCACTTTGATAGGTGAGT